>VYXD01009014.1:37502-48779 GCA_013397195.1 Hylia prasina | reverse complement strand
TCTCTTCCCCCCTTCCTTGCTCGCCATCCCCTTTCCTTGCTCTCCACCCCTTGCTTTTGTTGCTGTCCACCCTCCCTCCTTGTTCCCCAGTCCTTTCCTTGTTCCTTGCCCCTGGTTTGCGGCAGCCACAGCTGCTCTGAGCGCCCTGTGCCAGGGAACAATTCCTGCCCAAGATCCCATCCAGCCCTGCCCTCTGGCAGTTTAAAACCAATGCCCCTTGTCCTGGCACTCTGCCCGTATAAAAAAGTCCCTCTCACTCCCTTTCAGAAGTCATTTAAGCATTGGAAGGGGCTCTGAGGTCTCCCTGCAATTGTCCCTTCTCCGGGCTGGACAATCCCAGCTCTCCCAGCCTGTTTCCAGAGCAGAGGGGCTCCAACCTTGGCATCATCTTTGTGATCCCTGCTGGTGTCATGGTGAAACAGTCTGATGTGCCCCTGGCATTTCTGGGTTTGGTTTGATTTTAATCCAACCAATGTGAATGAAGCATCCCATCTGCTCTGTTCCTGTTTTTCAGAGTTTGGAGTATGTGAGAAGCTGCCAGAGGAATCACTCGTACTTTAATTTCTCCTTCATCAGGTATAGAGATCTTGATTGTTTTTTAATTGTTCACGTATAGAGATCTTGATTTTTTTTTAAATTATTCAGGTATAAAGATCAGCCCCCCTGAGGGACACGACCCTGGGAATGAGGGACCTGCTGTGCATGCAGAGGATCCCAGAGGATTTGTGGTTCACAGGGAATTGCTGAGGTGGGATCTGAGCAGACCCTCTCCTCTCTCCCATCTGCAGGAGCCTGACCCGCTTCAATTCCCTGGGACAAGGCTGCACACAAGATCAGGAATCCCAAAATCCCAGACTGGTTTGGGTTGGGAGGGACCTCCCAGCCCACCCAGTGCCACCCCTGCCATGGCAGGGACACCTCCCACTGCCCCAGGCTGCTCCAGGCTGCTCCAAGCCCCATCCAGCCTGGCTTGGGACACTTCCAGGGATCCAGGGGCAGCCACAGTGAGACGATTCTGCTCCTGACCAGGGCAGCCACCTCCTGTTTGTCAAGGACCAAAACTCCAGAGGACACCTGGGAGTGAGCAGGTAGTGCCTGGCACCTGCAATCCCAGGGAATCCCTGGTGCTGCTGCTGTCCCTCCTCAGGTGGCTGCTCCGGGCAGGGCAGGGGAGGGAGCAGTGCCCTTGTGTGGGGCCCTGTGTTTGCCTGCCCATTCCTGGGGAAGGAACAATGCCTGCCTGTGGATGTGTTCCCAGCTCCTATCTGTGCCTTATCTCCTGGGGAAAGGCAAACACAGAATTCCAGCTGTTTATTTGCCTGCGGGCTTTTAAGATATCCCAACCTTGAAAAAGCAGCTTTTTGCTCTTGCACTGATGACCTCAGTGCTCATAAATGGTGTTTTGTAAGTGTGAAGGGAATCGTGGGATCCTGGAATGGTTTGGATTGGAAGGGATTTCAAAGCTCACCCACTTCCACAGGCAGGAACACCTCCCACTAATCCCAGGCTGCTCCAAGCCCCAGTGTCCAACCTGGCCTTGGGCACTGCCAGGGATCCAGGGGCAGCCACAGCTGCTCTGGGCAAAAATCCTCCCCTTTTCCCACTTTCTCCCCTCTTCCCACTTTGTTCTCCCTGCCCTGTGCTGCAGCTTCAGCTGCTTTTTTCAGTCCCGAGGTTTCAGCTGGATTGGATGAAGGGCTGGACTCAGATGGAGACTGGAAAAGCCAAGAGATGAGATGGGGAGAAGTGCTTGGGCCCTGGTGGGATGTGGGAATGCAGCCTGGAGGGAGCAGTGACATTCCCACTCAGTTCCAGCTGCACAGGACACTGTGGGGACAGAACATCCCAGCTGTCAGCTCTGGGAAACATTTTGGGATTACAAGAAACATGGAGAGAGACAATTGCCAAGGGCTGCAGGGACAGGACACAGGGAATGGCTTCCCAGTGCCAGAGGGCAGAGCTGGGTGGGATCCTGGGCAGGAATTGTTCCCTGGCAGGGTGGGCAGGCCCAGAATAAAAGTTCCAAAAAAGCTGTGGCTGCCCCTGGATCCCTGGCAGTGCCCAAGGCCAGGTTGGACTCTGGGGCTTGGAGCAGCCTGGGACAGTGGGAGGTGTCCCTGCCATGGCAGGGGATGATCTCCAAGGTCCTTCCAACCCAGCCCATTCCATGATTCCATGGAGTGAAAATGAATTTCTTTAGCAGTGTAACAACACTGCCTCAGTTCACGACCCCCCTGACTTTTTCTCAGCAGGATAAGGAGCTGCACAATCAGGATCAGCACGGGAATAGTGACTGATTACCAGGAATTTGGTGGTGGCTGCCCCTCCAGGGCTTTGGTACAGTTGGATTTTAGTCACAGAGATCTCTGGAGGAGCAGGAACGTTTCCAGAGGGCTCTCAGCAGGGTGAGGGGGAAAGGGAGAGGATGCTCAGGCTGGAGAAATTAGAACATCTACCCAGAAACTGAGCTGCAAGAACATTTAATTCCTGCAGGCAGCTCAGCAGCAGCTCTCTGGTGTGGTGCTGATTTATTCAGCCCAGCTTTTCACAGTGCTGGAGTGTTCCCTCCTGCTTTCCCACTCCTGTTCCATGGACAGGAAAGGCCTCCAGGGGTTAATTTGGATTCCAGGAGCTGAAGAGGTGGAGCAGAGAGCCCAGGGCAGTGCTGTGTGTGCTGCAGCCTGGAGCTGGCTTTTCATCCCAGGAATTCAGCCCTGGAATGGTTGGTGACCACTCAGGGCTCCAGGGAGAGCTCGGTTTGCCAACCTCTATATTTATAAACTGTTAGCGTGGAGGATTCAATTAATCAATCACAGAGAGCTGATAAATTAGAGGATTAATGAGATGTCCAGGCTCCAGACAGAGCAGGTGGGCTTAGAAACCTTCCAGGAACCCCCCCAGGGCAGCTCCTGTGGGGCTGAGCCGGGCAGGGGCAGCACACACAGCTCCAGCTCCGTGTTTTCCGTGGGGCAGCTGCCAGGATGTGGAATTCCAGCCCCAGCACCTGCTCTGGGGCTGTCAAAGCCCTGCCCTGCTCCTGTCACTCAGCCCCAGAAAGGCCCTGGAGGGCACTGGGGATCAGCCCCTCCGAGGGGCAGGGTGGGCTCATTAGCAGCTTGCCTAGTTCTCTTTTAATTTCTAGTTCTCCAAGAGTTCATTCTGCTTTATTGCCTATTTCTCCAAGAGTTCATTCTGCTTTGTTTCCCATTTCTCCAAGAGTTTGTTCTGCTTTCTTTTCTATTTTTCCAAGAGTTCATTCTACTTTGTTTCCCATTTCTCCAAGACTTTGTTCTGCTTTATTTCCCATTTTTCCAAGAGTTCATTCTGCTTTATCTCCTATTTCTGCAAGAGTTCATTCTGCTTTGTCTCCCGCTTCTCCAAGAGTTAATTCTGCTTTATCTCCCACTTCTCCAAGAGTTCATTCTGCTTCGTTTCCCATTTTTCCAGGAATTCATTCTGCTTTATTTCCTATCTTTCCAAGAGTTCATTCTGCTTTATTGCCCATTTCTCCAAGAGTTCATTCTGCTTTGTTTCCCATTTCTCCAAGATGCTCCTGCCCTGCCCTGTGCCTCCAGGAGTGTGACCCCCCCAGTCCTGGGGCCCCCCACAGCCGAGATGGTGGCCTTTAACTGGAAGGTGAGGCTGGGGCACATTCCCAAGGCAGGGATTGCTGCTCTTTCCCCGTGGGGTGTGTTGGGTGGGCTCTGATGGTTCCTTTCCCAGGGGAGGGTTGTTTAACCCCCACACTCTCAGGGACAGGGGATTTGTTGTTGTCCTTCCTTGCCAGACCTGCTTGCCCCAGGGTTTGCTGCAGGGGCCTCACATGTTAGCCCTGCTCATCCCTGCTCCTCCTGCCTTTCCTCTTTCCAGGTTTTTCTCTGGCTGTTCTCTCCCCTCAGCTGCTTTTGTTACTGGAGGGGAATTTCTCCACTGTATTTTTTGGGGTTTGGGGGCCATGAGAGCTCTTCAGGGTCTTGTGTCAGGCAAGTGTTGGAGCAGAGACCTCCAGCATGGAGCTGCTGGAGAGAGCCCAGGANATCCCTTCCAATCCAAACCATTCCATGAGTCTGTAATTAACAATTTGAACACAGGAAATCCAACTTTCCCCCAGCCCTGCCTGCCCTGCTGTTGCAGAGCTGTGGATCCAGAGCTGTTGCCTCTGTGGCTGTGGGGAGATTGACAGAGATTTGCTTTTTCCAAACTCCCTGCTGGTGTGTGGACACAAGGCTTGGCCTAAATTCAGTGCTTTGATGGTGTCCTGACAGCTCTGGGAGATCCTGAGGGAACAGGGCTTCAATTCCAGCTTCACAGAGTTACCACAGAACCACGGAATATCCTGATGGGACCCACAGGGATCTCCCAGTCCATCCCTGGCCCTGCAGAGACCCCCCCCAACAATCCCTGCCCATCCCTGGGGAGCCTGCTCAGTGCCCACCACCCATTTCCAATTGATTTTCCTCTCCAGGTTCATGTTTTTGTAGCATTGAAACACTCCGTGCAATTCCAGGCATTCAAAACTGGTACAACCACCCTTGGAAGTTGTGGATGTTTTGCTTTTCTCCCAGTTTAAAGGCATTTATCTGCACCTTCCATATCTGAGCAGGTTCATTACAAAACTGCTGTGAATTCAGATTCACTGGAGTGTTTTTGAGGATCCCATCTGAGAGCTGGGATCCATCACTTGTGAGGATTGTTCAGCAGCATTTCCACTTTCCCTGAAATAGTTCTGCCCTTTTTTCAGCTCCAGGTGGTGCAAATATTGCTGGAAAACGAGCAAAAGGAGTTCAGGACTTGAGGGAAGGGGATTTTTCCTTTGTCTTTGTTGCTCTGCCTGGTTTAATTTCCCAGAGAAATAAAAACCATGGAGAGACAGGAGCGTTCCTATTGGAATGAAAGATGCAGAACATCCCTATAAATCCATTTTTAATTGTCCACGTGTTCCAGAAGTGCCTGAATAGATTCTTTGGCATTCCAGGCTCTGGAGAGCTTCCCACTGCTGATGTACATTTTGGCAGCTAAAACTTTGATCCTTTGCTTGGCCTTTGCTGGAGTCAAAATGTACCAGAGCAAGAAAATTGAGGAGAAACTGAAGAGAGAACGTGAGGAGAAACTGAAAGCAGAAGCAGAGAAGAAGGATGAGTGAGGAGTCCCCTCAGGTATGATCCCAGTTTTGAGGATGGCATTGTTCATCCCACTGGGATTGATTGGGAATGTGCAATTAGGCCTGAGCTCTTGGGATATTTGGGATGTTTCAGGGGATTTGCTCCCTCATTCTTTGTGGGACTTGCATGAAGCACTTGTGCTGTTTGAGGATGTTTTAGCACAATGTTTATTCTCTCTCTCTTGTTTTTACCTCCCTGGATTTTTAGGCACAGAGAGGGGGATAAATTTGGAATAACTGCAGAATGCTGCAAGCAGAACTCTGGGCCTTAAAGTCACAAATTAAACAGAGAACATAATCAGCCTCTCTAGATGAGTGAAATTATTGACAGGTTGGGGGTGGTTTAGCTGCAAAAGGGCAAATTCCACACCTGGAATTCCCAAAGGGACGGGTTATGCCATGGAACATCCACCATGTAGGATTCCCTGAGAAAAAAAGCCCATTTTTCTGCCTGAAAGAGCAAAATGTACATTACAAAATTCCCTAAATTTGGGCTTTTCATCCTGGAATTCCCCAGTTCCACCCCTCTGTTCCCAAAGTTGAAGCAATCCCTGCTTTCTTGGAGCAAATCCATGAGCAGAATGAGTCCTGCCTGGTGCTTGGATTCTATTCCCTGCCTTGCCTGTCATTTTTGGAGCATTTTGCTTCACTTCTCCCTGTTCTGCAGCAAAATGGGAATTCTATTCCTGCCTGCCCTTTGGAAGCTCAGTGGGAGCTCGATGTCATGTTGCTCTTCATTGAAATAAAATCTTATTTCCCTTTCTGAGGTCATCCCCTCCCATCTAAAGACACTTCTCAGCTCTTAAAAATCTTTCCTGGATTTTATTTCCACCCTGGTTTATTCCCTTTATTCCCAAGGACTGGGAATTGTGCCTAGAAATGAGGCCCTGGGAATAACCATGGGAACCAAGTTTTTTCTATTTACACAGGAAAAAAAAAACCAAAAACAAAACAAAACAACAAAACCAAAGGGTTTTTTCAGTCTCCTGTTTGCAGCAGACTCAGGAATTGGCTCTGGGACCGATTTTGGATGCTTCCCTGGAAAAGGAAAAGGGCTTGGAGCAGCCTGAGGTAGTGGGAGGTGTCCCTGCCCATGGCAGGGGTGGATGGGATGAGCTTGAAGATCCCTCCAACCCAAACCACTCTGGGATTCTGGGATTCTGTGCAGTGTTCTCCCAGGGAATTCTGTGTGGCAAACCCCACAGCTCCAGGGATTTCTGCACCAGGATCATCACACAAAACCTCAGTGCCCAGCAGGTGACATCACCCTTGGGAATTCCCATCCCAGTCCCCAGAGCTGCCCAGCAGAGGCCCTGTCCTTCCTAAATTCTGGGATTAAGAGGGAGGAATTCCCTCATGGAGCTGGGAACAGCTCCAGAGGAGCCTCTGTGCTCTCCCTCTTGTGCCTGCTGTTCTCACTGCTCTCTCCCCACCCTGCAGGTTCCTGACACTTGGATTCCTCTCCCAGGAGGATGGAGCCTTCCTGGAAAAGAAGGATGTGTGTGACCTCAGAGTGACACTTAAATTATCTCCGTTTTTCTGTGCACAGCAAAGCATCTGAGCCTCTATTTATGCAATAAAAAATGCCTTTGTTTAGAAAATAAAAATCAAAAATAAACTCGGGCGCTGCTTCCTCAAAGGATTGGAGCTGCAAGGAGGTGGCTGGGATGGAAGGGGAAAACACTCTGGAGGGAAAAAAATGAGGAGAAAAATGCTCTGGATCCATCCTGGGAGGCTCCAAAGTTCCTGGAGAGGCAGAAGGAAACGGAGAGGGCTCAGTGCAGCTTTGGCAGCTGCTTCCTGCAAGGGTCTGGCTGTGGGGCCTGCATGGAATGCAGGAGAGGAGCTTTTCCAGGCACTCTGTGCATCCAGGGCTCCCTTGGATCCATGGAAATCCCAGCATCACCTGAAGGAGCTTCCATGGGAGGTTTATCCCAAGGACTCTCCTTGGTTCTGTTTTCTGCTCAGCCTGGGGGCAGCTGTTCCTGCCTCTGCAGTGGCACCAAATCCTTGGGCATGGAATCCTGGAACGGCTTGGGTTGGAAGAGAAGTAAAATCACCTCAACCCACCCCTGCCATGGCAGGGACACCTCCCACTGGCCCAGGCTGCTCCAAGTGTCCAGCCTGGCCTTGGGCACTGCCAGGGATCCAGGGGCAGCCACAGCTGCTCTGGGCACCCTGTGCCAGGGCCTGCCCACCCTGCCAGGGAACAATTCCTGCCCCAGATCCCACCCAGCCCTGCCCTCTGGCACTGGGAGCCATTCCCTGTGTCCTGTCCCTCCATCCCTTGTCCCCAGTCCCTCTGCAGCTCTCCTGGAGCCCCTCCAGGCCCTGCCAGGGGCTCTGAGCTCTCCCTGGAGCTTCTCCTCTCCAGGTGAGCACCCCCAGCTCCCCCAGCCTGGCTCCAGAGCAGATTTAGGTTAATGAACAGAGAAACACAGAAATTCAGCAGTGAAGGCTCAGGTGTGGCAGTGCCTCAGGTATCTTTGCCTTCACATTCCCACTTCCATTCCAAAGCACTTCCTAGACCCTCCTGGGAGTTAAGGAGGAGCAGAAGTTTGCCAGTGAAATGGGAAGAGGAGGGAAGAGAAGGTTGGAGAGGCCCTGGGCCCCAGCCCTCAGCTGAGTGGGGAGGGCAGGGGATGCTCAGGGAGCTCTGGCTCTGCTGGAATCACTCCCTGGAACTGCAGGGATGTTAAAATCCCACTTTTCCTGCTGTCTCCTTGGAGACTGGAGAACAAAAGCAGCGCAGAAACCCATTCCCAGCACGGAGAAATATCCTGCTGTGCAATATCCTGCTGTATCCTAGAGAAATACCCTGCTCCAGCAGGCTCAGGGCTGCCAGGCTCAGCAATTCCCAGAACCCCAGGGAATCCAGCAGTTCCCAGCACTCACCTGTGCAGGCCAAGGTGAGCTGGGGGAGGATTGAATTCAATACCCGTGGTCCTGGTCCCGCCTTCCCCGAGGGAAACACAGGAATTCTGGTGGAGCCACTCCCCAAAGCTCCCCAGGGAATTGGCAGCTCTGGTGACACCAGTGGCTTGGCTCTTGGCAGTCACGGGTTATTTTTGGATATTGGCCCCAATCTGGAGTTTTTAGACTCTCCAGAGTAGATTTTTCTAGAAAAAAAAATTACAATTATGAGGAAATTTTTTTAGCTTTTCACTGCTCTCCTTTTACAACTCAATTTACCACCAAAGACAATGGGCACAATTTAGCACCCAAAGCAATCAAGTCTGGCTTAAAATCATCCCTGCCAGAGATGTGCAAGAAGGGAATTAATGCTCTTTTTATTTTGGCTCTGAATATGGTGGAAGG
This sequence comes from Hylia prasina, assembly GCA_013397195.1. NCBI lineage: Eukaryota > Metazoa > Chordata > Aves > Passeriformes > Sylviidae > Hylia > Hylia prasina. The sequence goes on along the minus strand of VYXD01009014.1, from coordinate 40,300 downwards.
AGCTGTGAGGAGTCTCCTTAGAAATCCTGCAAAATATCAAGTTTCTGCTTCTGCAGCCAAATCAGAAAAAATCTTTGCAGGTCAAAGATTTTAAATCTGGTCCAGCCTGATTTTTGGAATCCCAGAGTGGTTTGGGGTGGAAGGGACCTTAAGGATCATCTCATTCCAACACAAACCATGAGCAGGGACACCTCCCACTGTCCCAGGCTGCTCCAAGCCCCAATGTCCAACCTGGCCTTGGGCACTGCCAGGGATCCAGGAGCTTTTTGGGAATTTCATTCCAGGGCCTGCCCACCCTCACAGCCAGGAATTTTCTCCCAATATCCCATCTAGACTTGCCTTCCTCCTTCCTGCTTGAGGCCATTCCGAAATTCCAGCTTGGGAATGTTGATACCCAATAATTCCCAGGATAAGAATTGGTCTTGTCCAGTCCTATCCCTCCCCAAAGTGAGCCAATGCCTGTTCCCTGGTGTTCCATGGGGAGTCTGACCTGTGCTGCCGCAGCTTCCAGGTGATTTCGCCTCTGGGAATCCCACAACTCCAACAGGAAAAATCTGCTGACACTGGGGGGAGACAGCAGCTCAGCTTTGCTGCAGTTTCTCCTTCAGAAAGCAGCTGGGGACCTGGAATCCCTGAATCCCTGGGGCTGGAAAAGCCCTCCCAGCCCAGGCAATCCCAGCTGTGCCCAGAGCTCTGAGTGCCACCTCCAGCCCTTCCTTGGGCACAGAAAGGTCTTGTGGTTGAAAACACGTTTAAAAGAGGAAAAGAGAATTAAATTCAGTTCCTTTCTGAGGAAGAGGAGGCAGCAAGGACAGAGAGCCTTGGAGTGCTTGGGGTAGCCCAGAATCCCCAAGGTGGGAAGAGCCCTTCAGGATCATCCAGTGCCACCATCACCCCAAACCCTGTCCCCAAGTGCCACATCAACAGCTTCAACACCACAGGAACCTCTTGGAAATATTCCCATCCCAAAAACTGAGCCAGGTCACTGTGGTGCCTACAGAACACAGGGTCCCTCCTTCCCCCCATTCCATAAAATTCCTCTTTTCCAAAGCAGAGTTCAGGCTGTACCTCCCTTGCACGGGTCTGTATTTCTGATATTGTCACTGTCACCAGTGCCAAATGCTGAAGACACAAAATAAAAGGCTTAAAATTAAAAACTGGCTTCTGAATTTCCAGTGTTTGCACCTTTAGTGTTCCTTTTATTCACATGAAGGCTGTGTGGGCTTAAACAAAAGCTGCAATCCTTGTGGGGTGATCAGGAAAGGAGCTGTTGGGATTTTAAGGGAAACGAAACTCTCCCAGGTCCTGAGGTGACTCAAGTGGCTGCTGGAATAGGGAGCTCGGGGCTCTGAGGTTTCTGAGGTCCTTGCAATGAGAAATAAACCTTTAACAGGACAGTTTTGTCATTAGGCTTTAGCTGAGATGAGCTCAGCTTAATTTTAGTGCCACTGAAAGCTTTTATTCTGCCAGAACCACCCCAGGCCAGGCCTGGAGGGAGGCAGAGCAAGGGCCTCACTTCCAAACAGTGATCCCAACATTTCCTTCCCTGCTTTTCCTCTTGGGAAATCAGCAATTCCCCCTGCTTTTTCCTGCTCTGCAAATGTTCTGTGTGGGGGAGAATCCTTCATCATTCCCTGGGATCCCAGCTCCAGCCTTGGCAGGATTGCTTCCAACTTGTTGCATCCTCTAATTATAGCACGTATGACACAGTTAATTAGTTAATATTTGTTATTAACCTCAGCCTTCAAGGCTTGTGAGGAGCTGATAGACCTCACATGAGGGAGCTGGAATATCCTGAGTGGGAATAAACCCACAGGGACCATCCAGTCCCACCCTGTTCCCAGAGCCCCAACAATCCCCCCTGTCCATCCCTGGCAGTGCTGCCCAAAGGCTCCTGGAGCTCTGGCAGCCTCGGGGCCGTGCCCATTCCCTGGGGAGCCTGGGCAGTGCCAGCACCTCTGGGGGAAGAGCCTTGCTCTAAAATCCAACCTCCATCCCTCCTGGCACAGCCCCAGCCAGGATCCTGCCCCTGACCCAGGGAGCAGCGTTGGGAGCTGCCCTTGGGATGAGCTGCAGCCCCTGAGGAGTCTCTCTCATTCCAAATTCCTTCAACCTCTCCTCACGTGGCCCCTCCAAACCTTTCCCCATCCTCTGGACACTCTCTAAGAGCTTTGGATCTCACAGTGCAGCTCCACATGGAAAACAAGCCAGTGTCTACCCCACGAGTATGTGGGGACAGCTCAGGTAAAATTTCCAAAACCTGAGTTGATGTTTTCCCCCTGCATTTGATCCAAAGGCCATTTTTTGGCTGTGAGTGACCTGGAGGGGACTGAGAGGTGGCACAACCCAAGTCACACCCCAGTTTGGCTTTGAAGCTGCTTTGTCTGGGCTGCTGGAGGAATTCCAGCGTGTCTGGGCTCAGCTGGACCTTGCCTGGCTCACGTGTGGAGCAGTTTGGGATAATCCCAGCTGATAACAGGAATTCCTGGCAGTTGCCACAAGTTATCCCATGGCAATGGGCTCCTTGTGTGCTCCTGCAGAGGGAAAGTTTGTTTGGGCACAGATGAGTGATCAGGCTTTTATCCATCCACGTGGATTTCCATCTGGCAGCCATTCCTGCAGGATCAGAGGGAGCTCCTGGAAGTGTCCATGTGTCCCAGCATCCCTGCAAGGCTCTTCCAGCCTGTCCCAAGGCTGGGATGTGGCTGTCACATGGAGGAGGATGGATGTGGCTGCTTCCTGTTGATCCCATGGAACACAGATGGGTGACTCTCCTTTTTGATCATCCTTTTTTTTTT
>VYXD01009013.1:41124-51291 GCA_013397195.1 Hylia prasina | reverse complement strand
AATCCCCATCAAACCCCCCGGGGTTGTTTGATCCGGGTTTTTTTTTTGCCATGACGACCCTTCCATCCATCGGGGCTGGAGCGGCTTTGGGGACAAATCCCGGGGCGGCCCCGGCGCCTGGCACGTCCCTGCCCGCGTCCCTTTTCCAGCAGAAAAGGAGGAAAAGCCGCACGTTTCCCCGCGGCCAGATGGGCTCATTCTTCCATCCCTTGTTCCCAAAGGCTCCGTTTAACATTCCCGGCAGATGCGTTTCCCCGTGAGTCAGCTCCCAAAGATCCCACCGGGATGGGCGGGCAGCGGGAGCGGATGCGGGAGGGGTCCCAGGGCAGGGATGGATCCTGGAAAAAAAAAAAAAAGCAGGATCGGGGCTGCTGCTGGTCCTGGAGGCAGCAGGAGCTGCGGGGGAAGCGTCCCTGGGAGGCTGGAAGAGCAGGGAATTCGGTGGAATAGGAGCATGGGCTGAAACAGGAGAGGGATTTCGAGCAGAACGCATTAAACGGGGAAAATGGAAACAGTTCTTCAGGGAAAATGGAATTAACGTGGAAAAACACATCGGTGTGTTGGATAGGAAATAAATGAATGGCTCTGCACCTGAGGGGGTTTGGGGCCTGCTGGTGGCCCTGCCCGTACACGGGATGGGTTTGAAATCCCTCCCATCCCAAACCATCCCGGGATTCTGGGATTCTACCATGCAGGAACAGCACCAAACAACTCTTTTTTTTCCCCCCCCTGTGATGCAGAAGATAAGGAGGATTTCTAAAGGAGGTGTGAAACTCTGGCTGCTTTCGCAGAGCTGGATCTGCTCCCAGCCCGAGCTGGATCCCAGGGATCAAAGGGCAGGGTCGGGAATAAACCCCAGCACAGCCAGGATTGGTGTTTGGTGGTAAAACAAACACATCTCGCCGGGTTCATAGTCCCAAAATCTCCAGAGAAATGGATCTCCAGGAATTCACCCCCCAGCTCTCCTGAAACGAGGACGTGCTGGCCAAACCAGAACATGCCCAGGCTGGAATTTTCTCTGGGAAAGCAGCTCCAAGCCTGGCCCAGCACCCCAGGAATCAATCCACGTTCCCTCAGGATTTTTCCCAATTCATCAGGGGAATCTCTGAGGATTTGGAGGTTATTTTGGACTTGTGCATCCTCATGAATTAACCATGGGGCTGGAACTGTTGGGATGCTGCTAAGTCAGTTGTTAAATGAGAGCTGGAAATTAGAGCTGAGCTGTGTAATTACATTTACAGATCCGCATCTCTGCACGACTTTAATGGGCAGATGTCAGGCACGGGCATGGCCAGGATGCATCTGCCTCTGGAAGCTCCAGAAGGAATTAATCCTGATTTATTTCAGCTCCAGAGCAGGGAAAAAAACTGCGTTCCTGCTGCAAGAGGTGCTGTCCACACCGGTGGCCTAACAAGGGATCCCTGTTTGCATTCCTGGGAGGGTGGGGAGTGCCACACCCTTGGGATCAATCCATGGACAAATAAACGAGCTCATGAGCAGCTGGAACTCGGAGCTGATGGATGCTGCCCTGCCTGGCAGGGTGGATTTCCCTCTGCACCATTTCCCTGCTCCTCTCCCCCAGCGCAGGCAGGATTTGGATTTCCTGGTGGGCTGCGTTTCCCAGGGACGTGCGGAGCGATTTTTATCTCTGTGTTTACTCACAGCTGGCACAAAGAAAAAAATAAATTCCACATTTCTGGGGCAGGCCTGGCTCTGCTGCGTGTGGGGCCGTGGGGAGTGCACTGGGGAAAACCAGACCTTCCCCAGCCGTGCTCTTCTTCCCTGAACATTCCTTTTTCCAGGCTGTAAATCTGCAGAGGAGCTGGGGCTCTGCTTCCAGCAGCCTCCCAGAGTCCTTCCAGACATTCAGGGACAGGAGAGGGGGAAAAAAAAAACCAAAACCCTTCCAGACTTCATTTCCTTCCAGCTCCTCCCTCAGCAATGCTGCGGGAGGATTCTCCTGCTTCCAGGTCATTTGGTGCCACGGGCAGTGACATTTCCACCGGCCCCATCCAAGCTGGAATGAGGACAGGGAGCCACATCCATCCTCCTCATTCATTCCAGGGAAACTCTGCCACTGATGGATGGGCAGCAAAAACCGGGGAAAAAAGAAGATTTCCTTAAAAATATATAATAATTTTAAAAGAAATTAAATATATTTTGATGTCCTGCTGCTGTTGGAGTGCAAGGAGTCCTCCAGGTACCTTCCAAATCCCTGCTGATCCCCAGGGATACGCTCTGGAAGACGTGGATGTTGACATGGATGTTTGTTCTGCTTTATTTTCTTTTTGTTAGAACTGAGATTAAATGTGTGAGATGTTTGGACTTAGACGTTTATTTTTTTTTTTAATCTATATTTCAGTTTTACAAGCTGTGAGTTGTACAGTGCTTCTAGTTAATTAATTAAGGACGGGGTCGTATCTTTCTGTTCACAAGGCCTTTTAAGGATAAACTGCCTAATTAAGAAATGATACTTAAATTATTTTCACTTTTAACTTAATAACTAACTACTTGTGGTTCTCAATGCGGATTTTTTTATCTAATTACAAAATACTATTTAAACTTACGAAGAAGAAGGCGAAAAAGAAGCTTTTGCCTTAAAATTTCTATTTTGCTTTATACATACATTACTATATTTTAAAACTTTAAGTCTTTTGCCTTGTGATATTACACACTTTCAGTTAAACTACACGCTTTTAGTTTTATCATTTAATTTTGCAAGTTTTCTTCGTGGCTTTAGGTTAAATGCAATATTTTCTTGGGGGGTTAATTGCTTGTTAGCACAGAAAAATCTGAAATTCTCAGTGACCAGAGTTCCAACAGATGGATGAAGACAAGACATGGATGAAGACATGGATGAAGACATGGATGAAGACATGGATGAAGACATGGATGAAGACATGGATGAAGACATGGATGAAGACATGGATGAAGACATGGATGAAGACATGTACGAGTGGGTCAGGAAATCCCCAAGTGGTTTTTAAAGGATTCCTTTGGAAATGACCTTTTCTTGGTGGTTCCCACCCTGCCTGAGCTCCTGGAGAACACTGAAATAAGGAGGGGGAAAATCCCGGGATCCCACTCCGAGCTGTTCCCATCCCAGCCCCTGGAGGTGTCCAAGGCCAGGCTGGGAACAAACTGGGATGGTGGAAGGTGTCCCTGCCAGGCCAGGGGTGGGACAGGGTCATCTTCCCTGTCCCAACCCAATCCAAACCTCCCCATGATTCCATGAATAATTCACTGTTTCTTACAGGAAGTGCTCCTTTGGAATCCCTCCAGGGATGGGGATTCCACCGCCGCCCTGGGCAGCTCTACCTGTTCCAGGAAGAAATAAAATTCCTCCCGTGATCCCACCTAAACCTCCCCTGGCACACACTTTCCTCCCTCCTCAGTTTTCATTTGGCCCCTTGAATCCTGAATTTTCATCCCTGTCAAACACAAATATTCCCATCCCTCTCTCATTCTGTGACTCCCAAAAAAGCCCCAGAATCCTCAAGGTGGGAAAAACTCTCTGGGATCATCGAGTCCAACCATTCCCCAGCACTGCCCCATGTCCCCAGGTGCCACATCCACACGGATTTAAATCCCTCCAGGGACGGGGATTCCACCACTGCCCTGGGCAGATTGACCTTTTCCAGGAAGAAATAAAATCCCTCCCGTGATCCCACCTGAACCTCCCCTGGCACAGCTCACAGGCCGTTCTCTCCTTCCCCATTTTCACTTTTAGAGGCTCACGGAGGGTGGATAAATTCCCCCCCGCGTCCTCTGAAAGGCGGGATCATCAATATTCCAACATTCCCTCTGCATCCCAAAACCCCGGTTTGGCACCGGGAAAGGATTCTCGCCTGAAAGGAGGAGGCGCCCATCCTCTGGCGTCACCTTTGGGAGCTGCAGGTCGTTATCAAAGGTCCTTATCAGTCGCTGATTAATTAATCAGCCGAGCCGTTCAGCGCAGGCAAAGGCGAACGATTCCTACTAAAGCTGATTGCAATTAACACCTGCTTTAAAGCCAGGCTCGTTAAGACGGGGCTAATGAAAGGGGAATCTTGAGCAAGGACAGAGTCGAAGACTCTTCCCTCCTTTCCCACCAGGCAAAGCCATTCCGGGGGGGAAATGCCTGGGAATGATTAATAATTGCCGGGGATATTTTCACTGGATTTCTGAAGCAAACAAACAAACAAACAGATGGAGATTGCCTGGGAGGGGGCAGAGGTTGATGGCTGTGGGGTTTTTCCCAAGAATTCCTCTGCCAGGAGCCCAGTCCCTGTTTTCTCCCAGGTGTCCATCGTCCCATCAAACAGAACCCAGCAGGAAAAGCAGGATGGGAATAAAACAGACACTCATCATCAATGTCCTTTAAAGCTTCCATTTTCCAAGGGGTTCATCTTCCACTGGGGCTGGATGAGGGGACACCTCCCAATATCCCAGGCTTGGACACTCCAGCCACAGAATCCCATTCCTGTCCCTCCCTGCCTTCACAGGGGAGAATTCCTTCCTAACATCCCACCTAAATTTTTCCTCTTTTAGTTAAAAAAACCCCTCTCCCCCTCTGTCCATGACCCCACTGTGATTCCCAGCCTGGAATCCCTCTGGGATGGGCTTTTCCCAGAGCCAGCAGAGCCTGGTGAGCTGTTCTTTTCCTTTCAGTGGGGATTATTTGTCTTCTTCATTTCGCTCCTGCCTAAATGGAATAATCCCTCCCAGGGCCGGGGATTAAAGCCAGGCTGGCAGCGAGGCCTGGACACGAACCAGAGCTCCAGCAAATCCTCTCCACTCGGGATCTGGGAAAACCAGGCCAGAAAAAACCTTGGTGGGAATTCCACAGGGATAAATCCTGAACTTTCTCAGGAACCCCTTAGGGCTGGAGGTTCTCCTCAGAGGAAAAAAACTCATTTTCTCCTCTCTTTTTTTTTTCCTTCTAGGCAAAAAACGTGAGAGTTTTGCATAAAAAGCCAATAAATTTCAGGATTTCATCGTTGCTGGGATCAATCCCCTCTGGCTGGGATGTTCTGGTGGGGAAAGCTCATGGGATTTGCTCATTCCCAGCCTGGTTTTCCATGGGCAAAGGGCAAAACTCTGCTCCTGCAAGGCCAGGGAGGAGCTGCCTGTGAGTCACCCCTGGACTTTCCCTGTTTGCAGGGAAAATCCACCCCAGCCTGGGCTGATCCACCCCATTCCTATCCCGAGGACATCCCGGGATGTGCCCTGCTGGAAGCACCAGCCTTGAACCTGCAGGAATCTTCTGGGGGCGCTGGGAATGATCCAAACCCACGGATTTTCCTCTGTGTGAGGGAAAATCCCTAACCCTCAGCGCCCAAATATTGGAAAATGAGATTAAATCGAGGGAAATCCGTTTTCTTTCCCAGCTTGGTGGTGTCGCCACGCACATCCTCATGCTCCTGCTGCTTGGATCCTCTGAGCCATCCCACAACAAATCCAAAACCCCACAGAGGATTATTGGGACATCATTCCTGCTCCCCTCTATTTCCCTCCTCCAATTTACAACTGTTAATGTTTCAAAATAACCCTAAAATTAGCAAAACTCCAGCGAAGGATTTAATCCCAAACTGGGAGTGGTGCTGGCTGGAAACACCTGGGAATTTTGGCATCCTGCTTTGGGAAAGCTCCGGGATGTTTTTTCTTCCCCAAACCACCAGAATTCCCATTAAAAACTGTTCAAGGCTCTGCTGCTGCTGCTCTGAGCAAAGCAGCTTTCCCTGGGGTAACTCAATCCTGCACCTGGAGACGTGCAGCCACCAGGAGCTGGTTTAGGAATTGAATCCAGAATTAATATAATGATCTTTGAACGTAAAGCTGAGCTCTGTTTGGTCAAATTGCACCGGCTTTGCTGATGGAAAGGGCTCAAACACAGCTCAGCTCAGGTTTAGCACCAGCTAAGCCAGAGAGGGAGGTGCTGGATTAGATTTTTAGGGATGGAATGGGATGCTGGGGGCAGGAAGGAACTGGAAACACCCAGTCCTGCCTGGAAAAGGCTCCTGAGCCCATCACATCCACCTGGATCCCCCGGGATGGTCCGGCTCCTTTAAGGCTCACAGAAAGGGTTTGCTCCTTGCCAAGCCCACCTCCCTCATCAGACCAGTCCAAGCCATCCCTGGAGCACCTGGCTGGGAATTCCAGCAGGGTGGGAGCTCCTGATCAGCCATGGATGAACCTGGATAAATTCCTCTTTTTTCTGGCAGCAGCTGTTCCAGATTTAACCTCCTGCTCAGGCGTCGCCAGCTGGGACTTCCATTGAAATTCAGGGTAGGGATATGATATAAAAACATATATATGAGCTAAAAACCCAGAGTTTTTGCCCCAAACCCTCCCTTTTCCATCAGGGAAACCACCAGGAGGGATAAACTCCGTTTTCCCTGGCAGAGATGTCTCCCTGTGCAGAATTGCAGGGCCCTGCACGGTGTTATCAGGGCACATTATCCCTGTGGGAAGGCTGGAATTATTTTTGTTCCAACCCGTTCATTACCTGGGAGAGAATTTGGGGGAATGTTGCTGCTGCTGCTGAGGAGAGCTCTGGACTCGTGGATGTAAGAACAGCATCCAAACAAAAGGAACTGCGAGCAAACATTGCTTTGGTTAAGCAGAGTTGAATTATTTTCCTGAAATGTTTTCATTCCATTTTTGCCCTCAAGTGCAAACGCTTGTTTTCTATTTCCTGCTATTTTCCTCCATCATTTCACTCCATTCTGATATTTAAATACGTATTTTGCAGCTCTGCTGTGACTTCCACCTCGAGTGAGCTTTTCATTGGGCCTCCTCCTCTCGAGCGCTGTTAAATCACCACAAATTGGAGCCTTCAAAGCACTTGGTCAGGAAAGAGATTAAATCCTTCATCCCAAAGAGAAGGAACATTTCCATCTCTCAGCGGAGCCTCTGCTTTCCCCCTGCCCTCAAGCTGCAGCCGAGATGTTTTGTTTGCAGAGGGTGAAGGATGCAGGAATACTCAGCTGCGAGCGGCAGGGATTGATCCCGAGGTGCTGAAGAGCTTTGTTTTCCCCCTCCTCTCCATCCCTGTGATCCCTCTCTTCTCCTCAAGGACAAATCCTTTAATTGCGAGCAGGGAGCTGGCGTCATCTCCTCGTTAGAAACCAACCGCAGCTGAAAACAAGCCAGGGAGTGGGGAGGAAAAAAAAAATAAAAAAAGAAGGAAAAATCAACCCCGACAGCAACGAGGATTTTTCAGGCTGCAATTTAAAACCGGAGCGGGTTCTCCACCAGGAGACATCTCCCCTTATCAGCGTTCCATGAATGGATAAATCTCCCCCAGCAAGCAGGCTTGGGAGCTCAAGAAAGGCACCTGAAAGGAACATTTTCATGTGTCGTTCCCTTGGAATTCCCTTTGTGCTGCTGAAGGGGTCTCCACCAGATCCCGGCCATTTGGGAATTTGGAAGCTCAGCTGGCCGAGAGGGCAAACGAGAGCCAGGGAATTCCTGGGAGCAGCCACACACTTACCTCTGTTTGCTGTGGGTTTAGGAGTTCAGGTGTCTGGGTTTAGCCAGACACCTTTATTCCCAAAAAATCCCCAATCCCAACAGAGCTGGACACCCTGGAGAAGGCTTTGCCTCCACTGGGAGGTGACCAGGTCAAGATCCCTGTGCTCGTCCTTCAGAAACAGTTCCAGGAAAAGCCAGGATTTCCAGGATTTCCCCTGGGGAATTATCACTTCCAGCCTGATCCTTATCTCCTTCTCCCTGCAGGAGGTGTCAGCATTTTATCGGGAATGTCCTGCTGGGGGTGGTTATTCCATCCTGGAGGGTGAGGATGTGCAAGAATTCCATCAGTGAGGAGATGTGAGGTGGGAAGGGATGCCCGGGAAGAGCTGCTGGAGTTCCTGGAGCTCAGCTCCCATCCCAGAGTGTTTTCCCATTGGGAAAAAGGGATTCTGGGGAGCCATTCCCACCCTCCAGGGCAGAACACCCGGGGTGGTGCCATTCCTCTTGTTCGTGCCCCCATCCCAGTGCTCCATCCTGCAGGAATTTAAAGTTTCCCTTGAAAATTGAAAATATTTGATTCATCTGCCTAAATGTCCTTCCTTTCTTTTCACCCATGTNGAAAAAAAAAAAAATCAAAATAGGAATCAGGATAGAAACATGGAAAGGGGGGAGTTATTTGGGACGGCTTTTGATACCACGCCAAGACAGCAAAATTATTAATAATTTATTGAATTATCGAATTATCGTTATAATTAATAAATTATTATTATCATCATCTGGCAGTCCCAGAGGTGTTTGGGGCTGAACAATTGTGGATATTTCTTGTTGGGATTAAACAGTCAATCCCAAAAGTGCAAGGGATTATTCAGAAAATCGATCCCAAGCCAAGGAGGACCGTTTGCACGTGGAATTATTTCATTATCACCCAAATTTAACCAAAAGGCAGCAAAGCTGGGTGGGTTTGCTCCGCTTGGGGCTGTGCAAAGGCTCTTTTTTATCCAGCTTGGCTCAGCTTGGGTGGTTTATTCCAGGGAAAAACGCGATTTTAGCCAAGTTTTGGCTTGGGCCGTGACACCCCTTTTCCTCACACTCCCTTTTCCAGCTCGCCAGGAGCAGGCAGCAACTTTTTTTTTTTTTTTCTGAGGAAGTTCAGCTCCGTTCCCACACCCTTCCCAACTCCTCCTGCCCTAATTAATTAAGGATTGATTAGCTGCGATGTCTTTGCTTGTCCCTGGTCCTGGAAGCCGCGGCTGGACACGGAGCAACTGCCACCATGGGGGGGTCCCACCACGGGCTGGCCTTTTCCACCAGGACCCCCCACACTTCCCCTGCAGTCTGGAATATTTTGGGAGGTCTGTGATCCTCAGCCAGAGCAGCCCTGAGCTCCTTCACCCTTTAGCCGCGGGATAAACTGAGGGGAAAACGAGAGAAATGAAGGTTCTCTTTGGGATCCGCGGGTCGGAGGAGCCTCGTTTTCCCAGGAAAACCACCAAACTGGTTTGCCAAATCCCCAAAAATGGGATTTTCCAGAGGTGGAAGGGATGAGCATTGTGGTTCTCTCGCCCAGGTGGAGAGTGGGAAAGCCTGCCTGGTAAATTTAGCTTAAATTTGGGCTAAAAATCTCTATTTCAGAGCAAAAACCAGGCGGAAATCCCTGGAGAACGGAGCCAGGGTCTCATGTTTGAAGACAAATGTCACCAGAACGTGGCCAGGTCCCAAATCCAGCCACCAGATCTTGTTCTTCCCGCTCCCAACCCTCCTCAGGAGGGATTCCCACCTGCAGCATCCCTCCCAAACCCCAGAGCCCTCACCCAGCCCAGGATTTCCTGGGGAACGGGCGGCCAGGAAATCAAATCCCTAAAAAATCCCAGGCTTTAGGATGTCGTGGGAGGGAACTGCTGACCCTTCCTGGCTCAGAGCAGGATTTAGGGAAGTTTTAAAAGCAAAGCTCCGGCTCCTCCGGGATGGATCACTTTAAATCCCTCGGGGTCGCTGGGGAGACAAATGGAAAAGAGGGATTTGGAAAAGAGGGATGAAAGCCGGGTCTGCCAGGGGCAGAGGGGTTTATCAGCCCTGCCCAGCTGAGCCGGGCTTAGATTAAAACTGATCTGAGGGAACAGGGACTGGCTGCAGCCCCTGGGAGCATTTCCAAAGAGCATTTCCACCACGGAGCAGCTGCAAAGGGCTTTATCTAAATGAAGCCCCTGTGCACCCCCAGGACGGGAATAATTATTAAGGAAGGAAACTCAAAGGAGGAAATTCCACATCCGTTGCACTTCCCTAATCCCACGTTTCCCTAGCAGGACACTTTCCTTGGCACCTTGGAGATTTTCCAGCCCTTTCCAACGTTGTTTTCTTTTATTTTCACACGAGACATTCCCAGGAAAAATCAGGAATTGGGGTTTGGGTGCTTTTTTTGGCTCAGTTTTTTAAGAGCAGAGCACTCCCAGCTCTCTGAATTCCCTGTCCAAAAGGACACCAAAGACTGAGGGCTCCAATTAATGATAAATTCATGGATTACCCTCTCAATCCCCAAAGCCTGAGCCCAAGACAACAAAGAGAAGGTTGTCAAAATACAGTGAAAATAAAACTGCGAGGGAAGAGGAACCTACACTCCTTTTTTTCCTACGTAGTTAGGGAATTCTTGGAGTCCACTGACTCCAGTCCCTGTTTCCCCAAGGGATTGCAGGTTGGGATGCTCCTGGTTTATAT
>VYXD01009011.1:182292-194724 GCA_013397195.1 Hylia prasina | reverse complement strand
CCCTGAGTGTCCCCAGAGAGCCCTGAGTGTCCCCTGAGCATCCCCAGGGAGATCTGAGTGTTCCCTGAACGTCCCCAGAGAGCCCTGAGTGTCCCCTGAGCATCCCCAGGGAGATCTGAGTGTCCCCTGAGCGTCCCCAGAGAGCCCTGAGCACCCCCTGGGTGTCCCCAGGGAGCTCTGAGCACAGCCAGGGAGCCCTGAGTGTCCCGAGGGAGCCCTGGGCTCCCCCTGAGGACACCCAGGGAGCCCTGGGCTCCCCCTGACCATCCCCAGGGAGCCCTGAGTGTCCCCAAGGAGCTCTAGGCACCCCCTGAGTACCCCCTGACCATCCCCAGGGAGTGAAATTTGGTTGTTTAAAGCCCAGCATGGCTTTTATTGCAGAATCTACTACTTGGATTTTTTAAGATACTCTGATAGGGAATTTTAGTATTTCATCTATCTGCAGTATTTATTGCATTAGAGGATGTTATAAGCTAGGATGCATTGAATTAATTTGGGATTGAACAACTCAGACTGTAGGAACCTGGGTGTTCCTTGTGGCTGTGTGTGAGCAGAGCGTGGCACAGGGATTGAAATCCCTGTTTGCCCCCCAGAGACTCTGCCAAGCTGCCCTGGAGCAGCTGCAGCTCCAGACTTGCTCTGTTCTGTCACCCAAAATAAAAAAGAATTCCATTTTCTTACTACTGAAGGTTGAATTCTGGGTGGTGCAGTGCAAATCCAGTGTCAAGATGCATTTAGTATAAAGCAGACTGTAAACCATCTGGAAAATCCTGTAAATTCTCCCGCAGTAACCATCACATTCATCCAGCAGTAATGCAGTTGTACATGAAGGTGGTTGGAATAGTTGGGAAATGTTATTTTTAGAAGAGTGTTTTGCTTCAGGAGATGGTGTTGGTTTCTGTGGAAGGTGATGTTCAGTCAGTATCAGCTCCTGAAGATTCCAGCAGCAGGGAATTGTGTGCAGTGGATCTCAGCCAGCACTTCTAAACCTGTCCCTGTGGTTGCTCTCCAGAGTGAAGGGGGGGGTGCTGGGTTGGTGTGAGGGTCTGGGGGCAGTTTTTCCATGGATTCAGGCTCCATAAAGGGAAGGTTGTGTGTCAGGATTTCTCCCCATCTCCTGCCTGTAACCTCTCCCTCCTTCTCCCAGAGAGCTGATTAAATACGAGTTCTTCCCTGAGGCCACCAGGACTGAGGAGGACCTGAAGAAATACCCCAAGTACCCCTGGGGCAGAGACATTTACACCCTGGAAGGTGAGAGTCTGGGGCAGCTGAGGGCTCCTGCTCTGCCTCATCCCCAGAGCTGTGCAGAACAATTCCTGGTGGGGAAGCTCAGCTCAGTGGGGCAGTCAGTGCCCTGTGCTGAGCACTGGTTTGCAGGGTGCTGCAGGGGTGGGGATTTCCTCCCTGCCTGCTCACCCTGTCCCTCTCCCAGGCATTGTGGATGGTGCCCCTTATTCCATGATCACTGACTTCCCCTGGCTGAGGTCCCTGAGGACAGCAGAGCCCAACAGCTACGCCAGATACGACTTTGAGGACGATGAGAGGAGTGAGTGACCTGCTCGGGTTCTGCACAGAACGTGCTTATTTGGCATTGCATCCCTTTCCTGTTCAGTTTCCTGCTCCTCAGGCTGCCTGTGGTAGAGCTGCTGCTAAGGTGGGCTGGAGAGAAGTGAGGACCCTGAGAGAAATTTGATGTAAGAGTTAAAAACAGGACTTGGGAGCTCTGCAATGGAGATGATGTGGGTTGGAATTTATCGTGGACGTGGCTCTTTCTGTTTCTGAGCTTCTCTGGTGAGATGTGATGGTAGCCAGTGCCTGGGGCTCAATTAAAACCTTGCTTGGTAGCAGACAAAAGTATGTTTTTTCCATGACTTAATTAGAAACATCCTGGAATCTTTGGTAGAGCTATTTTTAATTGATCCTGGTTTGGATATTCTTATCCAGCTCCAGTTTAGGAATCTCAAGAGGACGAGGAAGATTTTTTTTTGCTATACCTTTCCCTGGTTTTATTTTTTAATTTCTTTTAACATTTTATTTTGGACTGATGTAATTTAATTTTATTTGAGCTTGATGCTTGCAGTTCAGTATGAAGGCTGAATTACCAAAGAATTGGTGAGCATTTAAGGGTCAGGATGTTAAAGGGGTCATGGTGTTAGAGCCGTGAAAAGGAAGGAGAGCACTGCTGCTTTATCCTTAATTGCTGTTTGTTTAAGCCATGGATAACCTGGAATTATGGGAGAGAGGCCTCAGGGAGAGGGTTTCTGATGCTCTGGGGCTCATTCCGCTCCCAGACGTTTGGACCTGAGGGCTGGAGCTGTGGAAAGCTGTGAGGAAGGCAGGAGAGAACCCGCCAAGGGAGCCTTTTTCCCTTCGCCTCCAGCCTCGAAGGCAAAACCAGCCTGGCTGGGGAACATCCTGGGGAGAAACATCCCCTTTTCCTTGCTGTCTTTCCCCAGCCACCATCTACGCCCCGAGGAGGAAGGGGCAGCTCTCGGCTGACATCTGCATGGAGACCATCGGCGAGGAGATCTCGGAGCTGCGCCAGGTCAGGAGGGGCGTGTTCCAGAGGGTCGTGGCCATCTTCATCCACTACTGTGATGTCAACGGGGAGCCCGTGGAGGATGACTACATCTGAGGGCTGCCCCCAGCCTGCCCTCCCTCTCCCCTGGCGCTGCTGGCCAAGAAAAAGCAGGATTTTTTTTTGTTTTTCCCCCCCAAAATGCAAAGCATTTCCCGCCCGGGCGCCCTCGGCTCTCCCCCGTGGCCAGGAGGATGTAGTTAAATGTAAAATGGAAAGTACAAATTGTATACTAAGAGTTGTACATAGAGGAAACGCAAACAAACAAACAACAAAAAAACCCCCTTCCTAATACTGAGACTTTATTTCATATGTTTATACAATTAATTTAAGTCCCATTTTAATGAAGGCAAATAATTAGGAATGGGGAAGAAGATTGGAACTTCTCAACCCATACAATTCATAGCAGTATTTTTTTTTTTCCTTACAAACAACGATTCCATTTGCTGTGTTCAAAAGAGTCATCGGAGTCTCTTTTAATCTGTGCCTTTTTCTTGAGCATTTAAGAGTCCAGTCTGAGTAAACCTGTTGAGCACAATCTTGGTGTCTTGTGTGCATTTTTGGAAGGGTCAGAATATTCTCCAGCTGTTGGAAAGAAGGCCAGAAGCAGGAAAAGGAAAAAAAAGTAGAGGATTTGGTGATCTGTAGTAGTTTCTGGAGGTATTGAACCCATTTTTGGGGGGAAAGGAAAGCCCCCACGTTTAGCACCTTGGAAACAGAATGTTCTCAAGCATTTTGTACTGTTGGATTTCATGTTCAATGGTGTGTTTGACTCTGTACTATGGAAATCAAGTTGCTGATTGTCGGTTCCACCCTCCAGAACATAAACCTGCCCATTCTGGCTGGCTGGAAGCTGAGCTTTCCCTTGGGGCAGGCAGGAGAGGGGCTGTGGCAGCACAGGGTCCCTGTGGGGCTGGGCTCTGCTCACTCCTGGATGCACATTTTCCCATCTGGTCAGTAAAAACTGCTGCTCTTTGCCCCAAAACCTGTGTGTCTTGTGCATTGGAAGGTGTTTGGTGGGGATTTGCTGCCAGTGCAGGTGTAAAATGCACTTTTTGGTGCTGCACTCCCAGCCTGCCCAAAGGCCAGTTCCCAGCTCTGGCCTGGTCTCTCACCTGTGCTTGTTTAAAATTGGTGTTACCAGCCTAGAAAATGACACTTCCTGAGGTAAGAGCTGTACAGTTCAGACCATTTTATCCCATTTTGCTCCTCATCCTGATGGTGATTCTCTGAATTTGGGGTAAAAATGTGGCTGCTGGGGATTTCTGTGATGTTTATCTCTGTAAAATTGAGGTGAAGCTGCTCCACGCAGCAAAGCTGGTGTTGGTTTTCTCTGCCTCTCTCTGGGAATTCCTGGGATAATGTGAAATTAGAAATACTTGGGATAAGAGGAAGAGAATGGTGCCTAAAGGGAGCATTTCCTCAGCCCTGCTCTGTGCTGGCTGAAGGTGGAGCACTAAACAACAGAGAATGTGAATGTTAGTAAATTTTCTTTAATGCAGAATCACAGTCAATGGTTTATTATCACTCTTATATTTAATTAACCATAGATAATGTATTCAATGATACTCTGCCAAAACAATTGTGACCCTTTCTAGAAGTGTTTCAAGTCCTCTGAGTCATTGATTCTGTCAGATTTCCCATTTTAGTCCAGAAAATGTTACTGAGGTATTGCACCACATCTTCCAGCCTTTTGCAGAAGTATTTACACAAATAAAGTGTTTGTTTATATTCAGTATTTCTGGAAGCGACTGAGCCTCGCAGTAATTTTCACCTGGGAAATGTGACACCGGTTTTCCAGCAGATCCTGATCTCCCGAGGGCTGGGGGAGGGAGGAGCTGGGAGCTGATGGGGATTTTGGGTCTGACCTTCCTCCTCTCTCCATTTGGTGGATGTTTTGGGCACTTTTGTCCAATCCCATGGCGAGGGAGGGTTTCCCTGGCTCTGTTCAGTTTCCTTGGAGCATCCCCGATGTTTCTGTGCCAGGCTGTTCTTCCCTCCTGTGCCTGGTGTGTGGCAGGAGAGCGGACGGTGACCCTGCCCTTCCCACCTCCTGCAAGGCTGGGAATTGCTGCCCTGCTCCTGTGGGGACAGACTGGGATCCAGCCCTGGGATCCAGGGGTGTTTGCATCTGGTGGCCAAAGGCAGCCTGGCCAACCTGGTTTCACCTGCAGGGTAAAGAAATGACCAGGTGTGACCGCATCACCTCCGTGCCCTGCTTCCCTCCTGGACGTGGCTTTGGGGAAAACACGGAACGGGAATTCCTTCCCTGGCTCAGCTCTGACTCAGCAACGCCGGGTGAGTGGAATCCTGGTGGGATTTCTGCCCCTCGGTGCAGGTGCACAGTCAGAGGAGGCTCCTCTTACACCCCCGAGGAGAACTGAGCACTGCCAGGTCCAGTTCAGGTGGTGACTGCACAAATTGGGAAGTGAGGCTGAGGGGGAGCTTTTCCCACAGCTCCTCCTGGAAGGGGAGGCAGAGATCCCGGCTGGGAGAGGCTCAGGTGCCTGGGAAATGTCATTAAATAGTGCAGGAGGCAAACAGAGAAAGGCCAGGGTGTGTTTGGGCACCAAGCCTCGTGCTCACTGCGCTGGGGGTTCCTCTTCCCGCTCATTTAGGAGGAAGGCAAAGTCAACGCTTGGGCTGCAAAAAGGAAAGGATTTGGAAGAGTTTTAGTTTGAGGAGAAGCTGTAAGGAGTTGATGGGGACAGGAGTGTTGCTCCTGCTCTCTCTCCAGGCTGTTCAGGGTGTGAGCAGCAGCTGCAGCCTCCCCTTGCCCAGGATTTCCACTTCCAGTTCCCAGCGAAGCAATTCCAACTTAGCCAGGGTGTGACAGGGACTCCTTGGCCCTGCATGTGATCACAGGACAGCCAGGAGCAGAGCCCATCACCTGGAGAGCTCCCTGCAGCTCCTCAGGAGATAAACTGGGGATTGATGCAGGAAGAGTTATACAAAAACTGAAAAAACTAAAAGCTTTGGTATGTTTTTATTGAGTTTGTATTACAAGTAACAGATTTCTTGCCTTTTGGCCTGGGAATTTTTCCCTGGGGGTTGCTGGGATGGCTCAGGAATTCAAATGTGGAGACAAAGGGGATCCCAACCCGGGGAAGGGTTCCCAGCTCCCAGGTACAGGATGGAAATGCTCCCATGGCTTCAGCACTCGCAGAGCTGGGTGGGAATGATTCAGCCTGTGTGGGCTGCCTGCTCCCAGCCCAGCCCTTGGCTGGAGCTGCTCCCTGCTGCTCATCTCTGCTGGGAAGGAGCTGGACACGATCCGGGCCCCACTGGTGCTTCTGTTACCGAGTCAGGCTGACACAAAGTGCCTTAAACACCTCCTGATTCTCCCTCCTCCTGCTGAGCAGAGCCAGCTGGGAGGGAATTCCACGCTGAAAGCCACGAACTTGGGCTGAGAGGAGCTTTAGGCTGAAGATACCTGATAGCAATCCCTCAGCTGAGAGGGATTTGGAAATGCAGCAATGGCACTGATGTAGCTAACACAGCATTGCTGCTTGTTCACAGAGCTCTGGACAGGAGGAGCACTTGAGGTGAAACCAAAGCCATTGTGAGAGAGGCAAGGTGAGCATCATTCACCTGCCAGCTCTGCCTCGTGGGCAGGTTTTCAGTGCCACATTCCCAATGTCTGTCCCCCCTGCCGTGTCCTTTGGTGGAACAGACACCCCTGGAGGAGCAGAGTGTGCCCGAGAAGTGTCTCTGGAGCAAGGGATCCACCCTGCTCAACATCCAGGTGCTGCCCCTTGGTTGTCATTGCTCACATGAATCCCTTTGGATGGCTCTGATCCCATCAGCAGCTCCTGGAATCCTCCAGGTAAAGGGGCCAGGACAGGTGGGGGCTCCTGGACTGCAAATAAATCCTAACTGGGAATGAATGAAGCTGAGCAGGGCAGAGTTTCTGTGAGCTGGGGACAGTCAGGAGCAGGGCAGGGACTGTCCCCTGTGCTGGCACTGCTGAGGGACCTCGAGGGGTGTCCAGGAGGGACCTGGAGGGGCTGGAGCCCCAGGAAAGGCTGAGGGAGCTGGGGAAAGGGCTCAGCCTGGAGAAAAGGAGGCTCCAGGGGAACTTCTGGCTCTGCACAACTCCCTGGGTAGTTCCATGGCCTGACCATCCTTTCCATGGGGAAATTCCTGCTGCTGTCCAAGCTGAGCATCCCCTGGCCCAGCCTGAGGCTGTTCCCTCTGCTCCTGTCCCTGTTCCTGGGATAAGATCCCAAATCCCCCCCAGCTGCTCCCTCCTGTCAGGGAGTTGCAGGAAAAGCAGAGAGGGGCAGATTCCCATTCCCTGTTCCAGCTGCTGGAGCCTCCTGGGGAGCAGCTGGGAGGTGAAAGCTGCTCCCAGCCTGGGGGGTGAGTGCAAACAGCCCCAGAAATGAGCCCAAGCTGGAGGTCACTGCCACGTCCAGAGAGGAGTTTTTATTTTTAGGAACACCACACATCACTGAGCACAGGCAAGGACTGGCACCACCAGCCAAGACGGGCAAAAGCTGAACTGGGAGGCCACAGGAGCAGCCACGGAACTGCAGAGCGGGGCCTTTCCATGGGACTCCTTCTTTTCCAGGGAAATGGTGCCACTGCTGCTGGCACAGCGGGGTCACAGCAGCTCTGCTGGGATCACTGGCTGATTGAGGAGGAGCTGCCAGGTGGTTCCTGACAGGTTTGCTGAGCCCAGGGAGGGACAGGAGGTGACACAGGACAGGGACGTTTCGTGTTTGGAATTTCATCCCTGTGGAAGGGGAGCCTTTTCCCAGGGAGAGCTGCTGACCATTTTGGCTGGTGAGCCACTGCTCCTGCTGACAGAGCCTTGGGAATGTTTCCCCTGGGGAAACTGGGAGTTTATTTGAAATTAAAAAGAGATCTTTTCCTAATGCACATGAAAGTAAAGGAGAAAGCAACGCCTGAAGGACAAAGCAGAACCACAGAACCCTTCCCTGTGGCTTCCCCGTGCTGCTGGTTCCACCTCACTGCAGGAAATTTCACACCAGGATTTTGATGCCCTTCAGTGGGAACAGAGAAAAGCTTTATTTTATTTAAAAGCAATTTGACACTTGAGGTGAAACCAAGCTGAGCTGTTCTGCAGCCTCCTGTGCCCAAACACCAACAAACCCCCTGTGGGCACTTCCAGAGGGGGAGGATCACAGGACTGAACAGCCCCGGATGGATTTTTTCCAAACTCTCAAGAATGGCTTTTTTTCACTCACTGTTCTGGCGTCAAGAGCAAAGCTGAATGAATTATTGTGGAAATAAACCCTCTAAAAACAGATCATTGCCAGCCAGGTGCCAGTGACGAACCAGGAGCACCTTCCACCACAAACATCAATAATTTGTGTCTCTCCAGCAGCCAGCAATTTTCCACCTTGGCCTTCCAGCTGGGGCTGTTTCTGCCCAGTGTCCTTCTGAATCCTAAAGGAAAAGGCTGTGAAGCTTTATCAGTGACTTTGCTGTGGAAGAAGTGTTTAAAGAAGTCAGACACCGTGGCCAGGAAGCCACTTGTTCTTTTCATGCACAACATTTCTCCTGCTGAGCAATGTTTTTGTTTGTTCCGAGCAGGATTTGTCTGTTTACAGTAAATACCTGTCACATAGCAACAGAAATATTACTAAATAATAATACATAGAATGTTAAGCTCCTTGGTCTAGAAGCTCTTAATGAAAGAAACCCACATGTTCCTGATAAAAAATAATAAATAATGTCAGCTTTTCTTTGTACATTAAAAATATCTGTACATGGTTACACGATATGACAAAGTCCAGTTTTATTTTCTAGGCTCAGGGTGGCGTCTCTGGGGTAGATCTTCACCTAAAAAGGGTCGAGGCTCGTGGTCTTGATCCTGCATGAAAACCCTTTTCCCAAAGTTGTGGAGTTTAGAGCCTTGCCCACCCTTTCCATGCAAAGGGGGAAGCAGCTCACGAGGAACGTGGCAACATCGACATGCAGGGAGCAGCTGAGGGCTGAGACCTTTGCAAATGGTGAGACTGGAAAGTCTGGAGAACTTCTTGCCTCAGCTGGAAGAGACCAGCAACAAATAGAAAAATAAAAGTGGCGGAGGTAAGTGGAAGTCTCTCTTCCAAACGTAGCTAGAAAGGGGTTTAGATGGTTTGTTTTCCAAGGTGGCACTTAGTGATCCATTAGAGAGTGGCTCTGGCTCCTGGCCAAGCTTCCTGCTGCCCGGGGATGCCCGAAGTTTGCTCAGGGGAGGGATGGGAACAGCTCTGGGCTCCGGGTGCCATCCCCTGGGAATGGCAGAGCAGGGCTGGTCCCAGTGCAGCTCCTGCCTCGGATTCCTCCTCAGCCAGGATCCCAACCAGAGCATTTCCAGAGCTCAGCTGGTGCTGGCCTGGCCCAGGGGCTGGAACCAAAGGGCAGCAAACATTTCCTCTTGTTTCCCTGGAGAAAACCTGGAGCTGCTCCTCCCCTGGCAGTGTCCGGGCTCCAGGCAGGGCCCAGCTGCCTCAGTCCCACCCTCTGGGCTTCAGCCACCCCTTGTGACCCCCAGGACAGGGGGCGAGCTGAGCAAGGGCAGCTGGAAAGGAAAGGAGCAGCAGGACGCCCTGCACGGGCTGGTTTGGAGCTGCTGTGTGTGCTGACTTTGCCAGGAATGCCTCACTCCTGGAGCAGGGCTCTGGCACTGCCGTGCTCCAGCTGCTCCTGCAGGGACAGGGACAGGGACAGGGACAGGGACAGGGACAGCAGTCCTGACCCTCCCCTGCTCCCACCCAGCTCCCACCGCTGCACATTCCTGGGAATTCACTGCAGGAGGCACCACGACAACGCAGATGGATGGATTTTCAAGTCCTGCTGTCTGTGAATCCTTGGGATATCCTAAAAGGCCTCTCTGTTCTTCCTCTCCTGGGCCCAGGACTAGAAACAGGACTCTTGGGATTCAGGGTCCGTGTGGATGGGAAGCTTCTCTTGTTCCTGGTGGTGCCCATTGTGTAAAACCGTGTACCTGGGAGGGGAACACAAACCTTTGTCAGTGCAGGTCAAATGCCAAACCTGTGGAAAATAAGATCTTGCAAACCCCAAAGTTTATTTAAGAGAGCAATTCTTCCACATATCCCACATGAGAAAGTGCAAACCCCTGCTTTGCTCTGTGGCAGGGAAGGAAATCTTCAGTTTGGAGCAGTCAAAGCAGTCCCTGAAAACCAAGAACCTGTTGGGTTTCAGGTGTCTGAGGCGAGCTTGGGCTGGTGGATGCTCCTGCAGGAATTCCCCAGGCTGGGTGCTGGCTCCCAGCACTGCACGTGCAGGCACTTCCCTCAGACATCCCTTGGAACTCCAGGGCTTTAAAAAAGGACCAGGACTTTTAAAAACGTGCTCCCAAGGATTTACAGGCTGGGTGTCGGGAACAAGGAGAGACATTTTGCACCTGACACTGAACAGACTCCAACGAGAGACGGCCACGAAGCGACAACAGAGCTGGGAGTGGATGGACCGAGTGAGACAGGGAACACAATTCCACATTCCCGGGGGACCTCGGGAATGCCAGAGGCTCTGCCACAGACGGGACACAGAGAGGAGAGCCCCTGCTCCATCCCGGGAGCGGCTCAGGACGATGGACAGGGACTGGAACATCCAAGCATCCAAACCTTCCTCCGTGTCCTGCGGCCGTCCCAGAGTGGAGCAAGAGCAGCAAGAGCAGGCGGTGCCGACTGTTAGAGGTTCATTAAGCTAAAGAGGAGTCATTAAGGTGTCCCGGGATGTCGCGTGGCACAGAGTGTCTGTCTGAAGCCTCTGGCAGTGAGTTCAACACTTCCAGCTGTTTACCCTGCGGGGAAAGAGCACTGGTGGGACAGGGGGAAAGGGCGTTCCTGGCACGGGCGGTACCGGCGCATCATCCTCACACATCCCCGGCATCCCCGGGAATCCGTGCAGGGCCTCCTCTGCTGCCACGCTTCTGTCTTTTTCCGTGCCCTGCAGCTTCTCCCTTCAAATGTAAGTTCAGAGCCGCCTGCCAGTTGTAGGGCATGGATTTAGGGTTGGGTAAATCTGGGATTTTACAGCCCGGCTTTTGTTCTCACCACCCTGTACCTTCACTGATCTCTCTCTGAAAATACTTAATTTCTCAGCTGTTGGTACCTGTGGGGAGCAAGTTCCAGAGAAAAGGCTCATGTGCACCCCGAATTCGGCTGCTTCCCCTGCAGGAACGCACCTGGTGTGCCTCAGCTCCCACCCCATGGATTTGCCAAGGATTTATCCTACAATGCAAGGAGGAAACAGCGCTGGGACCCTCCCTGTGTGGGCTGAAGGCTTCAGGAGAAAGCAGCCAAGGTCTGTCTGGGAAATGAATACAACTGAGGGAGCCGGAATATGTGTGCCAGGTAAAAAAAAACCCCACATTAAAAGGGTTAAATTATCTACATAAGTAAATTATCAATTTATAAGTAAATTATTTACATAAGTAAATTATCTANGGAGCAAGAGCAGCAAGAGCAGGCGGTGCCGACTGTTAGAGGTTCATTAAGCTAAAGAGGAGTCATTAAGGTGTCCCGGGATGTCGCGTGGCACAGAGTGTCTGTCTGAAGCCTCTGGCAGTGAGTTCAACACTTCCAGCTGTTTACCCTGCGGGGAAAGAGCACTGGTGGGACAGGGGGAAAGGGCGTTCCTGGCACGGGCGGTACCGGCGCATCATCCTCACACATCCCCGGCATCCCCGGGAATCCGTGCAGGGCCTCCTCTGCTGCCACGCTTCTGTCTTTTTCCGTGCCCTGCAGCTTCTCCCTTCAAATGTAAGTTCAGAGCCGCCTGCCAGTTGTAGGGCACGGATTTAGGGTTGGGTAAATCTGGGATTTTACAGCCCGGCTTTTGTTCTCACCACCCTGTACCTTCACTGATCTCTCTCTGAAAATACTTAATTTCTCAGCTGTTGGTACCTGTGGGGAGCAAGTTCCAGAGAAAAGGCTCATGTGCACCCCGAATTCGGCTGCTTCCCCTGCAGGAACGCACCTGGTGTGCCTCAGCTCCCACCCCATGGATTTGCCAAGGATTTATCCTACAATGCAAGGAGGAAACAGCGCTGGGACCCTCCCTGTGCGGGCTGAAGGCTTCAGGAGAAAGCAGCCAAGGTCTGTCTGGGAAATGAATACAACTGAGGGAGCCGGAATATGTGTGCCAGGTAAAAAAAAACCCCACATTAAAAGGGTTAAATTATCTACATAAGTAAATTATCAATTTATAAGTAAATTATTTACATAAGTAAATTATCTACAGCTAATTAATTGCAGCGTTTTCCTGCCCCTGATGGGCTCCTCCGATTTGTGCTCAAAGAGAATCCCGGGCTGTCCCTGCCCTCTGCATCCTCCCAAAGTGGGGACGGCATTTTCCCAGATCCCAACCACGGCCCGAAATAAATCCCAATAAAGGGAGGGCACTGCCCCTGCAGGGACCTGCTGCAAACCCTCCCTGTGGCCCTGGAATTGTGCTGATGGCCAGTTTGGGGACTCTGTCATTACAGCTGGGAGCGGCACGGGAGGGGAGCTCTGGGGGGTTTTGCCCTCACAAGGAGCTCCAGATTATTCTGGGAATTTTGCATCCCCCAAGGGGATGCAGCGGCCGCAATGTTCCCACTTTCACTCCCTGCAGAGCTGTCCCAACGCCAACCTGGACAATTTATTAGGAAACAAAACCCAAGGGCGGCTGGGGTTTGGTTTTCCCAGCCGGGATGAAAACCAGCGACCATTTCCCAGAGCCCGAGGTGCTGCTCCATCCTCTCCTGACCTCCCAGGGCCAGGAATCGCAAGGGTTAGGATCACAATAATCATAAATAAAGCGACGAAGAGAGGGCAGGGCCAGCCTGGCCCAGCTGGGTGAGGGATTTTTCCATCCTGCCTTTTCCCTCCTGC
>VYXD01009011.1:157865-182120 GCA_013397195.1 Hylia prasina | reverse complement strand
TGCCTTTTCCCTCCTGCATTTCTCCTCCTGCCTTTTCCATCCTGCATTTCTCCTCCTGCCTTTTCCACCCTCCCAGGCCCACCCGAGGCGTGTGGCTGCCTGTGCTCTGTGCTCAGCAATCCCTCCCCACTTCCCAGCTGCTCCCATTATTAATTGCTGCTATTTGTGGTGGTTCCCGTTGTCCTGCCCTTCCCTGGACACTCAGGGGAGGTTTGGCTTTGTGCAGGGCAGGGGCCAGAGCTGCCAGCTCCGGGCTCCCCAGGACTTTGCCACTAAATCCATTCCCTCTCTGCTCCAAGAAGGAATGGCAGTTGGCAGAGAGGGGGTTTTGCTGCAGAAATAGGGATGGGTGAGATGATTTTTGGTGTATTTAGCACTGCCAGGTGTGCTGGTTTTGCACTGGTTGAAGAAAGCTGTGCAAAAAATCATAATATAATATAAAAGAAACTTCACAACTACAAATTTCCCAGACACTCTAAATAAACTAATAAAAAACTATTTTATGAGTAGTAAACTAATCTAAAGTTCCAAGTTTTGCCTCCACAAAGCATGAAAAAACCTTTAAACTTGTAAAGAAAAAAAAAGTATTTTAAACATTTTATTCTAATTCTTATTAACTTTTTCTCTCTTATAATTATATTAATAAACCTCTCTTGATACCTTTTAAATTTTAAACTTTAAACTTTTCAGGACTGAAATCTGAGCGTGTTCTGCAGGACATCAGGAAGGTCCCCTCCTGTTGTCTCCCTGGAAAGGTACTTCTGGTATTTTTGGAAAATTGGGAGATGCTGGGAAATAGAAAATTGAGAAGAGTGTGACACAAAATCCAAGAATCTCTGGAATTCCTTGTTTTAATCCGTGATATTTTTCCACTTTGAAAGAGCAAAACCCTCAGATCTGAACTACACTGAATGTCAGAATGAACTGGGAGCAAAATGCATTGTTCCATTTCCATCTTCTGCTGAAAAAAAAATCAATGCACAGAGGCCAAATCAAATGGAATTTCATAAAATATTTGCTTTTAATGCAGCTGCATATGAAACTCCCACAAATGAGAGCAGAATTATCCCTCTCTCAGCAGTCCCAGACTCCAGAAAATGAAAATCTTCCCAGTAACTCTGTGACCTCTGGGCTGAATCTGTGCTGTTCCCATCACTGCAGTGAAGGTCTGCACTTGGCCATCAGCATAAAATCATCAGAGCAGGGTAAAAATAAATTGAATTATCCCATTACGGCCAATAGTGAAAATCCAGATCTTGGGAAAACGTTGGGAATTGCTGAGTTATTTACATGGCTCTGACAGCAACGTTTATTTCAGAGTCCTTTGTAGTCAAATCTAAGCACAAATCTCTCTCTGTCTCATGACAAGTGTTTATTTTCCCACTCCTGAGCAGTTAAGCTGAATCTCTTAATTATCTTTAAATCAAATAATGCTGTTCCAACCTTGGGAGCTGAACTCAGCCTTCATCATTCTTTGCTAAATATCAGGCAGAGGTTTTATAAAACATCTGTCTCCAGCCCACATCACTTGGCTTTCAGTGCATTTTGGGGGATTTCTGCAGAAATACAGATTGGAAATTAGCAGTGCTCAAGTAAGCAGAGCCCTTGAATAAGAGAAACATAAAAAAGATGAAGAAGAGATTTGGTTTTTTCTTGTCCCTGACAAATCTCAAGAAACAAAAAAAGCATCTCCCAATATGTTTGTGTCTCTCTTTTCCCCCCCATTGTTCCATCATCCCTCTTTTTTTTTCTGGGAAACCAAGACTAAACCTCCTCTGGTCCCTTTATTTTTGTGTCTGCAGGAGCTGTGGATCTTTTTCAAGGAGGATGTTTAGAAGTGCAGGCAAATAATAACTTGAAACAGGATCTTGAAATGAGATGTCCAAGCCCATCTTGTTTCCTCTTGGTTTTCTCTTCCTGAATTTGACCCAAATTTTGTTTCCCTGCGACTGCAGGTGCTCATTTCCATCTTCCTTTTTTTTTTTACCCTCTTTATAAAGAGGATAAAAAAAGGCTCTGTAAATGAATTTCTCTGTGGTCCTTTCCAATCCCCCTCACCACAACTGCTGCATTTGATCGTTTTTCCCTTTTCCCACTCTCCTCCTGCTTTCAGCTGCTCCACCTGGATAATGTTTGGAGTTTTCCCTATTTTCCACTGCAGGATGTTTTGCTCAACTTCAGCTCAAAACCTTGGAGTTTGTGCATTGTGAGCAGGAATTTCTGATGGAAACCAACGGATCCACACAGCAGCCACGGGGGTGGGGATGGCCCAGAGCTGCTGAGTTGCTCTCCTATAGATTTGTGACATTTTAAGTTGGTGTTTCCACAACAGAAACGGCAATTCGGGCACCAAAAAGGACAGAAAATGGAGCAGATTTCCAAAACAACGAGGAGCTCCTTGTTTGCAGTGAGTGAAATGCATTTGCTAATTATAAACCAGGGGAAACAAGTAAACAAATGAGAGAGGGCACTGAGGGGCATGGGGGGGAAGAGGAGCCCTTTCCCCCTTTTCTCCCATTAACTCCCTATTTCCATTTCTCTCTCGTTAATGCTAAGCTTGGCATTCCATTAGAGGCTCTAATTAGCTCCAGATTTTGGCCTCCAGTTCTGTTTTTGCACCATAATTAATGCAACAGTCGTAAGAGCCCCAAATGTGCTAATGAGGAGAGCACTTGGAAGTGCTCAGACACATCAGAAACACAGAGCAGCCCATTAAGAGCAGCTCACAACCACCCCCAGATGGGATGGCTCAGAACGGGCTGCTGGGTTTAAGTGTTTCAATTAATGAAACACAAGCAGGATCAATTAATAATGTTCACATGGAAGAGAACGATGATTTTTTAATTTTTTTTTAATGGAGGTCTCACTACTGGTGTAATTAAGCCTTTTTATCTGCTGGGGGGAAAAAAAAACCCCAACATTTGTTAAAGCTGTGGGGTGAAACAGAGGCAAAAGCTGGAGACGTTCAGTGGAGTTTGTCAGGTTTCAAATGTGCCACAGTGGGAGAATCCCAGAATTTTTTCAGTTGGAAAAGCCCCTCCAGCCCGTCCAGTCCCAGCTGTGCCCCATCCCCACCTTGTCCCCAGCCCAGAGCTCTGAGTGTCACCTCCAGGGGTGGGGATCCAAAATTTCCTTCCAGTATTTCCCAGCCCTCTCCCTCTGGGGGAAATACCCAGTGGAAAAATGGAATTACAGCTCGTTGAAATCCTGCAAAAATCTCCCCCTCCTCCCTTCCTTTGTGTGCGAACAGCAGAGCTTTTTTTTTTTTAGGTGTCAAAAGCAGATTTTTGTCCCAAGCATCACGTGTTTGATAAGCAAAGTCTGGCATGTGCACATTGTTCCTGTCACTGCTTTGGGTTCCTCCCTCAGGAGCAAATGCCACCAACTCCCTCACAGCAGCTGGGGCTCCCTCCCACCCTGCAGGCTGAGGGATGAGTTCTGCTCCCCAGGGAATGGCTCATCCAGCCCCTCCTGCCTTCTGTCCACGCCAAATCCACAGTTTTGTGTCCTGGGAACTTCTCTACAGCCCCAGGATGGTGTTGGGAAGCTGTGCTTACCTTAAGGTATCTGGTTTAAGGGCTGAAAATTGTATTTTCTTGCAATGGAGTAATGACATAAAAATTAAATAACAATGTACCAGCTAAATAATAGTCAATTTAAAAACTGTTAAATTTAATAAGGAAAAAAAGCCATTTAAAATGAATAATAAATATCCTTGTGATGCCTTTAACATCTCAACTAGCACCTGTTGTAGGTTAAGCTTGGTAAACCTTATCAACTTTAATTTATTTGGCTGCCTTTCCTCAGGTCTCCATCCTGCAGAGAGAGCAAACACCAGGTTCCAATGTGTTGTGTTCAGTGTGAGTTTCTTCTCCCCTTTCCTTCTTTATCCAGATTTTCCAATTAATATTTCTACAATGTGGTTAAAGTAGCACATTCCTGGCTTTGGGCTTTCTCCCACCGGGTGTGAATTTGGAAAGTTTCATCGGTGACACTGGGAACAATATTAATTAATTGTGAGCTGTGCTCCCCACTCCTCATCTTGTGCGAGCCTTTTATCAGGATGAAATGTCACACCACAGATGGGGACGTTGGCAGTGAATTCATTTGAATAAAACCTCCAGATTCTCCCTCCAAAGCTGTGGTTTGATCAGTGCAGGCTGGGATTGCAGACCCCCCGTGCTCCCTGGACTCACCCACCAGCACAATTCATTCCTGCCTCACTTTGCTGGGCACTTTCTCCCCGTTTCCAGCCTGTTCAGAGGTTCCAGCCAAGGAGCACATATTGCCTGTGGCTGTGTTCCTTCCCCTGTTCCTCAGGAAGGATGATGCTCCCCTTGCTCATCCCCTTCCCTGCCAAGAGCTCTCTCCCAGCAGGGTCAGATCCTCTTCAGGGGGGGACAGGAGCTGCTGCTGCTTCATTTTCCTGGGATTCAGAGGCTGCCCAGCCCCAATTTCTGTCACTCTGTGCCCAAAGCCCCTGTGCTGGTGCTGCTGTCCCACCTCAGCCCCTCCATCTGCAGGTGTCTGTGCAGGTGATGCCAGCCCTGCTCCCTCTGGGATTTCAGGGACCCCCTGAACTTCTCTGGGAACAAAGACCTGAGGAAAACCTTTTTTGTTGTTCCTCTGAGCATCCTAATGAGCAGAGCCTCAAACCTCCTGAAGGTGCCCAAGAGAGAAATGCCAAGCTCAACATTTGGATGTGCCACGCCCAGGGTAAGGAGAGGCAGAAATCTGAATATAAGGCACGGCTTCTTTTGTGGGGAGGATGAGGGGAACCCAAAAAATAATGGACCATAATCAAGCAGATATTTATTTATTCTCTGATGGTTTGGGGTGGTTTTACTCAAAGTAAAACCAGGTCTCAGCAACTCCTTCTGAGATCATTCCTTAGCGAAATTCCCTGTAGACTGGGACATGAAGAGTTCCACTGATCAATGAATTGATTTCCAGCACAGGAGGAGGTAACCAAAGCCATCAAAATACCTGTGTGTGTAAACCCTTCCTTTCCATATCCCTGCTGTTCACACGAGGTTATTTCTGGCATTTTGTGCTTTCTTCTGGCCTTTCTGCAGATCTGAGTGTCCTTCAGGGCCACCTCTGAGACCCCACCTGCCATCAAACTTGCTGTGCAGAGCAAACAAACAAGTTCAGACTTCTGAAGGTTGTGCCATCCCTTGGTTGCCCCTGGGCCCGGCTATTTTCTGCTCCAGAGGAGATGACACAGTCCATATATCTCTGCCCTAATCCCTGCTTTGGTAAATAAAATCTGCTCAGATTTATGTTTGTTCCTTCCTGAGGAAAAGCAATGCAGTGATACATGTGGCAAATGGAACAGAAAATTGCTTTTCACCCATCAAGTTTCCAGTGTAACTGACTAAAGTTTGGGCTCTCCTACACCTGCTCTCACAAAATAAATTCAATTTGGTACCACAATTCCCTGTGTTATGTTGAGGCAAGCAAAGATGTGCTTTGCCCAATAATTTAGCAAATGGCTTCAGACTGAGAGTAGGTTTATGTTGGATGTTGGGGAGGAATTCCTGGCTGGGAGGGTGGGCAGGCCCTGGCACAGGTGCCCAGAGCAGCTGTGGCTGCCCCTGGATCCCTGGCAGTGCCCAGGTTGGACATTGGGATGGTGGAAGGTGGTTTAGGATTGGGACTGGAGGAGGTTTAAGGTCCCTTTCAACCCAAACCATGCTGGCGTTCTCTGATTCCAAGGCATGAAGATCACACTGCAGCCTCAGAGAAGAAGTGAAGGAAATCCTGTGTTTATTTTGGCAGAGCTTTATCTGTGCCTCCAGGAAAACCCAGGCCCTGCCTCCTCCCAGGTGCAGGGGATCCCTGTGCTTGGCCAGGAGAATGGGGCTGTGCCAGGGGCTCAACCTTTAAATAAACTTGGCTGGGGAAGCTGCTCCTGAAAAACAATCCATGAACCCAGCATCCCACCCCTTTGCTGAGCTCTGAATCGCTCCCTTTCATCCTCTCCAGCTGTTATTCATGTTGCTTAATTAATCTTAATTAAGTGGTGTGGGCATCTCTGGAGCTCAGTTCTCTATTTAATTACACTAACACACCATATAATGGCCCTTGTTTGGTGGGACGTTTTGCACAAGAGTTTAATCCAGAAACTGAAAGAATTAATTAGTCCTTAGAATGTCTCCAGAGGGTTGGCCAAGCAACCTGTGGGTTTGTCACAAATGCCTGGACTCTTCAGTGACCAGAATCTATCCCTGATGCCAGGAACACAATTCCCCTTGCTGGGGCTCTCAGATCCCTGTGGGATCTTCTGGAGCAGGAATCAGACTGATGGGGGGCAGAGGGATCTGGGATTTGTCAAGAGCTGACAGCTTGTTCTTGTTCCCAAAGCTTCACCCCCTGTGCTCTGGCCCCTCTCTGCATCCCCAGGCTCTGAGCCAGCCCCAGAAGGGATCAGCTGCCCATGGAATGGGAGCTCCAGCAGGAAATGATCTCCCTGTTTGCCAGGGCATTCCCTTCCCCAGCACCTGCCTGGGACCTCGGCACATCCACACGGATTCCTTGGCAGCTGCTGGGTCCCTCCTCTCCTCTGCCAAAAAGGAGCTGGGACGGCAAAACACAGACCACTGCAGGGAAACTCCTGGAGCAAAGGCAGGGGCTGTCCTGTCACCACGGAGCTCCAGGGGCTCCTGATGCTCCTGTTCTGCTTGACAGCTCCACTTGTGATGATTTGGTCCCCAGGATCTTCTCTCTAGCCGTGATTCCCTCAGGAATGCAACTGCAGGGTGTTCCACAACCCCAAGGATGGGCTGCTGAGGATGAGCATGTCCTTCCCACTCACCCAAACTCTCTGTAAAAGTACAAATCTTCCCAAAGATGGACAAGCAGAGCCTGACTGGTTTGCTCTCAGCATTTCCATGAACTTTCTGCTGCTTCTTGGCCCAGGCAGGGAGGTGTGGATGGGATTTGTGGCTTAGGAGAGCGTGGCGGCTGTTGGAGACTCCAGTACTGGGGACCAGCTTTCATCCATCCTTCAGGAACCGGCTTCATCCCAAGGGAGGGGAGCTCCAGGTGGGCCAGGCCCTCCCAGGCACGGGTGCTGGCAGTCCAGTGCTTATGGCAGTACCATTCCAAGAGCTATGACAATGAGACTGTTGATAGCTCTGGAAATGGCGCTGCCATCGGCACCACGGCGGCGGCTCCGGGCCCTCCCTGCTCCTCCTCAGCTCCAGGCCCTGCGTGGAAGGAATGAGGATGGAGGAGCAGCTTCAGCTCAGAAATCCCTGAAATCTTAAGGAGAAGTCCCAGTGAGGCTGTCTGGAGAAGCCTTGGGAGGTGCTGGCTCCGGTGTCCTGCTGCTGGAATGTGCCCTTGGAATACAGAGCACACACACACACATGTGTGTGTTTCCTCTTTTACCTTGGAGTTTCACTGGGAAAAAAGGGAAAGCCTCCCTCTCTCTCCTGATTCCCCTCATGGCAGGTTTTCTCTCCTTCCCTCTGGATCCAAGCCAGAGATGCTGCACAGCCCTGGAGTTCATTTCTGCTGCAGAGAAGAACGTGGAACTCGCAGGGCACAGCAAACTGCCACAAATCCACTTCGCAATTAATCCTGGAGTCACGCTGCTAATGAAGCACTGATCATCCTTACTGCCTTTCCAGATGGAAGCCTGTTCCAAGCTGGCTCTTTCCACTGGATCTCTGACAGCATTCCTCCAAACTGAAGGATTTATGCTTTGGGAAATTGGGCAGCCCCTGGTTTCTGCAGCTGAAACCTCCTTCCAAGACATCTCTTGTACCGCTACAGCCATAACTCCCACCAGGGATCATCCTTACCACACCAAGGAGTTGTGAACGTAGGAAAAAAGACAAAAAGGAGCTTTTCCTTCTCCTTCCAGGCACATCCTGCAGCCTCCAAGGATGATTGTGGGGAAAGGTTTGAGTTACAAGTTGAAAACACATTTTCTGATGCCTGAGGTGTTTCAGTCGGCTGTGTTCCTACGACAGGCACTGACAGCTTCTCTTAGGTGCTTCTAAGCCTCAAAAAAACCCCCAGCATGATCTCCAATAACTTTTCTGCAGCCTCACTGAGGATCTCATCAATAACACCTGTCACAAAATCAACTGGGGGACATAAACAAGGACAAAGAGAGAAGCAGAAGAACAAGAAGTGGTTTTATCACCCCAGTTCTGTCTCTAGACCAGGGAAAATTGGCCCAGAGCTGGAAGGGGCTGCCCAGGGCAGCATTTTCCAGGGTATTTGGATTTTTTTGTCCTTGCTCCTTGTTGCTTTCTGAATCTGAGCTACTTTTGCTGCCGTCCTGACCTTGAGGAAGTTATTTGTCACTTTGACCAGGGACGTGTAAAATCCTACCAGACCAGATGGGTGAGGTTTTGTAACTGCTTTGCATAGATATGATGGAAAAATCAAGATTTTCCTCTCTATGCCCAGCAGAACGAGGGGAGAGGTGCTATGTCCAAGGGTCACAGGGTTTGGCAGCAGCTCAGCTTGGATTGTTCCAGGCAGAGCTGCTGCCCCACTGGAGAGCAGAGAGAGCAGCACACCCAGCAGGTCACATTTGCAGCCTCTCTCCAGTGGAGCTTTTTGGGAAAATTGCAGCCAAGATGGATCACAGTAAAGGGATGGACACAGGGAAGTTTCCAGAGGGATGAGAGCAGACAGAAACACTCACACGAGGACATTTCACAGGCACCTGACACAGAGGGCTGAAGGAATAACAGCTGGGTACAGCTGGAATTGAGACCTTGGCGTGCCCAGTGGAGCCTTAGATCCCAAAATGTGAAGAACCCTGAAGTGCCCCAGGCCAGGCTGGAAAGGGTTGGAATTACCTGGGATAGAGGAAGGCAGAGCTGAGCTGTAAGGTCCTTTCCAACCCAAAGCATTCTGTGACTCCCTCAGGGGCTGGGGGCTCTGCAGAGCAGCTCCAGGGAGCAGATTGCAGCCTCAGCACAGCTCTGCCTGCCCGTGCCCAGCCCTCCTGGGGAACCTGGCTGGGCAAAATTCCACATGGAGGGAACAGAAACTGCGCTGAACTCTGCTGGGGAAAAGCAACTGCTGAGCTCTGCTGCCTCCCTGAAATCTGGGTGCCTAATGAGGAATAAACAAAAGCAGGGAAGGGAGAAAGGAGAGGGAACCCCCTGCCTGCCACAAACCTGCTGGGATAGAGGCAGGTTTAGTGGGAGCTGCTCAGTCTGCCCAGGATTTGGGGCTGCAGGTGAAGGGGTGGCACTTGGGGATGCTGTGGGGGTGTGGCACTGAAGGACAGATGCATTCCCTGTGTCCTGTCAGTCCTTGTGCCTTGTCATCCCACACGGGGAAGCTGTCACTGTGACCACCGGGATTTGCTCAGTCCTGGGATGAGCCCTGCTCCTTTCCCCTGCCCTTGTTCCAAAACCATTTTGAGGAGGAAGCCAATTCCACTCTTATTCCACTTTTCTGGAGCTGCATGTCTGGAAGTGCCTGGCCCTGGAGCATTCCCACGGTGGCAGGAGCCCAGCTGGAACCTCTGGGGGAAGGGGAAGCCTCCAGGTCAGGTTTAACCCACTTAAGACAGGTCCAACCCGGCCTTGGAAACTTCCAGGGATCCAGGGACAGCCACAGCTGCTCTGGGCACCTGTGCCAGGGCCTGCCCACCCTCCCAGGGAGGAATTTCTCCTGATATCCAAACCCACTCTCTGTATCCTGCTTTTCTCTGGGTGCTGCCCACTGAGGAGACCCTGCAGCGCTGCACTCTGGTCCTTGGAGTGAGAACAACCATCCCAAAGGGGAAATCCCTGTTATCCACAGTGTCCTGTCAGACACCCCCATCCCCCCGGGGCTGCTGCCTCCACCCCACAAACGTTAAAGCCATAAACAAAGGAGGGTTTCAAGTGGGTTGCAACAACCAGTGAACAGACAGAGCTGCAGTAATAAAAGAAAGGACTTACAGAGCATGGTCATGGCTAGACAGGAGCTGGTCTGCTGCAGAGGAGCAGGAGGAGCTTGGAGACAGAGGAACAGCCACTTTTAGTGCAGGAGGGAGCAAAGACAGACACAGTGAGGGAGTTAAGGGGGAAAAAGGAAAAAACACAGCGCTGGTTAATCGGGAGCAGCCCCACATCAAACACTGAGCAGTCAGTGGCATCAGAGTCACAGCTACATTCCCAAACCTCCCACTGAAAGGAGCCTTTTAGTGTTAGAACCATCTGAGCCATCAGGTGCAGTCCTTTTTACCATAAACCATCCTGGGAATCATTCTGCTTTTCAAGAAAATCCTTTTCCAGTCTCCCTATAGGGTTTTAAGTAGGGATTCTCTGCCTGTTTTCCAAAACCTCTCCAGTATTGCTCTGGAAGGGATCTGGGAGCTGGACATTGCCTTCCTCCTGCTCACTCCATGAGTGCCAACACCCCTTTGGTCTGACTGAGGATTTTGGCTTCTGGAGGAAGCCAAAGTCCAGGGAGTTGTAACTTGGCCATTTAATTTGTCCCCGTGATTTTAGCAGCCATGCTCACTGCTAAAAAATCTGATTTATGGAGGCAACACAGAGCTGCTGGGGATCCCTGGCTGGTGAGCCTGGAGTCTTTTGGCAGCTCCAATGTGCTGGAAAGGCTGGGTTGGGTTTTTAGGTACAGATGGGAGAGCAGTAGCTGAGCTCCCTGACTTAGTCTGCAGTGCAGTCACCACTTAATCTTTACCAAAGCTGGAACTATGCCTGGCTGCAAGGATGAGCTTCAAAAACCCCCTCTGTGGGCTGGGAATGAGGTGCTGCTGGTCTCCCACCAGTCCCCTGAAGTGTAACAAGGAATTCCAGGGGTTCCTGAAACACTGAGCAGCTGTAACCTCTCCCTCATCCTGCACTTTTCTCCTGAAAAGAGAGAAAACCAACTTGTTTCAGCCAACAAGAGCCTGAAACAGCGCACATGGAAGCGAAGATTCTCCTATAAACCAGCAGTCCTGGATTGGAAGAAATCAAATTCCAGGCATCTGCAATTCCTCAGAGTTAAACAGCTTTCCTTACGTCATGAGAGGATGATGTAGAATGGTCCCTTAATTGTCCCCTGGGTGTGAAACAGGAGCTTGGAAGCCCAGTGTGTGTCCTGTGCCTGCAAACAGAGTGCCCACGAGGGAGGGGAGAAGGGCAGCGAGCTCCAGGAGAGCCCAGCCAGCAATGATGGGACAAGAAGAATTCCAAGGTGAGCAGACAAAATTTTACAGCCAAATCTTCCCAGGCAAACACATGTGAAGCCAAGCATAGGGGGAAAGAGGGTTTTAAGGAAATTAATTTCACTTGAAGCTTATTTGAAAGGATTTTATGGGGCTTGTTTTAAAATTTATCAAGGACAAAGATCCTTTCAAAACCAGAAGAACTGGTTTGTCACCAATGACAATGAAGTGCATCATTCATTTTCCTGAGTTCTGTGAGCTGGTGTTTTGTGGGGTTCTCTCACAGAACAGAACCTTGGAATATCCTGAGCTGGGAGGGAACATCCAGCGCAGCTCCTGGCCCTGCCCAGCCCCAAAATCCCACCCTGAGCATCCCTGGAGCTCTGTCCAAGCTCTCCTGCAGCTCTGGCAGCCTCGGGGCAGTGCCAGCACCCTCTGGGGGAAGAACCTTTCCCAAAATCCAGCCTGACCCTGCCCTGGCACAGCCCCAGCCCTGCCCTGGGTCCTGTCCCTGTCCCAGGAGCAGAGATCAGTGCCTGGTTTTGCTCCCTCCCGCAGAGGCTGAACAGGGCTGTGCCCAAGGATGGATCTGCAGGGCTGCAGGAGGTGCAGCCCTGCCTGGGGAGGTGGATGGGACACTCCTGCTGGATAAAACATCCCCACCTTCCCCACTGCCAGCCCCGGAGCTCTTTGAAGATCTCCCAGCACTTGTGGAAGTGTCACTCCTAATTGCTTTCCCGCCCGTGGAGCAGTTGCTTTGTGTAGTTCTTGTCTCAAACGTTGGATCCGAGTGTTATGAAGTGTTTTCTGTGCTAATAAATACCAACCCTGGTGCTATAAAAGCCCTGTCACCACAGCAGCACAGGGCATGAATCTCCCTGAATGCATTAATGTGCCTTTAATACATCACTGCAAACTGGGGCTGCTCCTGTGCACTGACAGATCCATCAGTGATAAAGTTACTCGTAGGTAACATTAATATGAGACCAGGTTCTTGATTTTTCTTTTCTTTTGTGCTCGAGTTTGCCTGTGTGGCTCCGCTCTGTTCCATGTTGCTTTGCAAAAGGACAAATCCATTTTGTTTCCTTCAATTCTTAAATAAATCTCCAGAATATATTGCTGTGCAATGCACTTAAAACTGTTGTGTGTTTTTCCAGAAGTGGCTTCACTTCAGTGGTGGAAAAAAAGCACTGCCAGGACTCAGAGCTTGGAAAACACGGAGGTTAAAGGATATTTTAGACTTCGTTTTGAGAGAGAAAAGGATTTCAGAGCAGGGAAACATCGTTTGAGTTGGGACATCGTATCAAGGCAAAGTATAAAAAAAATGGAAGGGGCTGCCCGGGGAGGTTTGGAGCGTCCCAGGAATTCCTGGAGGTGGCACTGAGTGCTCTGGGCCGGGGACAAGCCGGGCACTGGGCACAGCCTGGATTTAATCCTGAAGGGCTTTTCCAGCCTCAGCGGTTCCATGACAACACGAACACTTCAACAGATAAAGCAAAAAGCTCTTTAGTGCCGCGCGCCCCGCAGTTCCTGAAGCGCTTTGACGGCTCAATGCAATGACACAAATTAACAGCCTCATTAAGAGCCCTGCAGGGAGATCTCTGACAGACACAACCCACACCCCGGGGACATCACCCACTCTGAAACCACTGCCAAGGAGGGCTGAATGAAGCGAGATGGGAATTCTGACTTCTCTTTGGGGAAGCAGCAGCAGAGGGAGGCAGGAATTCCGGATGAACCTCAGCAGTGCTCCCATTCCAGCCCGGTCCTGCTCCAGCAAGGAAAAGTTATACAGCCGAGCCTATCCCAAGGACTGCTGTGCAAAACTCATTTCAAAGCCGTGCCTGGAATGTGTCTGTCCCTTCTGGAAGCCAATTCAAGGGCAGCCCAGGGTAGGAGTTCCCAAACTGCCTCCTAAATCTGGTTACCTGCATTTTAAATGCTCTTTTTTTTCCTGGGGTGGCTGGAATGGTCTGTCGTGGCCCCAGAACAAAAGATGAATGCAGGAGCGAGGGCTGGAAATCATCAGCTCATGCAGGAACAGCCTTAATCAGCTGGGTTTCATAGGGATGGGATATTTGCAGGGCAGGATGTCATTCCCACATTTCCATAGCAAAAGTGCAGCTTTGCTGGTGGCAAACCCAAACCAAGCCTGGCTCTCCATCAGTTCCTATTCGAGATGCACTGAGCAGCAGATGGCGGCAAGGATCGCCTTTGCTATGCCAAATAAACCAAAACCAAACCCTCCAAATGCCATTTTTCTGTTTGGAAATGGAAAGCTGAAGGTGGGAAGGTGCTCAGAGCTGCCCAAGGGCTGGGATCACAGGTGGGTGAGCACCAGGGGTAATGGGCAGGATCCCAAAAATGGGAAATGGTTAAAAATCAACCAAATCACAACAGATGTGCTGAAAGTCCTTGACACCTTCCTGGAAATACCAAATTTCTGGCCAAAATGCCTTGGGAATAACAAGGTTTTGTCTCAAAAGCCTTAAAAACAATTTTAATGCAGCAACAGAGAAGCTTTTCCACGCTGTGGGTTTACAGTGGGGTGGTGCATACAATGCTTAAATAAATTCTCCTCTAGCAATCAGCAAGGAAGAGAATTATTGAAAGGAAGAACAAAGAAGTGAACCTAAAATTAAAATGCACTTACACAATTAGCTCTGAGTTGGAGATACTGCTGCCCCGAGGAAGAATAGAACATGACAATAATTGCTGAAGTTTCTATAGAATTTCTAACCCCAAGGCATGTGGAGCTCTTTGCACATACTGATTTACATTATCTGAAAACGCTTTGCTGATAAACCAAATTAATCTCCGGAGAGGAGAGAACCAGCCCAACACATTCAAAGGTCAGTCGAAACAGAAGGCAAGTAGGTGGGGAGCAAATTTCTATCTGCAATAGAATTTATTCAGGTACCAAAATTAGTTTTAAATCCTGTTTTGGATCTCTGGAATGAGTGGAGAGGCTGGCAAAGGGCTGGGAGTTGGATTCAATACGTGCTGCATTATGAGGGTGTCTGTGTTTTATCTAAATGCTGGCGTCGGAGTTGCACTCCTTTATTTAAGTGGGAAGTTTCCCCCAGCTCTGGCTTTGCCGTGTGCCAGGAGGAGCTGTCAGGAATTCCAGCTGCAGGGAATGTGGGCTCTGCTCTGGGCCATGGATCCCCAGCTCCAGCCGGAAGATCCTGTCCCACCACAGCACAACTTAATTACTCCATTAAGTGTGAATTGTATGATTTCTGATGACTACCGATCGACAACTATCAATTGCACCATTTGTGCCTTGGGTGACTTCAGTGCCCACAGCACAAATGGTGCAACTGAAGGCAAAGATGAGTCACATTTCAGTCGTTTCAGAGCTCAAGGTGCCCTGCAGAGCCTCGGCTTCCCCACCTGACACACGCTGATGCAGAATTTCTGATCCTGAACCTCGTGTTAGGCCAAACAACAAAAAGGGCTTTAGCTTCGCTCCAATCTCCTTTTCCAACATCCAGGCACGTTGAAAGAGAGTATCTTTCAAAAATCGAAAATCAGAGGAAACTGTGGTAATTTAAAACTCTAATCGCCTCTCTCTTTTGTAGGAAATAAGATAAATATCTTGATTTCACTCAGCGCAATTACAAGAGGCTTTTCTCTTACCAGAAGCTCTCTGCTCCCTCTGGTGAGGCGTTTTTGGAGCTGGGACAAGGCTTCAGCAGAGTCCAGGGTTTGGGGGAAGGAGGCTCCTCTGGCACAGGGTGGTAACTTGGGTTTTGTGCAACATCCACATTCCTGGACCTGAGGGTTCCTCTGCTCCTGGATCCTGCAGCAGATCCCAGATCTCCCTGACTCAGCCCAAATCTGTCTGAGGGAGCTCTGATGGTCACAGGGAATGTCACTGAAAGGCTGGCACTGATGCCAGGCTGGAAAACCACGCCAGGGAAGTTGGAACAGAAGTTTGGTTGTAAATACTGGCAAAGCGTCATTAAAAAATTAAGAAAGCTCCTTCAAGAAAAGACAAAACTTTTTTTGTTTTAGTTGTTATTGAGTCTAATCATCCCCCGTATTTTTAGAGAATCCCTTTGCAGGTTGGCAGCTAATGAAATTTAGGTGAAAACCAAATTGCCTCTTGACTATATAACAATATTAGCATTTCCAGGCAGCAATCAGATCCCCTCAGCTTGGGCTTGGTCTGGAGCCACTTCTGCTGGCACCGGGAGCTCATCCCTGGGCTGAAACCTCTGGAGTGGAAAACACAACTTGAGCAACCTCTGGCTGCCCTGCCCTGGGCAAAACAAATGAAATATCACTGAAATCACCACTTTTAAATGCTCATCATTTGCTCTGTTTCTCAAGCTTTTGCTCAGGAATGTCCAAAAAAATAATTTAGTGGGAATGTCCTTTATCAGCACCTTGGCAAGGGGGAAGACATCTTCTCTCTTGGTGCCATAAATAAAGGAATGGCTGGAGAGGGGACAACACAGACCCCAAAGCTCTGAGGGTGCCACCAACACAAAACCTCCACACTTGCCTCCCAAATACCTCCAAAATACCTCCAAAAAATGCCCAGAGCAAATCCAGTGTGAAACAGGGAGTGCTGGGGAATGGAGGGAAGGGCAGAGCAAGACCAAAACATCCACTTGGGCTTAATGAACTTGTAGTGAAAGAGACAGAAGCTGTCAGAGCTTTGATTCATCTTGCAGGATCATTAAAATTCCCAGGCAGTCAGACGTTTTAACCCTTTCCAACCCCCAGCCCTGGGTGTGTTGCTCTGCCTTGGGAAGCTCCGAGGTCTCTTCATAATGCTCTGTGCCCAGGGAAGGATAAGGAACAGGAGGGACAGGAGGGACAGAAGGAACAGGAGGAAATATTTTACCTGTAAGCCCAGATCCGTCAGAGACCTGCTGGGTGCACCAGGAACAGCTCTGAGGAACAACCTCTGCCTGTCCTGAGCTGAGCCACAGCTGCAGCCCATGAAATCCCCCCTCACAGGTGGGATGGGGTCACTGCTCCACCCCCAGGACCACCCTGTGCCCTGGGGGAATCCTGGCTGAGAGCCACACATCTCAAACCGGGTCAAACAGCATCTCAAACCATTCAAAAAACATCTCAAACCATTCAAAAGACATCTCAAACCGTTCAAAAGACATCTCAAACATCTCAAACCATTCAAAAAATATCCCAAACCATTCAAAAAACCACCACAAACCATTCAAACACCCGCACAAACCATTCCATGGTTCCAGGATTCTGTGATCACTCATCCTTTTGCTCCACAGCAGCTCTGACCTCTTTCCTACAGCCAGCAGGGATTTATTTTTATTCCAATGGATGTGTGGAGCTGTTAAACCTCTAAAATTGGAGCCCTGAGTTGCTGCACTCCTGCTCCAGTAGCAGCAGGGGACACTGGGGCTCACTGCAGTTCCAACCCTCCCGAGGTGCTGGTTTCTGTTTTTTCCCACTTTGTTTCTCTTGGCTCTTTCAAGAGAAAAAAAAACCAGGATGTGTTTTCCTTTGGAGAAATCCAATTGACATTTAGAGAAGACCTCTCAGTGCTGGAAAATGAGAGGTAAATAAAGCTCTCACTAGAGCTTTCCCTGAAGAGACCAGTGCAGTGCTCTGAGCACCTCTGAGAGGAAATGGGAGCACACCAGAGTGACCTCCCTGACCCAGATGTTCCAGAGTTTGTCTGCTCTGATCATTGCTCAAATACATTTCACCCAAAGTCATCTTCTTTGCTGTGGCAGAATTTCACAACTTGTTTCATCCAGGAATTGCAGCAATGCTGACCTGGCTCCCCATCCACTTGTGCTGTACAAGAGTTCAATGATTCACGGAGGCAGGAGTTTGTTGGTTTGTGTTGAATAAATATCTACTCATGACAGAAGAAATGCAAACAATCTGTTTCCAGGGGAACACAGCATTTTTCAGATGACTTTGGCTTTTTTCAGTCTGGTGTTGCACAGAACCCTGAACACCCGGAAATCCCCATCTATTTACAGTTCACTATTGTGCTAATTTTTGTCATGGCTGAGTTCAGCACAAGGTCTGTCCCTCTTGCCACTGCTCTCCCTGCCAGGGGACAAAGAGCAGCTGTAAAATCCCACTGGCACAACTTCCCCTTCTGCAGAAACTTTCGGTCCCTTTCCTAAAGAAGACACAGCAGCAGCATCCACAGGGTCAAGCTGCTCCCTTCAGACCCCAGAATTCACACACAACTTCTGCATTCTCCCAGCTCTCTCCTGGGCACACCTCTGGAGAAACTGCACATACCTGCTCCCTACAAACCCAGCCTGTCCGAGCACCCTCAGGATTGCTTCTGCCCCACCCCTTTCTAAGCATTTATTTATCCCTTTCTAAGCATTTATTTATCCCTTTCTAAGCATTTAATACTTATTTCTAAGTATTCATACGACCAAGACATTGCAAAATGAAAGCAATCCTCTACGAGCTCCTCTTGCTGGTGGCTGTAGGCTCTGTGCAACCCTGGGCTGATGCCTTAAGTTTTAGCTTTCATATTTTCTAGGTTCTGCGCTGCACTGGTAGGTAATTCTGAACTTCACACAAAGTGTCAGCAAGTTCTCCTCACAGCTCAGACACAACAACCCTTTTCCAGCCCCAGAACCAAGGGCACCGCTGCAGCTTCAGCCCCAAAAGTGCAAACACCAGGGAACTGAGGAGAGCAAACTGGGAGGGTGGGACTGCAGCACCTGCAGCTGCAATTGGACAGTGAACCCCAAAGTGTAAATGGACCAAAAGTGACAAAAGTGTGAAAACTCCTGACTCAGGGCCCACCTTGGTCCATCCTGGGTGGAGCCCTGGCCGGGCTCTTGTGCTGCCCAAGGTGTGTCCTTGAAGACCTTTTAATAAATCCCTCCTTTATTCCTTTAACTCTGCCCAGCCTCTGCTCCCGAGGCATCACAAGAACCAACCCCAGTGACGAAGAACCCCCAGACGACTCAGAGTCCGTCTTGGGTGTAACCTTGGCCAGGCCCAAGGCGCGTCCTCTGAAGGCCTTTTTAACAAACACCCTCTTTACAAAATCCCTTTAACCGCCCCGGCAGCCTCCCGAGGCCAGCACTCACCTCAGCACGTGCGTGGAGCCGTTGATGGTGGTGGTGGAGCAGGGCACGCTCTGGCCCAGGACGGAAGGCCTTCGGTAGCGCTCGTCGCCGCAGCACAGGATGATGAGGAAGGCACGTCTGAAAGCCTTGTTCAGGAAGGCGTAGAGGAAAGGGTTCAAGCCCGAGTTGATGTAGCCCAGCCACAGGAAGGCCGTCCACAGCTTGCCGGGCACCGTGTAGTTTATGAAGGGATCCACGATGTTGGTGACAAAGAAGGGGGCCCAGCAGAGGCAGAAGCAGCCCATGATGATGCACAGGGTCTTGGCAGCTTTGGTCTCGGTCTTCATGCGGTGGGTGCTGTGCTGGTCAGGGGGGTGCTGCCGGGGCTCCTGGGGGTGCTGCTGTGGGTGCTGGGGGGGCTGAGGANGTGCCCCGCGCGCTGCAGCAGGCGGATCTGCCGCGCGTGGGCCCGCGCCGTCACGTAGA
Organism: Hylia prasina; assembly: GCA_013397195.1. NCBI lineage: Eukaryota > Metazoa > Chordata > Aves > Passeriformes > Sylviidae > Hylia > Hylia prasina. The sequence goes on along the minus strand of VYXD01009011.1, from coordinate 163,448 downwards.
TGCGGTGGTAGGCCAGCACCATCAGCAGGAAGGGGATGTAGAAAGCCACCACGGAGCAGGTGATGGCGTAGGGCTTGTTGACCATGAAGATGCAGTAGGTGGAGTTGGAGGCCTTGTTGAACTGCCTCTGCTGGATCTGGGGTGAGGAGGGGAGGATGAGGGAGGAGGGAGGAAGTGGGAATGGGAGAATCAGAGAACGGGTTGGTTGATTGTCTTGTGTCATGGGCAGGGACACCTTCCACTAGACCAGGTTGCTCCAAGCCCTGTCCAACCATCCTGGGACACTTGGACACAACTTCCCTGGGCAACCTGTGCCAGGGCCTCACCATCCTCACAGGGAAGGATTTTTTCCTAATATCCCACCTAAGCCTACTCTGGCAGCGTGCAGCCATTCCCTTGTCCTGGCACTACAAGCTCTTGTTTATTCTACCAAGACAATAATCCTGCCTCCTATTTAAGCGAGAGCTGCAAAGGCCAAGGGCACCAAGGGCTCCTGAGGTGCTGTCAGGGGCCAGCTGGGGCTTGGCCATTTTTCCAAGGACTCCTGACTGAACTGAGAGTGAATGTGGGTAAATTCCTCCCCCAGGCCACCGCTGTCCCTGTGCCAGTCCTTCCAGGACAGAGCCACTTGAAGATCCCCTCCAGAAATCCAGCAGCCCCTCTGCACCGGGAACAGGAAACTTCTCCTTCTTTCCCCCTTCCCCTGAGAACTGCTTTTTAGAGAACATCCAGCGCCCACCACATTGGATTGGTGCCCCTCCTTGGCCACTCACCAGATCGATGATGCCAATGCTGTTCCAGCCTTGCATGATGGGGAGGAAGGAAATGAAGGTTGGGATTATCCAGCAGCCTCCCAGCATCACCGCGATGCGCAGCGGGGTCATCTTGTTCCTGTACACCAGGGGCTGGCAGCAGATGGCATAGTACCTGCAGGGAAAAGAGGGACAGGAGCACTCACAGGAGACTTCCAAGCCTCCTAAAAATTAAATTGTGAAGCTCTTTCTCCAGCTGTTTCTCCCGCCTTTCACAATAGAGGGGAAACAGGAGTCTGTAGCCTGCTTCCATCGGGCCTCTCACACAGGAACTTGGGATGTTTCCACAGGGCTCAAGGAAAAGTCAGAGTTTTCTGCTTTCCAGGCAGGGAGAATGAGGCACAGGTAAATGCTCTGGGCTGTCTGAGGTCTCAGGGCAAGGGAGAAATTCCATTTTCAGCCCTGCTCTCCTCTGCACTGAGGATGTCCTCACCCTCCAAGGAATATCCTTTCCTTCCAGGCAGCCTCAGCTGAATTTCCTACCTGCACTGGAGATTTATTTTGGCAAGGCTGCAAAAGCTGTTACAACAAATTTCAAAAGTGTCCCAAAGCTGTGAAAATGTCAGTAAAATGAAGTGTGTTTTTCCATTTCCCAGGAATCCACCTCTTTTCCAGCTGGGCTTTAACCTTCCCAAGGTTAAAAGTGTCTTTGTACCATCGAGGGATGTGCCCTGAACTCTCCTCCCTCCTCCTGACAAAATAGCCCAAGTACAGCAGATCCCTGCTCCTAAAATAGTTATGACCTAAATATGTCTTCTCAAAGAGATAAGAAATCAAATTTTCTGTTTGTTTGATGCCTGTGCCACCCCCTGCACCTTCCATCAGGGAGGAGTAGCAAACCTAAAACTGGAAATCTCTGGCTCTGAAATTATTATTTATTCCTAAGAAGACCAGGTCAGCAAATATCCAATTGCAGATTTTCAGTGGTCCTGACCTGACAATCAGCCTCAGGCTCCCAATAAAATATTTCTGGCTCTTTAGATTTTTGGATCTCAGCACACTCTGTAAAAAAATTTATGAGATCAGCAGAGCCATGAATTAGAGGAATTAAATTAGCAAGCACACGTGTGTGTATTAAAGAGCTGCTCTTCGAGATGTGCATTTATTTCATCAAGACTTGGGTGGGAACCAAGAGCTTTGTCCTAAACAGGCACAAAAATATAAGAATTTCCATTTTTTCCTAAGGCTTTTTTTTTTTATTAAAGTCATGTGGAGTCAACTGAATTGCTTTATTTTGATAAAATCAGATGATATATTCCACACAGAGGCTTGAAATAATATCAAAGTGTCAAAAGAAAACATTTCTTAAAAGTCTCTTTGAAACAAGACTCAAAATGTCACAGGGGAAAAACGCTGAAACAGGCATTCAACTACTCCTGCAATTTGATAATTCCTCTGTTCTCCTCTGGTTTCCTGCGTGCATGAAAAATCAGCCTGTCCCTCTGGAAAGCTGCACTTCCAAGGAAATGGGATTTGCCAGGAGCAAATCTCTTAAACCTGTGGGTGAAGTGTTCCTCTGGTGGAGCTCCAGCTCCCCTGGGGCTGATCCCTGTCCCAGGAAACGACCTTTGAATCCCAGCGGGAATTTTTGGGATGTTTATTGGGACAGAGGGAGCTTCCCTTGGCAGCAGAGCTGCTCCTCTGAGTCCCAACAGAAAAGGATCTATATCAAAAATATATATTTAAAGTATTTAATTGTTTCTGATCTCAAAGTCACCCACTGAAAGTGCTGGACTTCAAAGGCATCAAAGCCAAGTCACGAGAGACTCCAGTTCTTTGCAGAAAGGGCAAAAGGAGGAATCCAATAAATAAAAGGATAAAACCAGCCAAGACAGCAGCTACCCTTGGACAAGTTGGCTAAGCAAACAGGAAGGGAAAACCACTGTACACTGCTAATTAACTGCAGCAGGAAAACAATTCTTGCCAGCAGTTTGAATGATCACATTTCTCTGCTCCTCTCTCTGCTGCAGCTGAAAGAATTACACTGAATTGTTCCTGCTATTAAAGGCCATTAGAGTAAAAATTATGCCTGTAAAAATGACACCTTAAGCTCTCATATTTCTTCCCTCCCAGTGATTCAGCAGCAATTTTCCTCCACTTTCGTGTCAAAAGGTTTTATTTTATTTCATTTTCCGCTGGGGCTGCTGCTCCCAGAGCTTCCCCCGTGCCCAACGAGTGGGGCTGGGCTCTTCCTGTGGCTGCTTTGGGTGACAAAGTGCCCTGAGCAGGGTGTGGGTGACAATTGTGTGATGGGCAGGGAGGCAGGGGAGCACGGCTCCCACCTCTCCAGAGCCCAGCAGGGTTTCCATCCAAGGAATCAGAGAACAGACAGCTGTGGGTGCCACCACAAGCCCTGGAAGCCTCAGTTTTGGCAGGAGCTGCTGATTTGATGTATGTGGTGGCCTGAGCATTTAAGCAGCTGTTTATTCACTGGGAGAAAAGCAATTATATCTGTGAGATTATCAATAGTTTTAGTCAGAGGCTGGGATAAAGACATGCTCTGTGTTTCTGCTCCATTTCAAGGCAGAGCTGTTTTCCTGGGCTCACAAGGAATATCTGATATGTGCTGCTGTGGCAGCGTGATGGATGAACATAAAATGCAATACATACACATGATTAATACCCTGTCCAGCCCCAATTAAATATTAATTCCCTCTATTATCAGTCAAGTTCCTTGCAAATGTTCACTTCCCTGTTACCCAGGGCAGAGCAGCTGATGTGAAACCTCCTCTCCTCTGCAATGACATTCTCCACTGAAGGGGAAACACAGGAATCCCTTCCCAGAGCTGCAGCTCTTCCAATAAAGCAAAGGTTATTATAACACCTCTCCTTTTCCTTATCAGACATTTGCCACAGGAATGAATCAAGTGCTAACATTTTACAGGTGGCTGAAAAGAAGAAATCCATCATTTCTCTGCCCTTATGGCTCTTCTGGCCCCTGCAGAAACCACAGAATCACAGGGAAGGGATCATTAAATTAAAGATCATTTAATTCCACCCCTGCCATGGCAGGGACACCTCCCACTGTGCCAGGTGGATCCAAACCCTGTCCAGCCTGGCCTTGGGCACTGCCAGGGATCCAGGGGCAGCCACAGCTGCTCTGGGCACCTGTGCCAGGGCCTCAGCACCCTCCCAGGGAACCATTCCTGCCCAATATCCCATCCATCCCTGCCCTCTGGCACTGGGAAGCCATTCCCTTGTCCTGGCGCTCTCTTTTCATTTTCCCTCTGTCCCTGGAAGGTCCCAGGTAGGACCCACTGCAGTTCCACACCCTGGGTGTCACTGACAGCAGCACAACCCAGCTGTGGGCCATGGCAAGGAAAGAAATTAATTATTTCTTTACCCAAACACCTCCTCAACCCTGTGCAAAAGCTGCCCTGGAGAGCTCCTGCCTCGGGCCCCGTGATGCTCTGCCCACACCTCTGCTCCTTCCTTGCCTCCTGGGCACCAGAGAAAGGGAATTACTGAGCTGCAGGAGATCATTCCTCACCCTCGGAGAGGAATTTCAAGCACCTCCCTGGTCTGCAGCGCAGTGTGGAGCTGGGAGCCTGTAGGCACCACCCTGCAAGGAGCTCCCGAGCTATCACAGCCAGACAAATCCACCCCCAGCCTCATTAACAGCCCGGCTCTGGGGGTGGCCCACGCTTCAAAGCATTCGGTGTCATGTGCATATGGAAAATGATGTGCAAAGCATATGCTGGGTCATCACTGGGGCCAGGATGAGGCACAGAACGCTCACTGAGCGCTCACACTGAGTAACAGCACCCCTCTTAAATCATCTAGGGAAAAAGAAGCCAAAGGATGGGAAAATTGCAAAAAAAAAAAGAAGACAAAAAATGGAAAAACTTCAAAAAAAAAGAAGCCAAAAGATGGGAAAATTGCAAAAAAAAGAAGACAAAAAAAAAAAAAAAGACGACAAAAGACAGGAAAACTGAAATAAAGAAGACAAAAGAATGAGAAAAGTTAAAAATGAAGACAAAAGGATGGGAAACCTGTGGGTGCTGCTGCCTCTCTCCCAAAGTGAGGTGCAAGAGCCAAGGCCTCTGTCAGCGGGAAGTCACTGCCCTTGTCCTTGTCCCTCAGAGAATCCAGGCTGGGACAGAGAATCCAGCTGAGCCCTGACCAAGTGATGAACCTAAGGAGCCACAATTTCAATTTATTTGTGCCTGTGGGAAATTAATCCAACACTACTGTTGCTGGTATTTCAGTGAAAACAGGTTCTGGTCTCTGTATAACCAAATGTGAACATTTTTTTTGGAAAGGACAGCTCTTTCTATTTTCCTTTTTCCCACTGAGCAAATAAGCTTTGGGCTCTCATTGTGCCAAAGAAAACAAAGTTCTGCGTTGTTGGTCCAGAAAAAGAAAATGTCCTAAAATGATTATATCTAACAAAATTAAATTCTTATTAGAAAAACAACGGCCTGCTGGTGTTGAGATAATTACACCGAGAAAAATGCTAAAGAGAACAGTTAATTGGAGCTGGATAAATTTAGCAGGGAACACAAACAAATGTATGTTGCCAAAGGGAGATGAGAGAGGGCTCCTCTGTGAGGCTGAGGTGTGCGGAGGGTTATTGGCAGCAGGGGTGGCAAAATAAACGAAATATTTCCGGAGGGTTTGCAAAGATGAATAAAGGACAGAGCATCCCTCGGCCTGTGCTGTGGCCATCTGCTCGGGGATTTTCCTTGCTGCTCTCAGAGCTGGGTTCTGCAAGCCCTGGGCAGGTTTTCTGGCTGGCAGGGACAGCTCCACGGTGGTGTCACCTCTCTCT
>VYXD01009011.1:135503-152802 GCA_013397195.1 Hylia prasina | reverse complement strand
TCACACACTTCTATCCAAACCCCACACCCACAATCCCAGGGCTGTCACTCAATTTTGGAGCCTGTCCCACAGCTCCAGGTCAGAGCAGGGTTTGCCGGGGGGTCAGAGCCTGTGAGCACAGAAACCCTGGAATTCCCAGTGCCCGGGGTCCCAGCAGATTCCTCCCAGGTTTGCCCCGGAGCAGGACACTTCTCACCTGAGCTGCCTGTCCCGGCACACGGCCACCATGACCAGCAGGTTGCCCAGGATGGCCATCAGGATGACGGCGCAGACGAAGGAGAGCAGCAGGATCTTCCCCGCCACGCCGAAGCCCTCACTGGAACTGCCAGGGAGCACAAAGGGAACCAGAGGGACAAAAGGGATTTGTAGAGGACTCTCGAAGCCTGGCTGAGAGTTTACAAGGTTTACATGGCTTTTTTACATGGTTTGTGTGTCGCTGCAGGACACGAAATGAACAACGCACACAGGCAGTCAAGTCGTCAGGGCAAAGGGAGAGAGATTTATTTCTCTGCTTTGGTTTATATGGATTCTTGTCGATGACCACGGGTCGGAGGATGAGGTTGCCACCTCTCCAACCACACTGGTCACACCAGAAGTCCATCAGTTGTCCATCCCCAGAATGATAAACAAGAAGGACAGTTACAATAACATCGCTTCGTTTACACGGAAATCTGTGAGAAGCTCCACTACAGAAATGCAAACATCAGAAAGGTGAAAAGGATCAGGGCGACACATCTGTGTGCAAATTCTCAAATGAAATACACTGACTGAGGCCATGGGACAGCACAGACAGGGCTGGGAGAGAAATGGAACTGGAAAACAAGTTTGAAATGATGATCCTGCAAACAAACCAGATATTTTGGAGAAATAGAACAGTGAAAGATGAATTGTGGCAAGGCCACGTGGGGTGAAATCACAGGTGATTGGTGTTAGAAGCATTAGCAGCACTGTGTGGCAAAAGCTGAAAAGCATTTATAAGGTATTGTCATTAGGAAATAGATTGGCTTGTACAGAGCCTCTGCACAAAAATGTTTCCATTCTTTTTTCACGCAAATAAATCTCGTTATTTCTGACGCAGAAGCTTTTTTTTTTTTCCCTGTAATTTTTTCCAGTTTTTTCTCAAGGTTTTAGTATCATAAAATCACAACATGCTTTGGGCTGGACAGGACCTTAAAACTCATCTCATCCCACACCTTCCACTGTCCCAGGCTGCTCCAACCTGGCCTTGGACACTTCCAGGGGTGGGGCAGCCACAGCTGCTCTGGGAATTCCGTCCCAGCCCCTCCCCACCCTCACAGGGAAGGAATTTTTTTTGTACCTGTAACCTCAATTTCCCCCTTTTCAGTCTGAACCCATCACTCTTTGTCACTGCAGTTCCTGATGTGATGTGACAAGGACTAATGGGTTCAAACTTTCCTCAAGACAAGCATTTCACATCTTGAATTTTGAAATCTACATAATGTTTTGCCTTTTTTCCTCCCTTCCTTTCACTCTGTGTTACAAAACACAAAACAGTCTGGCTTTTTCTTTCTTTTCTTTTCTTTTCTTTTCTTTTCTTTTCTTTTCTTTTCTTTTCTTTTCTTTTCTTTTCTTTTCTTTTCTTTTCTTTTCTTTTCTTTTCTTTTCTTTTCTTTTCTTTTCTTTTCTTTTCTTTTTTTTCCTATTTTTTTTCTTTTTCTTTTTTTACTTGTTAATTTTTTCAGAGTTAGGGAAAGGAAATAAATTGTTTTCCAAGTGCTCAATTTCCCCCTATTCTGAGATCAATAATTTCTTTCAGTTAATAAAAAGGAAGAAAAGAAAAAGGAAGAATAACACCAACCCCCCCCACACAATGTCAGCCATATTTTAAATCTGCATTTCTACAAATAATTTGCTGTTTCAAAGAAAGTTTTTGGTTTTTCTTCTTTTTTTTTTTTTCCCCCCAGAGCTTGCAAAGCAGGAAGGTAACACCCAACAGGCAATAAATTCCTCATAAACCTGGTTTTATTATGAAATTCAGAGTTATTTTTCCTCTAAAGCTATTTCTAATGATATATCCTGAATAAACTGCATCCTAAACTTTCACCTGCTTGTGTGACTTTACATTGCACAGGTGAGAACGGGGTTTCTCCTGTTATCAAGTGTGGCTGGAGATAAACTGGCATTAAAAGCAACACTTGACACTAATCCAGCAGGGAAATTTCTTCTCAGCCTGCAGAGCTGGTGCTGGACACCGAGGATTAATGCTGTGAGATTGTCCAGATAATCGAAAAATGGAACAGTTATTCTGTTTTACCTTGACTGACTCCAGAGTCACTTTTTTTTTTACTAAACAACATCCCGGGCTTTTTACACCCTATCTCACTGAGTTCCCCTGATTTGGAGAAAAAGCTGAAAAAGATCAGAAACTTCTGGCAGAGGTGTCGAGTTTTACCCATCCCAACAAGCTCTGGGAACGCCAGAGGAGCGCAGCCCTCAGCCACATCTCTCGGCATTGCCTGGGGGGTTTTTAACCTTCCAGAGTTTTAAATCCACATTTCCCACCCTGTGCATCACAGACAGGCCTGCCCTGAGGGCGGTGGCATCCCTGGACAGAGGTGGCATCACCCACCGGCACATCTGGAGAGGAACATTTGCCCCGAAATAGTCACTTGGGACCGTTCCTCTCGTGTCCCCCCCCCTCCCCCGAAACAGATTCCTCGCTGGGGTGCAGCAGGGATTTCATCCGGGCTGTTTCTGCCTTTGGAATAATCCATCATCAAGCAGTGTTAATTATTCAGTCTTAGTAATTCCGAGTTGTTAATAATGGAAGAAGTGGATATTGCTGTAAATTAAAATCAATGGTTTGCATAACATCTTTTATCAAATCGGAGTGCTCTGGCTTCCAAGCTTGCTCCCCTCTTTAATAAAGCAGAGATTGATGGGTTTGCTATTATGAGGAAATGAAATTCAGGCAAAATGATTGCTGGTTAGCAGGAATATAGAAATCACTTAAGGAAAAAGGTGAAATACTGATGGGGAATGAATGCTTAAAACCCACATATGGACATATTTAAAAAGCTCTTCTACATAGTCATTAATGTGAAAGTAAAAAGAAGGGTAATTACTTTTTCAAGCTCAATTTTCACTTTCTCGTAAACACCCCGACTTTTCCAAACGAACTCAAGCGCTTTTGCATATTTTATGCGGCAGTCAAAGAGCACGGCTCAGTCGTGGGGGGGTCACATTCCCTGCTTCTCGTTCCACACCCCAGCAGCACGGAGGGGAAAATCTGAGAGCACGGAACTCCTGCAGCAGGGAGAGGAAGGATTCCGTGCCTGGGGGGCGGAGGAGCAGGGCTGGGAAAAGGACGGGGCTGGGAGGGATCCCAGGGAGCCCGGAGCATCCCCAGGGAACATTCCCCAGCAAGGGACGTGCGCAAACCTCGCTGAAGGAGACTCAACTCAGAGTCAGGTAAAAACTCCGAGCAGCGGGAGCCTAGAAAAGAGTTTTCTTGATTTAACGGTGCCCTCGGCTGTGGGGAGTAAAGGGAAGGGTTGGGTTGATTTGATTCCAGCCAGGGCTTTTCCCTCTGCCACTCCATATTTCATAACCACAGATAAGCTGTCCCTGGCCTCTCCTCTTTGCTGCTTCCCTGATTATTCCCAGGCATAAAAAAAATCATTGTCTAAAGCACCTAAAAATCAAGATAAGCCGTTTTATGAGTAAACCTGATAATGTGTCTCGGTACAGAAACTTGACAATAGGGAAGCGATGATTTGATCTCTGCCTCTCCAGCTGTTACCACATCCTCTTCTAAAATATTAATCAGAAGTCAGCATTAATCCAGAAGCGTTTAATTTCCTTTAATGCCTTTAAATGCTGCACTGCTTCACTTCAGCCCGTGCAGATGGCAGGACAACTCCTAACAGATTCCAGTCAATTACGTCCTTCACTTCTGTTTTAGAAACAGATTGAAATTAATTCAAGTATTGACAAGCCAGGAATAAACAGCATTCCACGTATCAAAATAACTCGGCCACACGATTCGTTGATTTGAGTGGTTTTGGGGGGGAAAAAATAACAATAATAAAAAAATCAAATAAATTGTGGCGGTGGGGTGGGAGGGAAGGGATGAGGTTTTCTCCTTTCGTGCTGGTTTGAAACAAAAACTCCTGATAACATCCCCAGCCCTGCACCTCCGCTCCTTGAACCTCCCGGAGGCTGAAAGCAGCAGCGCCCCGGGGAACGAAGCGCTTTAAGCAGCTGATAACGCTGATTAAAAGCGATTGTGTCAAGATGAAGAGAAGAAGACAGTTTCAGAAATTGGACGTTTCAGAAATTGCCGTGTGTGGGCCGGCGCAGTCAATCCGCGCGCTCCGGTTTGGGAACAGGGACCTGCCGGACACGGGGGGACCTCCGGAGACACCGGGACCTGCTCCCACCCCAGGCCCTGGGACTGAATCCTGCAACATCCTGAGCTGGGAGGGACCCACGGGATCACCCAGCGCAGCTCCTGGCCCTGCACAGCCCCCAAATCCCACCCTGAGCATCCCTGGAGCTCTGTCCAAGCTCTCCTGCAGCTCTGGCAGCCTCGGGGCCGTGCCCATTCCCTGGGGAGCCTGGGCAGTGCCAGCACCTCTGGGGAAAGAACCTTTCCCAAAATCCAACCTGACCCTGCCCTGGGTCCTGTCCCTGTCCCAGGAGCAGAGATTGGAGCTGCAGACCCCAGGGAGTCTCCCCTCAGTCTCCTCCAGCTGCACAATCCCAGTGCCCTCAGCTGCTCCTCCACGGCCCCTCCAGGCCCTTCCCCATCCCCGTGTCCCTCTCAGGAGGTTCTCCCAGGCTTTGGAGATATTTTTCTCCATTGTGGAGCCCAAAGTGCACCCAGGACTGGAGGTGAGGTGCAGATCCAGGTTCCCACACGGGGCACGAGGAGCTCCCAGTGCCAGAGCAGGGATCCAAGGGCTCCCTGCTGCTCCCTGCCCTCCTCTCAGCTGGCAGCAGCAGAACCTCTGCCCTCTGCTCAGTGCAAACTGCACCTGGGGCTGAAAACCCCTCCAGCACAATGAGATGAGCTGGTCTGAGACACAGAGCGAGGCAGGAGTTTGGGGAATGAGGGAGGAAACGCAGCCAGCCCTGGGCAGCCCTGGGCTCTGCCTAGGCTGGGGCTCTGCTGGCCCAGACAGCTCTGTCTGCTCCTCCTGCAGGGCAGGATGGAGCCCTGCTCTGTGCCAGGCAGCACATCAGGACTTACATAATTCACACCCACGGACGAGCAGATATCGCTGAGGGGCTGATGTATGTGAGTGCAACCCTCGAAACCCATTAGACTGTCACCTAAAATATAAGCTAAAATTAACTTATGAAATCAGCATGAGATTAAGATCACAGTATTTACATGGAGCAAAGGCAGCTGCTGCAAATACTCTGTTGTGCATCTTCTAACAGCTTCCACAGGAGAGCCCCTTGTGCCACCCGAATCCCACCCTGCCACGTCCACCTGGGCTCTGCAGCACCTTGGAATTACTCTTTTCTCCTTATAATATATCTGCAAGTTCTTCAGACTTTAATCCAGCTGTCCCCTTCACGTGCTGAGCCCTCCCCTTTTGTTTCCACACCAGCACAACACTTCATGCAGCACTGGGAGGAGAGCCCAGGATGAGCAGAGGGATGGAGCAGCTCTGCTGGGAGGAAAGGCTGGGGGAGCTGGGATTCTGTGCAGAGTCAGGGTATTGTAGTGGGGTCACCAAACACTCCACAACCATGAAAAAACCCCAAATCTCTGACTTAGGCAGGGATTTAGGCACACTACGCAGCTCAGCAGAGCTCTTGTAACAATCATTTCTCCTTTGCAAATGCTGAATAGAACCAAAGATCAAACACAAATGTCTTGATCAGTTCCTCATTAGAACTGCTCCTCCAAAGCGAGTCCATGGCCACTTCCAAACCACTCTGGAGTTTAATGATGAACAAAGGCTGATGAAAGAAGCAGGACAGCAACCCTGACTTCTGGTGCATATTCCATAATCACAAAGTGATTATTATCCCCTATTTTCTAGGCAGCTCTTGCCTGTCTCCTGTCACACACAAGGCTGAACCTTCAACAACAAACACCACAGAGCTGTGCTCAGGAGAGCTGAGGGAACGAAGAACCTCATTCCCAATATTCTCAATAATTGCCATTAATTTCCCTTCCATATTCTCCAAGTGCTGAAGGCAGAGTCCAGGCTGTTTGAATTTTTGTCACTTGGCTGCCGTATAGAATAATTTCACCTCACAGAGACATCACCATTACACACATGTACAACTTAAGCTTTATCTCAGGAGTTTAGGAACAGGGAGGGACTGGATGCAGATCCATGGCACAGAGTGGGAAAATAAAGCTTTAGGCTCATACCCAGATATCTGGGTGCCCAGATTTCTCACAGAAATGAGAAATTGAGAATTTTTGCCTCCAGGTGCAGAACTGGGGTGCACAGAGCCCACAGCTCTTCAGGAGCTGTGCTGCTGCTCCTGAGCTCAAAGCATTTAACGTCTTATTATTCCTTTTCCTGTAAAAAATTCCCCCCAGATAAGCCCTGCCCTGTGCCCAGAGATTTGTTACCTCTTGATCAACACCCTCTCAGGCAGTTCTTGCTCATTCTCAGCATCCTCAAACCTTTGTTCCCATCTTTGCCCAAAGCCTGGGACTTGCAAGATGCTCAAATCGGAAACCACGAAGGTCCTGCTCTGCTTTTTCAAACAATATCTGCAGTCAGGAAAATATTGTTAAATGAGAGGCATTTAGTCAAGACCCTTGGTATTAAAATATCCAGGCTGTGCCCTTTTCCCACTGCCTGTTTACACCTTGGATAGCAAAAGGCAAATACAGCTATTGGCTGTCTAACTTCTAATATTTCCTGGAGAGTTTCCCAGTTTCAAGCCTCCAGAAGAACAAAAAAGTTCCTTGCAGTTACCTCTGCTAATGGAAGACTTGGCACAGACAGGATAAAACATTGATTTCTAGAATACCTTTTATTTGAGACCCACCCCGGGCTCCCCGTGTGACTCCAAGCCACACAGAAACAGCTCCCAGCCCATTTTGAGCTTCACTATAAAACCTCAAGTTTGGTAAATATAATTCCAGAGGTGGCAGCCAGAAACCTCCCAGGCCCTGATGCTCAGCAGCTCATTTTTATTTTTATGGCCCTCACCCGTGTGGAGGCTCCAGACAGGTGCCCTCCCTAAGCAAGGACACGGAATGTCCTTGGTTCAAGAGCAGAGCACTCAAATTCCTCGTTTTATTTAAACCTCCTCCTCCATCCCCAGCTAAGTGCACGCTCTGGATACTCCCCACAAAGCCCTCACAGCTCTTCTCACTTCAAACAAACAAGAGAAGGAGGTCAAGGTGCTTTGAGGATGGGAAGTGCAGGCTCTCAGCTCGGATGGAACCCAGGTGCCACCCAGGAGTCAGGACCAGCTCATTTCTCCAGCCTGGCAGGCTCTGGGAGTGTTTGTTAATTGTGTTTAATTGTGGCTGAGCAGGGCAGGAGCTTCCAGCAGGGACGTGCTCCTCTGCAGAGGTCCCTGAAACAGCCACCCCTGGGGAAGTGGGCAATGCAAACGTGGGGACAAAGGGAATTTTGGCGGCCTGATGCTGAGGGTCAGCCCTGGAAACTCAAGGAAGGTGTCCTGGAAAGCTCCTGGCGCTGCAGCTGCCCTGGCCAAATGCTGGCAATAAGGTCCAGCCCATTTTTGCCAAGCCCTGGAGCCAGGCCTGCCCTGGGATACCCCAGTTTTTAGGATGGTTTTCACATCCTTCCACAGCCTTTTCCACATCTCCACTCGCTGCCCCTCTGTGCAGAGACGCTGACGCTAAAAATGCGACGCACGGCAACAAAAAGTTCATTTTTGAGGCCCAGCTTTTAGTCCAGGGGATGTTCATGTGCACAGATGACTCTGACAAAAGCAGACAAAACCTCCCAGAGGCCTGACCTCCCCGTGGGGCTGAGCACAAGCACAAACAGAGCTGCCCCTCTGCACTCTCCAGCTTTATTTACAGAGCCTGTGTGTCTCCCTTGCTCCACAGCTGCCATCAGAGAGCACACTATTAATTTGCAGGAGCTGGAGCCAGGCTTAAAAACTCCATTAATTAAGTGTTGGCGGAGGTGTTTGGAAAGATGTTCCCATAAATATAGTGCTTTAAAGTGTTTCCCTAGAAACTGAGAAAAGAGTTGAACAATATGAAAAATACCCAGGCTGAGGACTCCCCCATGGAGGGAGCAGCACTGCCTGGGCTGGAGGGAGCATTTAGGAGAGAAAACTTTTTTTCCCCAAGGTTTTTTTGGCTACTGGAAATTTTTGGCTGGTAGGACAAAATGTAAAAGTGAGTCTCTTTATCGTTCCTTGTTTCCCTGTGCCCTCCTGCTCTGCCCTGGTGTCGGCAGGTGGGGAAAGCTCTGTGAACTCTGTGGCTGCAGGTTCAGAAGTGCCCCGGGGGGTTTGAGTGCTCCCGGTTTGTGGATTCCTCCCAGCGTGTCCCTGCGGTGCCCGAGCCCCTCAGCACGTCCAGGCACGGAGAGGATACACCTGGCAAAACCCCCACAGCCTCTTGCAGCATTTCATGGAATCACTGAGGTTGGAAATGCCCTCCCAATCCAGTCCAATCTGTGCCCCATCCCCACCTTGTCCCCAGCCCAGAGCTCTGAGTGCCACCTCCAGCCCTTCCTGGGACACTCCAGGGATGGGGATCCAAACCTCCCTGGGCACTTCCAGTGCCTGAGCTCCCTTTCCATGGGGAAATTCCTGCTGATGTCCCCCCTGAGCCTCCCCTGGCCCAGCCTGAGGCCGTTCCCTCTGCTCCTGTCCCTGTCCCCTGGGAGCAGAGCCCAAATCCCCCCCGGCTGTCCCCTCCTGGCAGGGACTTGTGCAGAGCCACAAGGGCCCCGCTGATCCCCCTTTTCTCCCCTGAGCCCCTTGCCAGCTCCCTCAGCCCCTCCTGGGGCTCCAGACCCTTCCCCAGCCTGGGAGACCAGGGGGAGAAGACAAGGCTTGGCAGAAAATCTTCTCAATCAGTTCATTTATCTCTGCAGAAATGCAAGAGCAAATCAAATCCCTTTCTGGATGGATGCTGCTGCTGTTACAGAAGGATTAGGGTTGATCTTCCCTTGGAAAGGGAAGGAAGAAGAGAGCTCCAGGCTGATTGTGGCCTGTTAAATGACATTTTATAGCCTGTTATTTCCCACCTAAACAGAAGTGTGATCAAAGGACTTGAGATAAACAGTGATTTAATGACTCCAAGTGTAGAAGCTGGAGAGGTTTTGAGAAGAGCTCGTGTACACAAGGATAAACTCTTCTGTTGCAGCCTGCTGGAGGCATCCTAAGCTGTTTGCTTTCCGTGAATCCCCACTGCCAGGGCACTCAGAGCACACAAACTCCTCCCTAAACTCCTTCCTTTTCCTACCCTTTGGGTCATTTTGGTGCCTATTTGGTTGCAGGCACTCAGCCCAGCTCTCAGGAGTGGCTGCAGTGACCCGGGGGGCACAGCCCAGCTCCTCTCCTAGGACATCCCTGCAGCTCCAGGGATGGAGCTTTGGGTCCCTCTCTCTCCCTCCGTGACTTTTCCTCCTGTTTTCCCCCGGGGTTTGGATGGGGAGGGAGATGGAGGAACTTCCCTGCCTCCTCCTGCCTGTGCACAGCACCAGGAGCCAAACCCAGCCCAGAGCCAGCCCCTGACAGCTCCACTCCTTGTGACCCTCAGGGAAAAGGAGCCCCCTGAGCCAGCCCAGCAAACTCCAGGATTTGGGACTCCCCAGACACACAATTCCCTCCCAAGGGCACAGAGGGAGGTCGGCTGTCAGGACCAGTGTTCCCCGTGCCTCTGTACCAGGGCTTTGGGTCGAAAAATGGGATTTTTTCCTTCGCTTCCAAACAAACACAACCAATCCAACCCCTCTGATTCCTTGTTCCCCCACCTTGCTGCTCATTCCTCAAAGTCAAGATAAGATTAATGAGCCTCACACAGAACTGCTGGAGGGCTCTGCACTTTTCAAGCCACAAAAACACCTTCAGCAACAAAATGAGAAAACTAAAGCTGATAAAGCCAAGTTTGGAAGCAATTAACATCAAATCTAAAATTTAGCTGGTTTAGGGGCTCGGCTTAAAAATAAAAAGCAATTACTGCTGTGGCAAACTGAAATAACACATTGGTTTTCCATAGTTGATTTGGCAAAAGGAGTCTGCCTTCACCAGGAGCTACAATTAAAAGGGTTTTGTAAAAGCTGTTCATCAGCCCTAAAGGTGGGGGGAAAAAGAGGGGGAAAAAAAGGGGGTGGGGAAAAAGTGGGCAGGAAGAAAGGGTAGGGAAAAAAGGGTAGGAAAAAAGGGTGAGGGGAAAAGGGAGGAGAAGGGGCAGAGGGAGAAGGGCAGGAAGAAAAGGCAGGCAGAAGAAGGCAGGACAAAAATGCCGTGCAGAGCTGGTGTAGATAAGAGTCACCTGTGCTCCAAAAATGTAAGAGAGTGAGATTTAGCTGCCATGACATAAGGAGGGGCTGCCAGGCAAACGGAAGCTCTCCTTCATTCCTGGAAATTGGGAATGCTCTGCAGGGATGATGGGAGTCTTACCCAAAATCTGGGGAGGTTTTCAGTCTTTCAAAGGCGTGGCACAGTTGTGATTTATGCTGGTTAGAGCCCAAGAGAGGCAGAGTTTGGCCTCTCTGGATTGCTGTAACCAATTTGGGGTTTTCATTTCAAGCCCCTTGACAGGATCTCGTTAACCTACTGCTTATAATAAATGTGCCCAATAACAGTCGGCGAGGCACATGAAATTAAAAAAATCCAATAAAATATAAATAGGAAATACTCGTGGGTCATTTAGTTTTCCACTCTGGAATTAGAGAAAATGAGGTCTGCCACCTCCCTCGAGCTGTGATGAATGCAAGTTCCAAGCTGAACTGTCAAAAATGTCCAGGAATGTCTCTCCAACATCACGTTGCAACCTTTTCAAAATTCATAACATTTTCTACTGAAAAGAAATCCTTGACTTGTCTGGGCCGCATTTGACACTTATCCAAATACCAGGGTGATGCCACGTCCTCAGAGAAGCTCTGGGAGCCCCCAGACCAGGCCCTGCTGCACGAGCAGAGACTTTGATCTGCAGGCCAAGGGAAAATGCCACCCTGGGGGTGCATGGCAGGGTCAGGGGCTGCAGGAGCCCAGCCCGGACTCCTACCTCACATTCACATCAAGTTCTTCCATCACAGGCAGCAGGCACAGGCAGCTGGGAGCTCAAAGTGCACGGAGGAGACCTCATCCTGCAGTGGAGAGAGGAGAAACATGTGGGTGAGTCCCAGGATCCCCATAAATACAAATTTACCCCACTGGAGGATCCAAGCCGGGTGCCCTTTTTTGGCCACCTGGGCACCCACCAGCTCACGTTCAGCTGCTTTGCACCAGCACTTCCAGGTCTTTTTCCACCAGGCAGCATTCCAGCTCTTCCCCAGCCTGGCTGTGCCCGTCCCAAATTACCTGCACACCTGCAAGGAGCTTGCCCAGGAACTTCCCAACTTCCAAAGCTACGAAAAGCAGTTTGAATGGAGCCAAGCTGAAGGAAGTTTGCAAAGCCCAGGTGGGAAAACACAAGCAGGAAGGCTTGGTAAATTCGTTTCTGTTTTTACACGGAGCTAAAACATTGAGTTACCACTAAATTAAACCAGGTTTCCTGTGACACTCTATTGTGCAGCCTTATGAATACTTAATAGCAGTGCTGTAATTACAAAGAACTAAATGCTCTGCAGCTTGAGTTAAAATAAATGTACTTACTTCCCGCGCCACTAAGTGATGTAAATATTAATGGGGTTTTTAACTCTATCAAAATTCCATCCCGACTCCAACGAAATGAATGCACCGTCTTAATAACGTGCTTGTGCATTTGCTGCTGCTAATCCCGTGGAAAAAAAAAAAAAAATAGGCTCAGTTTCGGAGCACTCGAGGCTGCTGATTACCCCTTGTGCTGTCTCCGGGGAGGCAGCGATAAAGCCACCACCGCAGCGCTGCCAACGCCAACCCAGATGCAAATAATGCCATTGTGGTGACTTGGCTTCAAAGGAGAACGGGAATAAAAGCGCCTCAGCCTCCCCAGACACCGATGCCAGGTTTGCAATGCAAATGAGGCACCCCCCGCTCTCCAGACCTGGCTCGGCGTCTGCCGCCGGGAGGAATTCAGGACGTGGGTATCAGACATCACCTTGCGGGGAAAACTTGCTGGAGACAAAAGGGTGTTTTTATCCAAAAGGCAGCGTTTGGCTGGCCCCTGTTTGCGGCTTCAACCTGCAGTTGGGGATTCTCTGGGCACTCTGGAAGCTGCTGGTTCAAAAACTGCTGCTGGATTTTGCAAAGGAAAGGGTGAGAGGTTTTGGAGATTCACCTCTGTGTCCCTAAGACCTGACCTCCAGCTAGAATTTGGAGGAAAAACCCAAAAATCCACCCTCCTGAGCTGGTGCTCTGGAGTTCTTCCATAGGACAAAATACCTGGTATGGTTTCACTCCTTGAGATATTATCATACAATTAATTCTGATTTCTCCTGCAAAACGGATGAAAAACTTCTCAGTGATTTTGTATGTCAAAATTCCAGTTAAGGGGCATCTTCCTTCCTTTGTTCTTCCGGGAAAAAAATGTAATTTTAGTGTGCGCTGAGGTTACACAATATCTGCACCATCTTGCTATCATGGGGACTCCTGCAATAACTGAAACTTTCTATATAAGAGTAAAAAAAAAATAATAATACAAAAACCAAGACAAATCCAAACCAGCCCAAAGAAACCATTTCTAAAATGGAAAAAAAAAAAAAAATCTTCACAAACAGACAACCCCCCCAAAAAACCCAAGGCAATCCAGGAGCCAGCATGGAAAGGCTGCACTGGGGAATTCAGGAATGATCCAGCTGCCAGGCTGAGCTCAGCTCCCTCCTGCCCTGGCACACCACAGTCCCTTGGCAGACTCTGCCCCTGCCCCTTCTCATCTCCACAGGGAAATGGCAAATCCAGCCAGGACGTGCACAAGTGGCTGGATCTATCCCGTGGATTTAAGGCATTGCCAAAGGTTTCACCTCTCAGAGCCAGGAGGGCTTGGCTGGTGGCCAGCAGGTGACCCTGTCTCCAGCACCACAGACTCACCTGCTCTGCCCGGAGGAGGTGGGAACGTCCCCCCGGCAATGGCCACACCACCTCCCCTCGCTGAGGCGCTGGCACGTTCCCCACCCCATTTATTTCCATCCCACTCAGCCCCATCAGCTGCACTCTCTGTCAGTGCTCAGCTGATGACAGCAGGAGCTGAGTCACCGGGAGATGCTCACGCCCCCATTTCCCGCAGCGCCGGCTCTGAAGCTGCTCCAACACTTGCGCCGCCCCAAACTTGACTCCCAGGTGGACTCGGCATTCCGCAAAACCCGTTTTCCCTACACCACGCTGCCCCAACACTTGTGCCACCCCAAACTTGACTCCCAGGTGGACTCGGCGTTCTGCAAAACCCATTTTCCCTACACCACGCTGCTCCAACACTTGCGCCGCCCCAAACTTGACTCCCAGGTGGACTCGGCATTCTGCAAAACCCACTTTCCCTACACCACGCTGCCCCTCCTGTTCTGGGAGGGATGGGTTTGAGCCCCGAACCAAACCAGCAGCAGGCTGCGGAGGCAGGAATTCCCCCAGGAATCCCTCACAGGAGAACAGTGACACATGAGCATATGCCGGGGCATGGAACACTGATGCCACAATTAACACACGAATGGCTTTTCCCAGACTCATTTACCAAGGAACAAAGCGCCTAAAGGAATCTCACACACACCTTTCCCATTGTGTGCATTTAACTTCCAGCCAAACATTTTTGTCCTCAAATCCAACAAGATTCCTTACCTGGGAATAAGAGATTCTTTCTTAGCCAAAGCTGAGGCCCTGTGTTCATCACAGACTCTCAGCTGCTGAATTAATTCTAATGAAATTAGAGTTAATTGTGTCCTTTAGACACAAACCTTGTCCACATGAGGCTCACATTGGACCCAGCTGCACCTGAGCTGCATCAGGAGTTCAGAGAGCAAAGGGATCCACTCTGAACCCCACAACTCACTGTGAGGGTCCCTCTGACCCTTCTGGGTCTCTGGTCACTGTGTAAATCATTTGTAAATCACTCTAGATGAATTTTAACTCTCTTTTCCTCTGTATTTTTCCTCCCTGTGGTAAGGACCAGAGTGAGCTTTGCCACTGAACTTTCTGAAGTCACACTTTTACACCATCCTATTAAAACCCCTTCTGCAGAGACTTTTAGAGATAACTCTGAGTGACCAAAATCACCCATTTGTGACACCCTCTGCTGCACCACAGAGCAGGGAGGGGGATGCACAAATAATTCAGTTTCTGCGTGTCTCACGCTCTCGGTGAAGAACTGGACTTATCACTGAGTGGCTCTGTCCTTCTCTTTGTAAGTGTAAGGTAAAAAATCCCCTTTACAACAATCCTTTGCAGCTTTCTAGAGCACAGAGTGGTGTGCAGTGATGATGGCTGATTGCAGTGCAGTTTTGTGGCACACACACGTTTTTTATGGGGTAACACAGAGCAAAAGATGTTTAGAAACTCTCTAGGCTTCCCCTGGAAATTGCTCCACACCTCAGGAAGGAGCTCTTGGAAGTGCAGGGAGTCATTTAGGTCCCATCCCGTGTGTGATTCCTGACTGAGGCCAGCAGAATCACCCTAACATAAATAAAAGATGCTACTCCCATCCAAATCCATGATTTCGAGAGGCTTTTCACTTTCTGTAGTGAACTGAAGCTGGGACTGAATAAAAAAAGAGCTGTTGCTCGATTCCCTACACATTTCACATTTGGGGTGGGGATTTTCCTCAGAGCTCCACCATTACCAGAGAAGAAGGAGCTGTTAGCAGAGGTTAACAGGACTGGATCACCCCAGCCCACATCAAACTGATATTTTTGAAGTAAGAGTCACCTCAATCCAAAGACAATCTCTTGCTCATCACTGCAGAGCCGGCCAAAACCCTCCACGTGTTGTAAGAGAATATCCTGCCCATGACAACAGTTGAGGAACAGGAAGTATCAAAGTGATTCATCTCGTTCAGTCCCAGATAAAATGGCTTTATTTCCACCCATTTCTGCCAAAGGCACTGCCCCCTCCCACTGCACCTCTTCCCTGTCACTGCTCTCTTTTCTCCCCATGAAGGACAAAGCTGATAAGAAATCCCTCAGCTGTCAGCAGAGACAGATTGTTGGGTTGATTTTAATCCAGCATCATTCCAGCAGGGTAAAATGGAGCACTTTGCTTAAACAGAGAAATTAAGAAAGGGACGTGACATAACCCGAAAAATAGAGTCCAGCTTGAAACAGAGCACACAGAAGAAAAGTTTTCATATTTCAAAAACTCCTTAAGGAAAATCTCTGGCTCACCCACCCAAACCTGAGTTTAGGGGCTCGCGTTCACTGGGGTGACAGTGGCAGCCACACCTGGTGTACAAACAGCTTTTCCTGGTGCCAGCCTGGCCCTCACAGCTCCCAGCTGTGCCCTCTGTGCCTCCTCAGCCTCACACCAGGTTGTCCTGTCGATGCTCAAGTTTAAATTTCATCCCTGAGTACCAAGACAGCCCCCACAGGCAGCAGAGCCCAGGGGAAGGGCAGCTGTGCCTACCTGTTCCTCTGGATCAAATATTCACAGCAGCAAGGCTCCCGTGGGCTGCTCAGGGGTGGCTTTGCTCCCCAGCAGGACATCTGGAGCAGATCCTGGCCCGTGCCAGGCTGTGTTTGT
This sequence comes from Hylia prasina, assembly GCA_013397195.1. Lineage (NCBI taxonomy): Eukaryota > Metazoa > Chordata > Aves > Passeriformes > Sylviidae > Hylia > Hylia prasina. The sequence goes on along the minus strand of VYXD01009011.1, from coordinate 137,058 downwards.
GCCAGGGGAGAGAGAGCAGCTGGAAAACCCAGGGGGCAGTTTGCTGGGACAGGCGCTGTGAGCCCTCACAGCTCTCAGCACTTGCTGCCAGCTTGGGCATCCAACCAAGCCTTCAGCTGCACTCACAAACCTCAGCCCAGAGAAACCTCCCACGGGACACCAAAAATGCAGAAAGAGATTAATTAGCAACTATTAACAATGAGCAGTGGGCAAGAGGGATGGGTGAGTCCTTTCTCACCACCCCTGCTTGATCTGTGCAGGAATGCCGTGCTCCCTCTTTGCTCCCACATCACCAAACTTCCTCAGAACTCATTTTTCCTTTCCTAAAAACACCTTCCAGCTTTTCCTCTCCTCACACCAGCACCAGGGCGTGGAAACTGCTGCCCCAGAGAGGCACCAGCTGCATTTTCTGTGCCAAATTGTTTGTTTACACAGCTATGCAGACTAGAAAAAAAATCCACTCTCCTGTGCTGCTGCTCTGGAGCTCTTCCATGAGACAAAATACCTGGTATGGTTTCACTCTATGAGACACCGGCATAAAATTAATTCTGGTTTCTCCTGACAAAACCACTTGTCTTTCCCACTGCCTCCAACTCCTGCCCCGTTTCCTGCACAGGTTGTTGTGTGCTGGAGTCATTCCGCTGCCCATCTGGAGCTCAGGCACAACCACAGCTTTGTTGTGTCAGAATTAAACGCCTCTGGTTTATTTTTATTGCTGCCATAAGCTGGGGTTGGAGGCTGTGAAAAGCAAGCAGGAAATCAGCTCCCCCTTTGAAGGCCAGTGCCAAGACCCAGTTTATGGTTCTGCAGCTGGACTTCAGCAGGAACGGGAGGAATTCCTGGCCTGGGTGTCCTTCTCTGCTTTAATTACTGCAGTGTGACTCTGAGGTGTTGGAGCCCTGAGAATTCCAGGATTTCTGTGCTCACAGGCTCTGACCCCCAGGCAAACCCTGCATTGACCTGAGGCTTGGAAAAGGCTCCAAAATCGAGTGACAGCCCTGGGATTGTGGGGTTTGGATAGAAGTGTGTGATAGCACAGAGTGGAAAACTTAGAATACACTAATATATATATATATAAAGCAAAATGGAGGTTTTAGGGCAGGTTTGGTTCCTAAAATAGCACGAAGAAGGGAAAAAACACCCGTGTAAAATACAAACCTTCGCTTGAAGAGCAGAACTTTCCTTTCCCCCTCCTGTCACAGGAGAGAAAAGAACTCCTTGGCACCCGCTGGGATTTCAGCTCTTTCAGATGACATTTAATTACTCGGGAGAGCTCTTTGGAGCTTTTGTTCGAGATTTCACCCAACTCAGAGAGCAGCGAGCGCCACTTGAGAGCCCCGCGTTCCCTTAATTGCCGGGATAAAGGGAATGACAGAGATCCCCGGGCAGCTCGGGCTGTGCCTGAAGGCGCTTCTGCTTCCCAAATTAATCACCTCTGCTTCCCAAACTAATCAATCCCTTCTGCTTCCCAAACTAAACAATCCCTTCTGCTTCCCAAACTAACCAATCCCTTCTGCTTCCCAAACTAACCAATCCCTTCTGCTTCCCAAACTAA
>VYXD01009011.1:98244-121738 GCA_013397195.1 Hylia prasina | reverse complement strand
ACGGGGAGCGGGGGATGCCCGGTCCTGTCCCCGCCCCGCACGGGGGAAGCCGGGGCCGTTCCGCCACCCCCCACCCCCGAGACACCGACCCCGTGCTCGCCCCGTGTGCCCCGGAGCGCCTCGCCCTTTATCCCGGGGAATTCTCGCTGATGCTCCTCCCTCGCTTTCGGAGCAACTTCAGCGTGGTTTGGTTTGATTGCTTGTGTGCAGAAGGGAAGGGGAGCGAGCCCATCTTACTAGAACTTGCTGAATAGGAACCGTTTTTTAAAGATCTGAGGGGTTTTGGCGAAGATCTTTCAATGGATTTCTCAAAACAAACAAGAAAATTGGCGGTGCTTCCATTCACACTGCAAGGGCTTTTTCAGCTGAGCATCAGCCCAGCTCCTCTGACATTATTGGAGCTGAAATTTGGCCCTGACACCCTTAACAAAGCTCAGTCTTGGCAGATCAGGACACCACAAGCAGCTCATCAGCTGGACTTTTAAAGTACCCTCTGAAATATCAGACTGAGCACAAACCCAGGTGTGGTCACCTTCACCTTCCCCTTCTGGAGCTGCAGTTTGGGGTTTGGGGGTTTCAAGCTTTGTAAAGTCACCGAGATCTTCAGGCTGGGGCTTCTCAGAGCAGAGCTGCACTGGATCACTGCATCCACAGGGAGCACACTCAGGTGCAGAGAAGTGATTTGGTTTGGAGCATTTCCATGCCCTTTAATCACAGCCGAGGTCCTCGCCCCTGGAAAAGGGACATCCCCAGCTGTGTGTGGATGCAGGAGAAACCAGAGCACCCACAGAGCTGCAATATCTGCTGCTTGCTGACAAAATACATCAAAAAAGTAAATGCATATTCAACACATTATCAACTTGTTTGATAGGACTCGTTTTTTTAAGATCTGGGGGGGTTTTGGCAAAGATTTTTCAGTGGGTTTCTCAAAAATTTGGTGGTGTTTTCAGGCAGTGCAGGCAAACACCACCCAGGCTGCCGGGCCTCGTGTGTGCTGCATGTGTTTGTCCATCACTATAGAAACTGAAAGACAGAGAAAGAATAACATTAACGGGAGTAAAACACATCCAATCCATGAAGAAACACCTTTGTCACAGTCTGGATTTGCCCAGACTCAAAGGACCAAAACCAGAGTGAATGAAGCTGGGCTGGGTGGAGCTGTTAAAGAGTTCCTGAAACAATTTTGGTTCGCCTTCATTTTCCTCTCCATGGTACTAACGTGAGTTTTCTGGACATTATTAGTATTTACTACTAGTAGACACTAGTGGTAGCTACTCACTAGTGTAGCCTCTAGCTTTAACGCTGAATTTACATATAAATGTGTGTGGCTTGATGTCTCTTCGTGGAGAAAACAACTGAAGTTCTTCCCGGCAAGATCTAAGTGCTCAGAGCAGCTCCTCACCCTCCTTCCCAGGTGCTCCCAGCCAGGACCTCCAGCAGCAGCTCCTAAAGGGAAAAAAATGGCACAAAAGGGAAAAATCAGAGCGTGGAGCCCTTAGCCAAACCCATCCTGAGTTTGCAGGATGGGGAGAACTGAGCTGAAATGGGTTTTGTGCTCTCCTTTCAATGTTTGAGCGGGTTGGGGGCCAGCAGCGCTCTGGGGCAGGGTTGAAGCTGCTCAGGGGAAGGGATTTGGTGCCTGGAGAAGGAAGAGCCCGAGCCAGTCCCACCTCTGGCTGTTCTGAACCTGAGCCATGCTGAGCCCCAGGGCTGTGGTCGTGCTCCATCCCACCTCCTCTTAATGCAGCTTCCCCTCCAGGATCAGCAAAAGTTTACTCCACCTGAAGGAGATGCCTAAAAGAAAATAGAATTAAGTTTTTAAACAGGAAAATTGGAACGGATTAGAGAGGGAGATAAAGCAATTTTTTTTTTTTTTTCCCCTCCCCTCCTCCTTTTTCTTCCTGCTCTAACAATGATGAATCCCCAAGATCTGGTTGAGGAAGAGAGCTGCTGAGTGATTCATCGGGACTGAATCACAGTCACTCTGCAGAGGAATTCGCTGCCTCTGCTGCTGCGGGCGCAGCCCCAGCCCTGCCCCGACCCCGCTGCCCCTCCGGGGGCACAGAGGGACGAGCGCAGCCCCCTCTGAGCACGCCTCTGCCCGCGTGGGAGGGATCTGAGCAAAAAAAGGGAGCCTGAAAACACTCAGTTCCTGAGGGTTTTACCGCTGCTGGATCACGCAGCCTCCCACTCCCCCGGGAAAGAACTTTGCTTCTATTCCGTTTGAAATGCGACATTTCCCCCTCTCCCTCGGAGATTCCCCTCACCAGCCCTGGGATCCAGCAGCAATTGGCACCCGGAGCAAAGCGGGCAGGTCGGGATGCGGCAGCTGAATTCCTGGGATTTCCCAGCGCTTGGGGTTTTCTGAGGGACATCAGAGGAGAGGCAGGAGGAAAATTCCGGTCTGCAGCAGATTTACAGCATCAGCTGGGTCGATGCTTGTCCTTACACAGAATTTTGTCTCTCCGTTGTCACCACCACCTCCCCTCACATTATTCACACCCAGAACGCTCTGGCTCGCCGGGAATCCACGTTCCCAGACTCGGGGTAAAAGTGCTCAGCCAAGCCGAGGTGGGGGCCAGTTGAAAACTGAGAGGATCAGAAAGAAGAGGCTCACCCTGGCGATTCCTGAACCCACAGGTCTCTAAATAATCCAACTCTGCCATCTGTGGCAGGAGCTCTCCCTGCTGGCAGAGCACTCTGATCCACTCCCCACGTGTTATTTACAGCCCTACCTGCAGACACAAACCTGAAACCCAGCCCAAGGCAGGTCTGGCTTTTAGCTTTAAAGCAGAACATTTGGGGTCAATTTTAGCAGTGCAACCATCACTGTTCAAAATACAGACCCTGTGAGCTCAGCTTTCATTGCAGGGGCACAGAGTTATTTCACAGGCGTTGAAAGACCCTCTGAGGGTGACCCTTGGGGATATTTGTTATCTCAGGGACAAAGGTGGGATCAAAGCAAGTGGGATCAAACACGTCAGCATCATCTGAGAGTCAGAGCTGGAGGCAAATTCCACTTTGACAAGCCCTGGGCTGGAAAGTCCTAAAGAATCCCTCAGAAATTTAATCGTGAGATTCCTCCTGGGAGAGCTCTGAGTCCAGTCACAGCAATCTCAATCTCTTCTCTGCTGGCCACAGAAGTGTGACAGAACTTCCCACCGTTTTAACTGTTTGTTTTTCCTAAAATCCTGTTTCTAATGAAAAATTCCCACTCGGTTCTCTGCTCCAGCAAGGAAGCTTTGGAAGCAAAAGACCCGCCTGGGAAGCAGGAATCCATCTCCTGCCACCCCCCAGTGCCGCACGGGGGACACCGGAGACAAGATTCCAGGGGAGATTTCCTGGGAAAAGAGGGAAAGCTGAGTTGGGGGAGCTGGGGACAGCGGTGTCACCTCTGCCTTTGGAGCTCGCCCCTCTCAGTGTCCCCTCCCTGCCCGGAGGGAGGTGACAGAGCGCAGGGATGGATTCCCGGGGCGCCTCATTCCCATGCAGATGAGGCCGTGTGTAATTCCATGTGAGTGCCATTCCATGTGGATAAGAGAGCCGAGTGAATCACTCCTCGTGGATTATTGATAGGATTAATTTTACCTCTTTTTCTCCTCTCAGCATGCCCACAAGCCCCCTCCGAATTTATTTCCCCCCCCTCTTTTATGGAATATTTCTGGCGACAAAGTAGATTAAAGCCCGGTAATTTTCCTCCTCTTTGCTGGGCTGGGTGAGACGTTTGCTGCCAGGTTAACCCTTGCAAACTCTCCCTGGAAGTGCCTTCTCTGCTGGCATCACACCCCGTGGGGCCACCCCGGCTCTGCACATCAGCTCCTCTCCAGACGGGACACCCCCAGCTCCCAGCGCTGCCCTCGGTGTGTCCCCTCACTGCTGCGACAAAAATCCCGGCTCAGCGGCTTCCCTGTGCCGCCAGCACCACCCGGGGCGGTTTGGGATGATTTCCCCCCCAAAACGGCTCAGGGTCGCTCCTTGGGGATGGCTGAAAACCCTGCCGGGGCCGGGCTGCTGTTTCCATGGCAGCACCAGGCCGGATCCTCTTGCGAGCAGCCCCGGGATGAGACACGAACCAAAATAAACCCGCGGAGAGGCTCCTCCCCAGAACTTCCCACCGCTCAGCTCCGGGGGCTGCTGCAGCTCTGTGAGCAGCCCCCGGCGTGTTCGGGGCTTCCACGGGATGCAAAACCGGTTTCCCAAATCCATCACCCGCTCGGTGAGGCAGCATCATTTCTGATTATTAATTCCCTATCAAAGATCTTGGAATACAAAAGGAAAAAAGGAGGAGAATTCTTTATTCGGGGCTGCAGGTGGTTTCCTCACGTTCCTTTTGTGTTTCCAGGATGACACCCAGGGATCTGCAGGGCAGGAGTTAAGCCAGAGCTTGAGTTAAGCCATCCCTGAGCTGTGCTACTCACGGGCTTAGGCCAGGCTTTGATAAGATGGACACGGGGCTTTTCCCTTCTCAGGCTGGGATGCAAACACACAGCTGCGTCCAATAAATGCAGAAAATTCAGTATCTGCCCTTCCAATTCAGCGTTTGCCCTTCCAGGCAACGAACACCAGGAGTTCCTCACCCAAATTTTACTCACCTCGTGTGCCACCTTTAACCTTCAGCCATTTCCACAGCTCCTTTCTGCAGTTTCCACCCTGGTCTGGGCAAAATTCATGGCAAGGTGCACAAAGCCCTGAAGGGCAGGTCCTTCTGCAGCTGCCCACGGCCACGGCAGGTGTTTTAAGCTGCAAGGGCACAGAGGGATGGGCAGGGAGGGCTCAGCAAGAGGAAATCCCCTCTCACCAGCAGCAGCTGCTGGGCTGCCCCTCTGAGGCCACACGCAGTGATTTGCACCGATGCAGCTTCTAGAGTGATAAAAAAAAGAGAGGAAAAGGTTAAAAAAAAAAAAAAGAGAGAGAAAGAATTGGCTGCTTGTGGTCCAGCCCCAGCCCGAGGCATCCCCAGGGTGGGGACAGTGTGACACAACATAAAAAGCCTGTGGCAGGTGACACTCAGGTCACCAGCAGCTCTCACCTGCCCTGCCTCAGGGCTTTGATCATTTGGGATAAAGCAGAGCTGCCCCATCCCTGTGTGATCCTGTCCCCACCAGCCACTGCCACCTGTCACCCGTACAGGAAATATTTGGGAGAGAAGGCCAGAACTTGCTGGGAGCTCAAAGATCCAACTGAATGCCCTTTTCCTTTAAAAAAAATAAATTAATGTAAGGTAGAAAACACAGATTCCTTGGTAAGGATGGTCTGAAATAGCAACAGCTTTGAGATGTCAGCATCCAGCACTTTTATTTCTGCTTGGCTTTGGTGAACTTTGGGATCTGTTATCCACTGCCTGCCTGGGAACCTCAGCTGCTGCCTGGCTCGGCAGGTATTTCACAATACATTTAATCTTTATATAGAAACCACAATTGTACCTGCTGAAACAATCCCCAGTCACCAAAGAAAGAAAACAAAAGAGACATTTTCTTCTTGTTGCGCTCTTTTTTCAGCTCTTAGACTTAAAAAAGCACCTTTTCTGTGGCTCTTTTTCTATACCCATGTGGGTTATATGCTTATTTTGTTTTAAAGATGCAGCAGCCATCTCCAGGAACTGTTGTGGTTCCCAGGAGTTCAGGTACCCACCTGAAAACCCTCAGACTGTGAAACTTGAATCCAAACTGCAGGATCTTTAATAAATGCCCAGGGCAGCAGGCGACCAGAGCTGCTCCAGTGCAGGTGGAGCTGGACTCCAGTTTAATGCTCGTGCTCTGAGCTCACCTCCTCCTGATTCGGGGGGCTTTTAGTTCCTTTCCTGCCCTTTCCATTTCTCTCTTCCTCCTTCCTGCCCTCCTCTGAGCCTTTTCTGACTCTCCTGGGGGCCGAGAATGCCAGAGAGTTTCCTTGCTGCCAAAGAGGGGGGCACAAATCTCTCCCTGCTGCTCCTGTGCCCCTCATGGTGACACTGAGCCACCTCCTGCCCGAGCTGGACCTCCACTCTGTCATTCTGGCCTTGCTCAGGGAAGCTCCCTGCAGCCCAACATCCCATCTCCTCCAGCCTTCGCTTCCTTAATTACCTTTAATCTTGACAATTCAGGGGCTGGTTGTTATTACTGCCAACAAGTGCCTCAGCCTCTCAGAGGGCAGCACTGATTAACCAGGGGGGCAGAGCAGAGCCCTGTCCTGCCCCTCTTCTCCTCAGGAAGCATTTCCCCATGGAAAGGGTGCTCAGGCACTGGAAGTGCCCAGGGAGGTTTGGATCCCCATCCCTGGAGTGTCCCAGGAATTTCTGGAGGTGGCACTGAGAGCTCCGGGCTGGGGACAAGGTGGGGATTGGCACAGCCTGGACTCGGTGGCCTGGGAGGCCTTTTCCCACCTCAGGGATTCTGTGGTTCTGTCTGGGCTTTTCAAAATCCTTTCCAAAACCCTGGAGGGCTTTTCCAGCCTCAGTGGTGAGTCTGAGTGAGCAAAGGCAGAGCTCAGGTTTGTGAGGAGGAGGGAGCAGCACCAGGCAGGGAGTGGCTGTCACTTCCAGGGCTGTGACAGGGGACAGCAGGAGGTGTCACTGAGGAGCCCGGGCTGGGCTCCCGGGGGGAATTGAGGTTTGATCCGCCCCTCTCCCTGGGGGATTTGCCGATTGAAAGGCAGAAAAGGCACAAAGTGGGACGAATTGGCTCCAGCCGGGATGAGAAAGGGCCAAAGGGCAGAGCCGGTTCAATGGCAAAGCAGCACTGACAGGAAGATTCCCCAGTCCTGTGTTTTGTGGAAGATCACAGACCCTCAGCCGCTGCTGCCCGTGAGGGTCCTGGACACTGCAGGGATTTTGCCCAGAGTAATTTTCCTCCTCAGATCCTTTCATCCCGTCGTTCTTCTTTTTCTGTCCCTCTGCAAGAGCTGACAGCTTCCCCCAAGCCTCCTCTGCTGGCTCCTCTGTCACCAGGGCACCTCCAGTGATGCATTAACTGCCCCTAACCTCGACTTTTATCCCAGAAAATCCAGTGCCATCGCCTGCAGCTCCCTGCTTTCTCTCTCCAGCTCACTTTTGTCTGCTGGGGGAAGTGCACACCGGTAGATAAGCACAAGCTGGCAGCACATTAATGGCTTTAGAGCAGTTACAGAGCTGCAGAAGCAACTTCTTGCCATTACAGGGGGTGTTTTTCCAGGAACAGGAGCTGGGAGTGAGGAGGAGAACCCTCCGTGCAGCAATCAGTGTCTCCAACGCTTTCCAGAGGGGAAGCAATCAGCACCAGCCACAACCTTTACTCCTCAAACTTCCCCAGAGGGAACATTTCAAAGCATCAGAGGGATTTAAACCTGCCCAGCTGCTGCTGAGCCGTAATTAACAGCTGCACAGTCAGCTCCCACCGCGGCTGACAAAGCCCCAGCAGCAAATCCTCTTTTTATCGCACTGCTGGAGTATTTATAGAGGCACGGCCAGGCAGGGGGCAGAGGGAGGAGGAGAGCAGGTGAGCTGCTCGCCAGGGGGATAACATTTGCTTTCAGCCGCCTGGCCTTTCCTCAGCCCCGGGGGAAGCTCCAGGAGGGACCCCGGGGTGCAGCCTTTGGCTCTGGGATGGAGTGGCAGCTCCTGGGGCCCGTCCCCAGCTGGGACATTGGTGAGCAGGGCTGGGGTCCCCAGCAGGAATCCAGCTTTTCCACCAGCAGGAATTGCCCCTTCCTGCTCTCATCTGCCTCCTCCAGGAGACCCCAGTGATGGAGGCCAGACTCCCCTTCCACAGCTCTGGCTGTAAACTGACCTGGGACCGTGTCATTTGTCCCTCCCCTGTGACATTCACAGCCCTGGGCCTCCTCACAGGAAGTGATATAAAACCAGCAATTCTCCTTGAGTGCCCTGGCAGAGTGTGGGGACAGGAGGAGCTCTGGGTCCCGGGGCTGTTTCCCTCGTGGGCTGGGAGGGGAGGCTGCAGGTGGGATGGGAGAGCTGGGCCGGGGCTGCCAGCAGGGCCCCAGGTGCTGGAGGGGACAGGGAGGGATGTTCTCAGCCCTGAAAACTGCGGGGTGTCTCTGTGGCATTGTCCCAGCTCTGTGTTGCCCACGTGAAGAGCCGTGTCCCTTTGGAGGATCTCTGCTCTGGATTGCACCGGGCTGTTCCAAGGAATTGCCAGCACCGGCTTTATCTCCTGCTGTGCCTTTATCACCCCACTGAGACCATAAATGCCTCTAACGTCTAACTAAAGCAGTTTAATTTTCTCCATAAACAGTCTCGTAAAGAAAATGATGGCAATGCTGTTCGGAAGGGGAAGGGTGGTCAGGTACAGGAGATTTTTACTTCCTCGTCCCTGAAGTGCCCCATTCCTCTGTGTCCTGTGGCTGCTGTAACTCCCTGGGGAGTTTCCTCGCGCTGGGATGGCCTGAGAGGATCCTTGGAAAGAGCTCCTGGGAGCTGAATCCCACCCACACCTGGAGCACACAAATCCGTCCCTCCCTGCAAGGACTCTTTGGTCGCTTCATTCCCCCCGGCACAGCCTTGTCACAAAGACTGCAAGCAGCCTCCCAAGCAGCTGGGCACACCATTTAAAATCATTTAAAAATCCATTTCAAGTCATCTTTTCAGCACAAAAAGGCATTTTCCTGAGCACAGCCACAGGATTCCTTTTCCACACACTTTATTTACAGCCGTGTCCTGTCCCTGGGCTTCCAAGGCACAGTTCCCTCCAGCAGGATTTCTTCTGCGGGTGGGAATGGGATGATGCTCGCGGTCCCTGTCATGGTGGGGGTGGGACTGGGATGCGTTTGGAGTCCCTGCACCGGCAGGGATGGAGTGGGATCAGTTTGGGGTCCCTGTCCATGGCAGGAATGGAATGGGGTCAGTTTGGGGTCCCTGTCCATGGCAGGGATGGGCTGGGATGAGTTTTGGGGTCCCTGTCCATGGCAGGGATGGACTGGGATGAGTTTTGGGGTCCCTTCCCGAATTCCCGACAATTCCCGACAATTCCCGGCCCCGCTGGCGGCTCTCCCGCGCCCCCCAGCGTCCGCGCGGGGCAGGTGCAGCTCCCCCGCCCGCCCCTCGCCGGGACGGATCCCGAGATCAGCCCTGCCCAAAACCCTCCCCAAACCCCCTCCCCAAACCCCTGCCCCATCCCGAGCATCCTCCCGAGCTCAGCCCTGCCCAAACCCCCTCCCCAAACCCCTGCCCCATCCCGGGCATCCTCCCGAGCTCAGCCCTGCCCAAACCCCTCCCCAAACCCCTCTGCCCCATCCCAGCCGCTCCTGCCCGCTCTGACGGCACAAACACCGACCCTGCTCCCCAGCCCATCCCCGCTGGAAACCTTTCCTCGCTCACAGCGCTACAAAGACACCTGGAAGTTCACGTCTTCGGGGTGCGGGAGATCAGCCTGCTTGTGCTGGCTTTCCCCCTGGTGCCAGCGCTCCGCAAACTGCACGGCATCGTGGATGCTGTGGAAGGCCAGCTGCCCCCCGGCGCTGCCTGCCGGGCCAGCCCAGCCTCCCTCCCGGAGCCGCTGGCGGATGGAGGGGTTGCAGTTGGCCAGGAGCACCTGGACACCGACCTCCTTATAGTCGTGGCGCGTCTCCTTGAGCACAGAGAGACCCGCGGTGTCTATGAACTGCATGGCCGCGCAGTCCAGGATGAGGGTGTGCATGTCCGTGCAGCGGGGACGGGCATCCCCCGCAGGCCGGTCCGCCCTGCTCCTGCCCTGTCTGAGGCAGCCACACCCCGTGCCCCAACAGCCCCTGCTGGTGCCCGGCTCCGCGTTTGCCCCGGCGGCCAGCAGGACGGGATTGACCCCCGTTTTCTGGTACAGCACGGCCTTGAAATAATCCTTGTTGGCGTAGTAGAGGGAGCACTCGAAGCGGAAGATTTTGACGTTGGCGATGCTGCTGAGCTGTTTGTAGGCGGCCTGGTCCTCGTAGACCTCCCTGTTGCTGACCTTGCCCAGGAGCGTGGCCCGGGGTCTCTGCGTGCGGAAGATGATGCAGAGCAGGGCGAAGCAAACGCCCACCAGGAGCCCGATCTCCGTGGTGACCAGCGTGGAGCACAGCATGGTCGTCCACCACACCACCGTGTCCAGCTTGCTGAGCTGCCACATCCTGGGGGTGTCGCGGAACCTCCGGAGGCCGCCCCGCAGGTTGACGATGGTGACCACCCCCAGGATGGAGGTCTGCAGCGAGTAGAAGAGCGGCGAGATCCACAGCAGCACCAGCAGCAGCACCAGCGAGGTGACCAGCCCAGACAGCTGCGTCTGGCTCCCCGTGGACTCCTTGAGCAGGGTCTTGGTCAGGGCAGCAGAGCTGGCAAAGCAGTAGAAGAAGGAAGGGATGAGGTTGCAGAGGCCGATGGCGATCATCTCCTGGTTGGCGCTGACGGCGTAGCCGTGCTTCTTGCCGAAGATTTCCGCCAGGGACACGGTCATGGCGAAGCCAATGACGGCGATGGGCAGAGCGTCCAGGGCCAGGCTGGGGAACAGGCTGACCTCCGGCACGGTGGGTCTCCTGAAGCCCGTGGGGATGTGCCCGCACACGGCGGCCTTGTAGCGCCGCTGGAAGTCGCAGTAGTGGGAGATGACCGTGGCCACCATGACCACCAGCAGCTCGATGGGGAACGGGGCCTTCATCCTCTCCTTGTAGCGCTCGTTGAGCTCCTTGACGGGCACTATGACGGCCAAAGCCGCCAGGCTGGTCAGCAGGTCGCAGATGTTGGTGTCGTGGATGTGCCTGAAAAGGTCCACCCAGGTGAGGATGAAGGAGCCCACCCCCTCGTGACGAGGGATTTTCAGGCCCAGCAGATATTTCATCTGGGAGGTGATGATGGTGAGGCTGGAGCCGGTCACGAAGCCACCCAGCAGAGGCTCTGACAGGTAGACAGCCACGAAGCCCATCTGCAAAACCCCCAGCAGGATCTGAAAAGCAAACCAGGCACGGCTTTAGCAGGGGTGGGAAGGGGTGGCTGGCAGTTTATGTCACCTTGCTGCCACTTCAGGAGCTCTGGCTACTCTGTGCATGTGCTGAGAGTTCCATGTGAGGAATTTGTCCTCAGGAGTTAATCTGGGGCATGGAAAACCAGAGATAGTTAAACCCTTCAGCAGTGTTGAAGTGTTTAACACTGTTAAACCCCAGCTTTAGCACTTCCCTGTGGCTGGGGATGCCGCACAAAAAAGGCTGCGAGGTCCCTGCTGCTGCCTCCTCACAAGCAGCCCCATCAGAGCAGCTCTGGGTGTGATCACTCGGTTGTGATGCTCTGAATTCCGGCTGTCCCAGTGGAAAAGCCTGGAACTGCTCAGTGACAGCTCTGTGGGGACACTGCCAGGGAGCATGGCAGGGTCCTTGAGGGTGCTGCTTTCAGCCCCAACGCTGCTCTAAGCTGCCCAGCTGCAGGACTGAGGAGGTGGAAGGTGGTTCACAGACCCTTCTCTTCTCTTGCTGTGTCTGATCCTCAGGACTTGCCTATCCCATGGAGGAGAACAAAGCCCATTCAGCTGTTTTTGCACTCCTAAAATCACTGCACTCACAAATACCCAAGGGTGTCAGGGTCTAGAAATGTTTCTCGGGACTCCTAAAAGTCTGAACCAACACTTAGAGATCCCAAACTCACAGAAACTCCTAGGAGGAAACACGAGAGTGAACATTTGTCACCCAGAAGTTTTACAGCCTTCTGATAATTTTTTAAGTCTTCTGAGAGTCTCTAAAGTTTTCTGACTTTTCTAAAGCTTTTCAAATGTTTACGTGTTGAAGTGGAGCCTTTCAAGGACTTTGTAGGAAAAACAATCTTTGTTTACATTCCTCTCTCAAGGAGAGACCTTTGATGGACTTTTGTCTCTGCCAGTGTGGATGGAGAGGTGGCAACTTCTCCCTCCAACCCAGGGGCAATCCCTGGAAAACTATATAAACCCTAGCTGTAAATAAACTCTCTCTTTCCTGCCTCTGGAGCTCACTGTGTGTGCCGTGCCTTCCTCCCGTGTCCCGTTGTGACGAACATTCGTACCTGGTAAAGCCCGACCAGAAAGCTCAAGGACAGGGCCACGGTGATGGCGTAGCAGCTCCTGTCGCAGGCCTCCGTGCCGTTCCTGGGGGAGCTGGAGTTGCCCCCGAGGGCAGCGCTGCTGTCCCCGTACCCTGCCAGCTGCAGGTGCCGCGTCACCGACTGCCCCACCATGAGGCACAGCACCCCGAAGGAGCCCACGCTGGCGTGGCGCGACGTGGCCGTGGCCGCGTAGATGACGTTGCAGAAGAAGTTGGTGTAGAGGCCGTAGATGGGGTCCTGGTTGGCCAGGAGGGAGTAGGAGATGGACTGGGGGATGGCCACGACGCCCACCAGGAGCCCCGAGACCACGTCCCCGAGCAGCTGTGCCCTGGGGCTGTACCTGGGCAGCCACTCCAGCACGGGCAGCAGCCGGCGCAGGGCAGCGCCCAGCCCGCGGGGGCTGCACCTGCAGGCGGCCCTGGCCTTCTCCAGCACCGCCTCCCTGCCGCTGCAGCCTCCGGGCTCCTGTTCCTCCAGGCTGATAAAAGTGCCGGCAGCCTCCTGCGGCCCCAGGGAGCCCACGGTGTCTTTGCTGTCCGCCGTGGCCCCAGGGGAGCTGAGGCAGTGAGGGGCCTGCTGGGATGGCCTGAGAGGATCCTTGGGAAGAGGTCCCTGGAGCTGCATCCCACCAGCACGTGGAGCCCCTGGAGCCCCTGGAGCAGCTGGAGCACAAACATCCATCCCTCCCTGCAAGGAGACCTCTGGTCAGTTTATCCCCCCTGCCACAGCAGGCACGAGCACAAGGGGCTTTGCTTAGCTCCAGGGCTCGTGGCATGGAGGGATAGATAGATAAATAGGTAAATCAATAAAGGGAAATAACCTCAGACAACTCAAACAAAAGCATTTTCCCAAGCTTGATTCATTTGTTGTCACTTATGGACCTGATTAACCCCAACCCCCAAAGCAGGGGCAGAGCTAAGGAGCCCCCCCCATGCTCCTTCCACATCCCTCTTGTTTTGAAATGGGAACTTCATTGAATTTCACTGAAATGTCACTGAATTTCACTGAAATTTCACTGGATGTCACTGAAACTAAAGCTTCTTCAAGAACTCTGACTGGCGTCAAGACACTGCTACTTAGGCAAAAACTTATTTTGAAAATGTTAAGATATTCCAAGGGATACTTTAGGAATCGAGATGTGGGTAAGGGAGATAATTTCCAAATTAGTTTTTCCTTCAGCATTACATAATTTTAAATTGCATTAGTGGCTTGATTCAACCAGGGGCTCCCATCTGCAGAATGAAACCATCCTGCTTTTCCAGCTGTTAAAGTAACAGAGACGCCTTCCAGAGCCACTCCAAGTTTTTCAGTCAAAATGCAGCTGCAACAAAAAATGCTTTTTGTGACAACTGAACAACAGACAGAGAGAAAAACGCTCCTGAGGGGAGACCCAGAGTGGCTGTGGATGGGAACTGAACTGGGATGAGGAGAAATCCCATTCCCCTGCCCTGCACACATCACCAAATCTTACCTGTGGCTGCAAATTGGGTGTTTCCTCAGCACCTGGAGCTTCCCCCCGGGGGACAGACCTGCCTCCACCTCGCAGCACCCCTTGGGCAGAGGAAAACCTGGCCCACGTGCCCCTTCCCTTGGGATCTGAGCTTCTGAGCCAAGCCATGACTCTTTTATCTCTGTCCAGCTGCTGGAAACGGGTGCAGCCGCCAACCAGAGCTGTGTTTGGAAAACAAACACCATCCTGAGAGAGTATTTTGGCTGACAACTTGTTCTGGACACCAAGAATGATTGAAGGGGCTTAGAGAAGTGCTCCTGCCAGATAAGAGGATTGCTCGGATCTGGAGAAGTGTTTGCTAAACAAGGGGAAGGATGGAAAGAAACCTCCCTGCTCTGCCCCTCTCTGAACTGAGCGAGCTCAGGTCCTGCTGGGCTTCTCTGCCCAGGTTTTATCTATTCTGGACAAGCTTTTGTGCCAAAAACCAAGAAGCAAAGCTCGTTCCAGAATGACTTTCCTTTCCTGGTAGTTTTTCCAGGTAGAGGCTCTGTAAAGCAGAGAGCAAAGCTGTGGTGACACAGGTTGTTTCAGGGAGACAGCAGAACTCTGGATGTGTCAAATCCACATTTTGCAGAACGTTTTAGAGACCAGCACACATAACAAGGGGTTTTGCTGTGCAGAAACACGACTGGGAAAAGAGCAGGGTTGTGTTATTTGGCAGGTAAAGGTGAGCAATTGCACCAGCAGCCAGGGAGAAAGGGCTGTTCATCACCCTGAAGGGAAAGAGCAGCCTCATAAATACCAGCTGGAACTGCTGTGCCCTTGGGAGCTGTGCCAACGACCTCCACCAGACCTCTGAGCACACACTCCCCCTCCCCTGGTTCTGCCTCCTGCTTCCCCACCTCTTTTCCATTGACCTAATCCAGCTTTTGCTGGCTGTGGCATGCCCCGTGCTGCTGGATAAATGCCTGCCACACAGGCACCTTGGCCTTTGCTTGGAGAGGGGGCTGAGAGCCCACGGAGTCCTCAGAGCTGGAATTTCCACAAGGTTTGGGTGTAGATGCTGGGGAGACACCCTGAGGGAAGAGAAGGGGAGAACCAGCATCCTGAGCTACATTTATCTCATCAGGGCAAGCCTGGATCTCAGTAATTAGGAGTAAATAAATAAGAAACATCCGTGTTCTCTGGCAGCAGGAGAAAATGAGAGCACATGGTAGGGAGGCAGCTGCTCAATGTTTTTTATCTATTTATATCAATTCTTTTTTTCTCTGCCATTCCTCCACAGCTCATGTATTTTCAGGTGCAT
Organism: Hylia prasina; assembly: GCA_013397195.1. NCBI lineage: Eukaryota > Metazoa > Chordata > Aves > Passeriformes > Sylviidae > Hylia > Hylia prasina. Next base: position 106,996 of record VYXD01009011.1, on the reverse strand, counting down.
TGTTGAGAGTTCCCCTTTCCCTTCCCCTGGTCTCAGTAACAGACTCTGTCTTTCCATGGCCTCATCATTCCTCCTGTCCTGAAAAGATGATCCCTTCAGACCCTTTGTAATTGTTCCTAGTTTCAGCTCATTTTGTGCCTTGGCCTGGATGATGTGGTCTCTACTCACTCATTTTCTTTTTCCATCTTCTTCCCTGGCAAATGACCCAAATTTCCATTTTCTCTACGAATCCTTCATCTTGAAATTCACTGAAGAAGTGATGGGTCAGCCACTGAAGAGCTGGCCAGGCTGGACTTTGAAGTCTGATTGTTCCCTGGGATGAAACACAGCTGAGCACAATCCATCTGTGCCTTTGATCTTATTTAGGAAGGTCCAGCTCTGGATCTCTGCCCTGTCACCACAAAAATGGGGCGAAGCACTTTTTCCCACGCGTGGCAGGATTTTAGGTCACCTTCAGCCTCCAGCCTGCTGCTGCTTTTCCTTCCAAACTCCACGTTCCTTTATATATTCCGGAGCTCTTTTATTTGTAAAGATTTCCTTTTCACCCTGCTAGAGCTGGGGAAGCCCTGACAGAGCCCTGCTCTTCCTCCTCCCCGAGGTTCCTGCCTCCAAACCTTCCCTGCCACCCTCCCCTGGAGCTTTTTGCACTGTTCCATTTCTCACCTGCCTGCAGTGCCTGTGGGATGGATGGATGGATGGATGTTAAATTGCTCCCACACCGTGCCAGGAATAAAAAACTTTGGATTTCATGCTCTGGAACCCGTGTCAGGGCAGGCAGGGTCCTGTCTCCACTTGCATTGTCCAAAACCATCTGTGCAGCCCAGCCTTGCCCAGGATGGAGCTGGACATGGACTGAGTTTACAGTGGCAATAAAGGGCAAGCCTCGAAGATGCTTTTGGAAACAAACTGTTCCAGCTGTGCTGACCTTGCATGGGGAGGGCAGCACAGCCTTGGGTGCCTCAAGGTCACCTGAAGTCCCCTGGTGGGTTTAATTTTTTGTGACGTGTTTCCCACAGCCTACGTGAAACTTTTGTGCTTTCTGCCCTTGCCTCACCTCATCCGGAAAAAGGAATTCCAGAGATGTCCACGGTGTCACCAAGGGTGTTTTGCAGCCCCTCTGCTGGGATGGAGGATGTGGAGTGGCCTCTCCTCAGGGCCCACAGTCAGAACTTCCAGCACAGAAAACCAGCAGAGACAAGGAGCTCGAGAACTGCAAAAAGCATGGAGTATTTAAAAGTAAAGTACGGAATATACTGAAATAGATATTTGTTATTTGAGTGTACAGAAGCAACTGGGAATTTGGACACAAGAAAGGGGAGAAAATAGTTCTAGGGGATACAGTGGAATAAAAATGTGGAGACACATTTGTATTTCATAATGAATTGGAGCCCAGCCCTATTTGGACACGAGAAAGGGGAGAAAAAACTTCTAGGGCATACAGTGGAGTAAAAACGTGGAGACACATTTGTATTTCCTACTGAACTGGAGCCCAGCACAATGTTTGGCATCATTAGGGGGGTGAGGACCTGGCACAGTGTGCCCAGAAAAGCTGCCCCAGCCCTGGAAGTGTCCAAAGCCAGGCTGGACAGGGCTTGGAGCAACCTGGGATACTGGAAGGAGTCTGGAATGAGCTGATCTTCCAACTCAGTGAAGAATTTTCTCCTAACACCTGATCTAATCTCCTGCCATGTGACAAGATTGGCTCTTCCCTCAGATTTTAAACAGAAGAAGCTTTTTGCCAGCACTCAAACACTGGGATGCTGTCACAGGGTGTGGTGGGAGGGTTTTTTTTGGGAAAAAAAGGGGTGATGAAGGTTCTTCGTGAGGAAATGCTGCAAAAGCTGTAACCAAGTGCTCAGAAGTTTGTGTGGGAGGGCTCTGAAGGGGCTGGAGCCCTGGGACCCCTTTCCCAGGAGATGGGGCTGGGGGTCCCACCAAGTCCAGGGGCGTGGAGGGCGAGGATGGGTTAATCCCAGGTGAGCAGAGCCTAAAGCAGCACAGGTAACTGCTGCTGGCTGAACCTGCTCCTCCCAGCTGTGAGCCAGACTCACTGTGCTGGAGGCAGAGGCTGTTCTCTGCTTTTCAGGAGGAGGGCACTCCCCATAACCCAGTGCTCCTTCTGCTCTCTTGGCACCAACACAAAACTTGCAGCCTGTGCACGGAGGTCCCCTGAGGTAAAAGGCATCCTCAGGTAAAAGCTGAGCCAGGCTGGGCCAGGAAAGTCTTTTCCATGACTCAAGGACACATTTGAAGATATTTGAATGTCACAGGAACTGCCCAGAACTGCCCTGGCAGCTGCTCACAGCTTTTTCTGGCTCCTACTGGCCATGACCTGAGCCTGGCATGGAGTCACAGAATCAAAGGGAAGGGACCCACAGGGACCATCAAAGGCCAGCTCCTGGCCCTGCACAGCCCCAAAATCCCACCCTGGACATCTCTCGGGGCCGTGCCCATTCCCTGGGGAGCCTGGGCAGTGTCAGCACCCTCTAGGGGAAGAACCTTTCCCAAAATCCAACCTAAACCTGCCCTGGCACAGCTTGGTTCATCTCAAGGAGCACTGAAACACACGGCAGCAATTCTGCAAGGCTGAGTGTGAAACACCAGGAGCTGTAACTACACCTTTTGCAAAGTACAAGTAGCACCAAACCCGGCCACCCCTGCACTTCAGGAGTTCAGTGCTGTCCCACAGGAGGGTGCTGCTCCCTGGCACACGGCTCTTCACTGTCCCCACATGCTGACTGTGCTCATTAATGCCACGACAAACCCTGCCCTGGCTGCAGGGAGCAGCTCCAGCAAACAGGGACTGAGCACTCAAACACACCTGGCCAAAATTCACACCTGCAGCACCTTCCAAGGCAGGGCAGTGGGTTTTGTCCACCTCGAGTGTCTCTCCTCCTCCTGGGCAGAGCCAGGCTGGGCACGTGGGCAGAGGGGTGCGGGGAGGGCTGGGGCACAGGGTCAGGCTGGGCTCTGTCACTGCTGTCCCCCAGGGCTCAGTGCTGGCCCAGTGTTGTGTCACCTACCCACCAACGACTGGCTGAGGAGCAGCCACCCCCCCCGAGGGCTCTGCTGCCCTCCCAGAGGGCCTGGGCACGGGGGGAGATGGGCAAAGAACTGCCTGAAATTCAGCCAAGGCCAATGCAGGGTCCTGCACCCGGGGGGAACAACCCCAGGGACCAGCACAGGCTGGGGGGATCAGCTCTGTGGAGAAGGATCTGGGGGTTCTGGGGGACAAGGAGCTGTCCCTGAGTGTCCTGGGACAGGCAGAAGGGATGGACTCTCCTCCCTGGGGATATTCCAGTGTCTGGAGTCGCTGCTGTGCCCTGTGCTCTGGCCCTGCTGGAGCAGGGAGGTGGCACCAGTGACCCTCCGAGGTCCCTTCCAAACTCACCCATCCCGAGATCAAGCATTTATTTATGTGACAACAACAAAAAAAAACCCACATAAATCTCGTCTTTTAATTGTGCTGAAGAAACCCCAATGATTTTTACCAGATTTGACAGAAAATTCTCATGCTAACAAATCTCCAGTGACAAAAAAGGCACGTGAACAGTTAAAAATAACAATGGATGCAGGTCAGACAGGGCAAGCAGAGCCACCACCAGGCAGAGGGTGGACACAAAACTGATGGCAGGACTTGAGAAAACCTCTGACAAAATCAAATTTTCCCTGCAAACGTTTCTTGGTGAGCCCAGCACCGAGGGAGGGGCTGGTGGCAGCACCTCTGTCCCCCCCAGGGGCACGGGGACAGTCCCTGCCAGCAGGGAGTGACACAGCTCCCCCAGCCCCACCACCCAGCTGGGGGCTTCACACCTCGCTTTTACTGCACAGACAAGTCACAGCAAAAAAATGAAGTGCTCTTTTCTACACACTCCACAATTTCCCCACATTTTACCCCAATGACACATAAATTATTTTGTACATGGGTCAGACCAATGGGATCTGGTCCAGTCCTGAGGCCCTGCTTGGTTAAACTGATTCTCCAGCAAACTCCAGTTTGCCATTTTGTTTGCTCTGCAGAAGATTCTTCACGGCTATCTAAAATTATTCTGAATTTTCAATTATTAAAAAATCATACCCCAGAACATACTAGAGATAATCAGGAACACAAAACTAGAGACTCAAACCATCATGTGCTTGTCATAAAAAAATTGAGGTTTTACCTCTCCTTAACCACGTTTCAATTGCATTTGAAATATACAGAAAATTTACTTCTTTAAAAAATCAGATATAAAAAATTGGACCCAACTTCAACAAAATCTCTCCTATCTACATGTGGAGTCTTTAGACCCTTGGGGAGCTGGACTAAGTGCTGTCAGAGCTGGGATGCAAATATTTAAGCAGTGATGGAAATTTGGTTCTCCATCCAGTGCTGAAATATTGGATGAATTTGCACACCAAAGAATACCACTATGCCTTAGCTTACAGCATCCAGAAAATAAAATAGACGGGTGCTAATTATGCTACGAACTAAATATATCTATATTAAATATTTGCCATTTTACCTAACCACAGGCCTTGCTTTTAGCACTGCAGTGATCTCACAAGAAAATGCAAGGCTCAGAATCATTTCCACTTCAGATAGAATTTGACTGAAATGATAAAGACCAGGTTGATTTTCACAGGAGCAGCTGATCCTCCAAAGGCTTATAAAGATGACGACCCGCTGTAATTAATTCTTGGGATTTAACGAGGTCATTCCCAGTGCAAAGCCTGCACTCAGGACAGGATCCCTCTTGTCTGTGCCAGCAGGGAATTGCAAACCCTTCTGGTGTGGAGAAATGCACCAGCATTGGAGTCCCACAGCATCATCCCACACCCGGCAGAACAATCCCAGGGACACAAACACAAAGCCCCAGCACGGCAAGAGCAGCACGGGGATATTTGCAGCACAGCTTCATCAGCTAAGAAATGTCCGTGAAAAAAATAAAGAAAAGTAATTTAAAAGTGTCAATTACCTCAAGCATTTAATCACTTTTCCAAGGCAGGTGGAAAAAAACCCAACCCACAGCAGAAGATAATGGCCTGAAACAGACTTTTGCCTGAAGAGCTCCACCCTCAGCTGGGCCTAGGACAGAGATCCCCAACCTCAGCACAAGGATCTGGGCATGGCATAAACCCAGGATGTTTTCCTGCCTGCAGTTCTCCCCTCTGCCCTTCAGCCCCACCAGCAGTGGGTTTTGACCTCTTGGCAAAAGGCAGCAGAAAGCAGCAGAGACAAAAGGGTGGCTGAGATTTCTCCCAGGAGAGAGCACGGCTGCAGCTCTGCTGGCCTGGCCAGGACAGCCAGGTGTGGACTGAGATTAAAATCAGACAAAATAAAGAACCACAACCCCAGAAATGCCCGATTTCTACACAGGCAGCTCGTGCCGCACTCACTGTGGGCAAAGGCACGACACCAAATCACAGTAATGCCATAATAAAGACACCTCCAGGTTCATCTGTGGTTCCTGGGCAGCACAAACATCTCCACAATCCCTCTGCCAGCCCCAAACCAGGCTCCAGCACGGAGCCCCCTCAGCCAGCAGAGCCCCCAGCCCTGTTCTCCCAGAGAACTGGGGAGGTTGGGGTGGTTTTACACTCACTTTACTCTTCAGGAGCTTTGGCTTTATCAAAAGGTCACGAAAAGCGAGCAGCAGGTCACGTGGAACACCAACACACACAGCTCCTTCTGCTTACAGTCAATACTCAGAGCCTTGCAGCAAAACACAGGAAGAAGCATCAGGAAGGTGGAGGTTGGTCCCGCAGTGTTTGGGAGCAGGTGGAGCTAGCAGGAAATCAGCACCACTAAATCTCAGCTTGGCGATGTCAGTGTAAACCCAAAATAAGCACCTCGTGCCCACTGGCCCTTGTTTTGAAAACGGTTTTCATGTCAAAACACTCAGACAAGTGAAACATTTCTTAGTGCAGCTGCCACGTCAGGAGGAAGTGACACCACTCAGCCACAGCAGCAGCACAGGAGGAAAAAAACAGAAAAACCCAGCCTGGCCTTCAGCAGGAGAGTGCTACAGACATTTCCAGAACAGCTGAGACTGAGTGCTCGTTTCCATAACGCTCTGTTGTTGTCATTAATGAACGTGCTAATGATCTCTTAATTCCTCATTTAGGCTGATAATTGCTGATTAGGACATTTGGGAATAGAGTTGAAGTGATTTACAGCAGCTTCCAGTCTGGCCTGGGGTTCTGAAGGTTGCACCCGGGAGGAACATCCCTGCTCCAGACTGGTGAATAACCCAAACCCAATCCTTCTGAGGGTCCCTCTTCCCACAGTTTACAAATTCAGGGGATGAGGGAAGGCACAGGAAGCAGTGAGCATGGCAGATTTCGCCTTAAAAATCCTGGCACCTGCCTACCAATGTTCATTTAAAGCAGTAGAAGGCAGGAGGACCCTTTCCAGGACAGGACAGGGATATCACAAAAGCATAAATGGATAAAAAGCATAAATTCAGCTTCTGCACCCATCACAGAGCAGCAAAATATATAAATACATAGAATTCCTTTATAAAACAAATGCTTGAGAGGAAAACTTCCCAATCAGTGATCCCCAGCTCCTAAAGATGAAACTGGATTGCTTTAAAGGCTCCATGAACAAATGCAAGCAAAATGTGCAGCTTGCCAGTAGGCTCAAATCAGATTCATGTCACTGCAAAAAAACGATTCCAGGCCTAAAAAAAAAAAGAGCTGAAACCCACTGTTCTAAGAAATTCCAGCCATGATAAGCTTTAATCTCCAGTTAATTCCCAAGAACTCCCTATTGCACTGAACTCTCTGGCAAAATGCATTTGTTTCAGTTCCCTTTTAGCCAGGGCAGTGTGCATTAATAGATACTTATTAATGCTATGACCCCTGGATGTTATTTTAAATAAGAACATGAAAAGTATTTCTTTTGGTTGCCTGGCTGCTTTAGCTGTTGCATTTTAATAGTTTCTTGTGTTTTGCTGGAGGCTGCACAAACAGCACTGAGGCCAAATGCAACATGCTCCAGGTAATCTTCAGCACATCTTTTAGATGTAATTTAATTTAATTACATAAAAAAAAAATTTTGTGGCTGTTTTATTGTGCTTTTACGTAAATAAATACCCAGGAGCCACAAATACACATCCCACTAGTTGTGGGAAGTGGGTCCTTTCTGGAGTTAACGTTGCTATTCCTCCCTCCCTGGCACAGGGAGGAATGGACTTGCAAAACCATCTTTTAATAAAGAAAGGTTTGGAGTTCAGTTACACAAACTTGTGCAAACAGGTGAAAAAAAAATCTCCACCTGGGCAGCATGGAAAGAACACGGGAGAGAGGGAAGGAGGAAAGAATCACCCAGAGCAGTTTGTGTTTGACTTTTGCCCACCCCTGGCTGACCTGCCCTGAAGCTCCTTCCTCCTCTCCCTGTGTCCTGCCCATGTCCCAGGGCAAAGGAATGAGAAAAAAACAGCTGCAGGAAGGCAGGAACATTTGCAAGAATTAAAAAAAAAATCAAACTGCAACAATAAAAAACCTGATTTGTAACAACCACTTGCTGTCCTTTGTCACCAGCACTTTCAGTGCTTCTAGAGCCGCTCTGCCCTCTGGCAAAACAGGAGTTAAAATCAGCATTTCAAACCTGCATCGAGGCTTTTGTTTCAAGTTCCAGGGATTCTTTCTGGTCGTGTGAACAAACTGTGCTGCCCAGGCCAGGGCACTGCCACCACCCCTGTGGGGACAAACCTTCCCACCCCGGGGCTCCACACAAAACAGGTTTGGTTAAAAACTGAAATAGAGCCTAAAAATATCACCCTGCTTTTATAGAGCTCAGCCCAATCCTCTCTGGAAATGCCAATTCACTGATTACAGCTCCCCAGACTGCACCAAGGATCCTCAGCCCAGAATAAAAATGCCCGTGCAGGAGGTTACGGCAGCAAAGGAGAAATTCAGCGGAATTTGGGATTCCTCTCCCTCATATACACTTGGGATTCGTCTCCCTCAAGGCTGGGGCAGAGCGATATTTGTGGGGTTTGAACACTGCAGGCTTTCCTCAGTGACACACAGAGGGTTCCTTCCTCGCCAGTGCCAGTTCTAGGACGTGGGATGGGAGGATATCCGTGAGGTTCTCCTTTTCCAAGCCACCCCTCACCTCCCCCGGTACTTCTGTGCTGCTCTGGTGCCCTAAAAAATGCAGTAAATTCAGTCAACGCAGAAAGGACTCATCTTCCTGCTGCCTCGTCCTTCTTCGAGGCTCCCAGAGTGAAGTGATCCATGACATTCAGCTTTCACGGAAAGAAGACAATAGTTCCTGGTCCTTGGTCAAAAAAACCCCAAACAAAAACAACAACAAAAAACCCCCAACAAAACAGTTTAGACTCAAGACATCTTTCTATTTAGTAAACATGTCACAATTCATACTGGATTTTACGCCTCTTTTGGCTTCTGACTCGTTATTTTTGAATTGCAAAGGATGAGAATATTGTCTGTACACAGCACCTTTCCCTTTTAAAAGCTGTGAAGCACCTGAAATTCAGATTGTAAACTCCTCTGGGAGTAAGGCATGCTCTTCCAGGGATGTGTGCTGTGTGTATTCAGGAAAAGCTGTTAATCTCCCAATTCTGCCTTCACAATTGCATTCTACTACTGTGAGCAAAGAGAAACTCTTCCTACCCTTCTATTTTAGCATGAAGAGCCGGCACTCTTCACTTCCATGTAATTTAAAATCAAAGTAAAAAGCTCTATTTACACGGACCTGGTGTAAAAAAAAAAAAAAAAAAGTTTAGGAAAAAATTTTCCT
>VYXD01009011.1:83777-98171 GCA_013397195.1 Hylia prasina | reverse complement strand
AGCAAAGGCCTCATAGACAATAAATTCATGTCACACAAAGTCTGTGTGACATGGACACATTTGGGCAGATGTTGGATTATCTATTTGTCCCTTTTCACTTTGGTGCCTGGCATAAAGAACTGCCTAGAAGGGACTTTTTTTGGTTAAAATTATAGAACTAGATACTTTCCATATCTAATGTTCACAATTCTAAAGAGCTCCTAAATATTAGGAGAACGGTTGAGTGACCATAAGAATGAATCAGACTTATCTATGAAAAGAAAAATCATTAAAATCAAGCTGGAGAGGCAGCATTTCCATGGGCACAGGCAGGTCAAGGCCTGTGGAGAAATGAAATAACCCTGCCCTCGTGGCCTGGCGGAATTAGGAGGCAGTGCCAAAACCTCTGGAGGTGAGAGGTGCTTGGTTAGAAGATATTCATTAAGATATTTTCCTGCATGTTTAGATTTGATTTCTCTATCTGGGATTCAGGGAAAATCAAACACTGCCCAGTAAGGCCAGAGCAAACAGCTCCTGGCAAACACAAGGGTGTGGTGATGGACAGCTGTGCCAGGGTGAGGGATGAGAAAGGAGTTGCCTCATTCTTCAGCTGGACAGAATGTCCAGACTACCCCAAAATCCCATCCACAAGGACAGGGTTGCTTGGTCACAGCTTAAGAGTGGAACTGAGACACAGAAAGCTCCAGAGAGGAGACATGAGATGAAAAACCCTATGCCAATTTAAGATCCTCAGACTGGCCACAATCCAGTTGAGAACTTCCTTCATTCAGTACCTGCTGTGGAATCACTGCCCCTGGCAGGTGAATCCAGAGAGGTTGCAGGGTACCAGCGTGCTGGCACCACCCTGCCCTGCTCTCTGAGCACACACACATCCATTGCACAGACACACAGACACCTCTGCCCGGGCTCCGTTCCCATCTCCTGTCTTTCCAAGCTAGTTCTTCGGAGCGCCGTGCCCCAGCGTGCCCAGGGCGAAGTCCACGGCCTGGTGCACGCTGTGGAAGAGCAGGTGGTCCTCGCCCTCCCTGAAGAACTCCCCTCGGAGCAGGGAGCTCCTGACGGAGGGGTTGCACTGGGCCAGCAGCACGTGCACGTGGATGTCCCCGTAGTCCTTGCACACCTCCTTGAGCGTGCGGATCCCGGCCGTGTCCAGGAACTGCACCGCACAGCAGTCGATCACTATGGTGTGAAACCCCACAGGTTCCGACCCCAAATCCACGGGGGCGCTGCTCTGCTTGTCCCCACACCCCTTCTCCTTCTCCCTGAGCATTCTCTTCTCTGCTTTCTTCTTGGCCGCCTTCACCCACTCGGGGTTGACCCCGGTTTGTTTGTAGAGGGAGGACTTGAAGCACTCCTTGTTGATGTAGTAGAGGGGGGCTTCAAATCGGAACACCACCACGCCAGGCTTGGTTTGCAGGTTCTTGTAGGCAGACAGGGACTCGTAGGTCTCCGACTCAGCCACCCAGCCCAGCAGCGGCGCCTCGGGCCGCTGGGTGCGGAAGATGACGCAGAGCATGGAGAAGCAGACCCCCACCAGCAGCCCGATCTCGGTGCTGATGAGCGCCGTGGCCGCCATGGTGACCCCCCAGATCACCGTGTCCACCCTGCTCAGGTGCCACATCTTGGGCAGGTCCCTGAACTTGCGCAGGGCTCCGCGGAGGCTGACGATGGTTATGGCGGCCAGGACGCATTTCTGCAGGGAGTAAAACAAAGGCGCGATGGCAAGGAGGACCAAGAGGATCACCAGGCTGGTCACCAGGCCGGACATCTGGGTCCTGCAGCCCGTGGACTCCTTGACCAGGGTCTTGGCAAGGGCTGCGCTGGTTGTGAAGCAGTGGAAGAAGGAGGGGATGATGTTGCAGAAGCCGATGGCATACATCTCCTGGTTGGCCCTCACCGAGTATCCGTGCTTCTTGGCGAACATCTCCGAGAGGGACACGGTGATGGCAAAGCCGATTATGGCGATGGGGATGGCGTCCAAGGCCACGCTGGGAATCAGGCTCCAGTCTGGGGGGCGCGGCGGCAGAAACCCGGTGGGGATGTGCCCAGAGACGCTGGAGCCGTAGGTCTCTCTCAGCTTCCCAAAGTGAGATGCCAGCGTGGCTGCCACCACCACGAAGAGTTCCACCGGAACTGGAGCCTTGAGCTTGGACTTGAAGCGCTCGTTCAGCTCCTTGGCCGGGACGAGCACCAGGAAGCACAAGAAGCTGGTGACCAGGTCGCAGAGGTTGGTCCCGCCGATGTTCCTGAAGATGTTTATCCAGGTGGTGATGAGGGAGCCGACGCCCCCGCTCCGAGGAAGGTCCAGGCCCAGCAGGTACTTGACTTGTGAGGTCAGGACGGTGATGGAGGCCCCCGTGACAAACCCACTCAGCAGCGAGTCCGACAGGTACACGGAGACAAAGCCCACTTGGAAGAAGCCCATGGCCACCTGGAAGGAATCGACCACACACAACGTGTCAGGACACAGATCCCGCAGATTTTGTCAGCTGGGATAAAAAAAACCCAACACTTGGGCACGGCCCTGGAGGATGAGGCATGGTCTGAGCAGGGAGAAAATCTCCAGTATTCAAACCAGGCTTTTTTGGGGGTCTTCATCCCCTGGAGAAATGTCTGTTGCTTGCTCTGCTAATTATCCTGGTGGGGAAAAAAGAAAAAAATAAGAAAACCTAGGGAAAAAAACAAACCCCACATTTCAAATACTGTCTGCTTTTGTAATTTCTCTTTCAGTTCCTCTAAACTCTGTGAACTTTTCTGGTGGCCTTTGTCTGCCTTACATTGGAGTTCAGAGCCTGCAATAAAACCACAGCTTGTGGGGTTACAACTGTCCTTTGCACTGCAGAAAGTCTGTCAGCTGCAAACTCCTCTGCTGTAGATCATAAAAACAAAGATAACTGGGAACTCCATGAGAATCTCAAAGAATTCCTGAAGAGGAGGCAGGTTTGGGACCTGGACTGGCTGAAATCAGCTCACAGCTCTCAAAAAGGCTCCCCTATAGCCTTGATAATTAATTCAAGATTGTTCTAAGTGTAAAACATTAACTATAATTAGCTTACCTAGTTAGGCTGTATTAACTGGTGTGAGAAGATTTGCTTTTTATGATTTGATTGTAAAGTTTCTGATACAAAGAATTACAAAGATTTGAGTTGAAAAAAAATAAATTTGAGGGTGTTGGCCTGTAGAGAATATGCCCAGTATTCAGAGGGACTGAAGATAAACTAATCTGATTTCTTCAGATAAAGAAACTTAATTGTATTTGTACTTGCCAAGAATATTAAGTGCAATTCACAACTCCAAAACTGCACCCATCCCACAGGGATGAAAGATGAGACCCAAAATCCAGTGTAGGTTGGGAGGCTCAGAATATTTCTGAAATAACTCAACATGAACTTGCAGTATAAAAAGTTCCAGTTTGTGTCCAAAACCTGTGTTTTAAAGTGACACAAACAAGTTTTGTTCCCCTCCTAGACATTCTGATTGGTTGTCACCCTGGACAGGTGAGAACAAATGAATGTGAACTCACAAACTCAAATACCACAGCTCTGCAGTACTAAAATTAAAAATAATCCCATTCTGGTTAATGTATAAGACTCTAAAAACAAAGATACCAGCTTTAATTTAGGCAAACAGTGAGTTCTAGAAAATAAGTAGAGATATATAAATATAAAATATATTGTATCCTCTCAGTAGAATCCTTTCCATGCAAAACATTGTTTTGGCTTCAAATGGGCGAACAGCAAATTTTTAAAAGCACATTTACAAATAAAAGGAAACTGGAGATACTTTTATTGTCCAAATTTTTCTTTGTTAAAGGCAAATGATAAAAGAATGGAATTAGGAGCTGATGCACCACCTTTTGGCCCAAAAAAAGGGGGTCTAATGCAAAAAAAAAAAACAAAACCAGAGCTTCAGGGCACAGCAGGGAAGGCGATGAGCAGACCTTGAGAGCTGGAGGTGCAGGTCCTTACAGTCCTCAAAAGAGAAACGACAGAGGCAGGAAAAGCTGCTAAAAACTGGGGAGCACTCCCCAAAAGAGCAGCAAAGAGAAGCAATGCAGGCAGGAAATGCTGTTAACAAGTGGGGGGAGCACCCCNTCCCCATCTTGTGGAAGACAGAGACACAGGAGAGAATTGTTTACAGAACTCGTGCTGCACTTCTCTGCTTTCCCAGAGAATATTTCTCTGCAGGGAAAAACACATTATGTTCACGTCACACCCCGAGGGGTTTCCTGCGCCGCGGCGACCCCCAGCCCCGAGGCGCAGATCGAGGAGCACCTGCGAGCCCAGCAGGATGGGGACAGCCCCCCCCGCGGAAGAACGGCAACAATTTGCACAGCACACCCCTCTGCCCACCTGCCCTCACCTGGTACACTCCAGCGACGAAGGTCATGGTGGCAGCCACGGCCATGGCGTAGCAGCTTTTGTCGCAGAGCGGCTGCGGCGCCGTGGCGTTGCCGGTGCTGTTCCCTCCCGGGGCCGGCAGGGCACCGAGCGCGCCCGGCTCCAGCTCGTAGCCGGCTCTCTCCACCTCCCGATCCACCACCTGCCCCACCATCAGGCAAACCACGCCGAAGATGCTGACGGAGATGTGGCGGGAGGTGCCGAAGATGCAGTAAATGATGCAGGAGAAAAAGGAGGTGTACAGGCCGTAGATGGGCTCCAGCCCAGCCAAGAGAGAGTAGGCAATGGACTGTGGGACCAGCAGGACCCCCACGATCACGCCGGACATTATATCCCCCAGCAGATACTCCGTGGCTTTGTATTTAGGAAGCCACTGTAAGATGGGGAAAAACCCCAAAATGCAATCTTTAATTTTGGCTGGCGTGCAGCTGCAAGTTTTCTTTGCTCGCTTAACCAGCAGAGCCTTCATGTTCCTCTTCTTCTCTTGGGGTTCCAGGAACATCCTGTGGTGGAAACTGCCCTTGGCATCATCTCCTTCTGACCCTTCTGTCACTGCGTGGATGTTGTTGGTCTCTGTCAATGCTGCCATCGCCAGGACTCACTAAAAACACAAAGAAAGACCATTAAACCAAAAATGAACGTGCAACGTGAGACTTGAACATGGCATTTATGGAAAGCAAGGGCTGAAACTCCCAGTTCAGCAGAGACTGGGGACGAAACTTCAACTTGCAAAACATCAACGCATTAAATACAAAACATACAGAACTCAACAACTTAATAAACCACAACACCCCACTGCATCCCTGTGAAGCAAGGCATGACCTTTCCCAGGAGGGAAGCTGAGGGAATCCTGTGCAATACTCCTGCTGCTGGCAGCGCTGGGAAATGGACAGGAATGCAGCAGCACTGCCTTTCTGAGAGGCTTCCCTGAGGAAATCTCTGCCTGCAGCCTGTTCCACCTTGCAAAGCCAGACAGAGGGTTTATGGTAGTGCCACAGCCACTCCGCTTCAGCTGCTGAAAATTTACTGCAAGTGGGACATTTCCAGCAAAGCACAGCTTGGTCGACATCTCTTGGGGGTTTTTTGTTTGTTTGTTTGTTTTTCATGCAGTGATTTCGCCTGCCAAATACTGTAAATGTTTTTAGCTGAGAAGTGGCTTTTTTGCAGCCAGTGACACGTTGCGAAAAAAAAGCACTTCACACTTTTGAAAACTTGTTTTACAAGGAAATGCCACCTGTTCAAAATAATGTACACAAGTGGAATACGTATTAATGGGCACAACGATAGTTGGGTGGGACACTTCTGCTCTAGTCCAAGCTGCCCACAGACAGTAAAACAGGGTAATTATGCCAATAATTTAACACTGGGGACATATTGCCTGACTGGGAAAGAGCAAAGCCTTGATGAGACAATCCCTAATGAAACTTGAGCACAGTGAGTGACTGCCAGCACTCACACAGCTCCCCCACCTTCAGAAAACACCCAGAATTCTCCAGAAAACTCCTTAAGCCCCAATACCTGGTGCCACCAGGTCAGTGAGTCCATTTCAGCCAGAAGCTCACTGGTCTGGGGTGAGACCCACCCTGAGAAGTGTCAGTGCCAGGCTCCCCTTCCTGGCACTGCAGCCCCAGAGTGCCAGTGACAACGTGGGTTTTGTGTGCTGCTCACGTCTCCTGCGTGCAGTGCAAACATCAGCCAGGCTGCTGCCCGTGGAGCGCTCACTGCTGAATGGATTGCCCAATTAATTGTCCAATCGTCCTGAATTAATTGCACCAATTAATAAATTGCTACAGGAACTGGCAGTGCTAAGGATGCCACTTGGGTCTGCCTCGGGATGTGTTCACTTAATCACCATTTCACATCTACCTACAGCTACAGTTCTTATCACAGAACTGTGGAGTCACTCAGGTTGGAAAATCCCCCCGAGATCATCCAGTCCAACCACTCCCAGCAGCGCCAAGGCCTCCACTAACCCATTCCCCAAGTGCCACATCTACAAGCCTTTTAAATCCCTCCAGGCATGGGGACTCCAGCACTTCCCTGGGCATCCCTGTTGGTACAGAAATATTTCCTAATCAGAACACTCACTGCCACCATCCCTGCAGTGTGAGCTTCCCAAAGGTATGGGAGGCAGAAGTGAGGGAAGTGACTCTGTGTGGTGCCTGCTGCCTTAGGACAGCCTGAGCAGAAGGAGCCCACAAGAGTAGGACCAACTATAGAAATTATTATTTAGAATGGCTTCTCCAGAGACTTCTAGAACCAATTAGAAAGGAATTCCAGCCAACTAATCCCACCTCACACGGTGCTGTCCTTGTCCCTGGAGCTGCAGACCTATCTACAGCCAGCACACAGATGCTGAGAGAAGATACCAAGCAGGAGTTCCTGTTTTATCTCCTCCATGCTGGGACTCCCAAAGGTGTTTCCATTCACCACAGACCCAGACAGGGAGCTCCTGCAGCCTCCCAAATAACCAAACCCAGCCCCTCTTTGCTGGCTGTCCCTGAAAGGAGGGTTCCAAACACAGACCCCAGACCATGGCACCCGCAGGGATGGATTTCCTGTGTGACAGGGGCTGTCTCCCTCCCTGCTGAAAAATCCCAGGATCACTGAGGTTGGAAAAGCCCTCCCAGCCCAGAGCACTGAGAGCCACCTCCAGAGCCACAGGAGGAATCAGGAAATTTAAATGAGGAAGCTGCACTGCAAGAAGGGACATGCTCAAGATAACAGGGTGATCACACCTGGAGGAGACCCCACCCCTACCTTGCAGGTTTCCAATCTCACCCACCTGTACAGGACTGCAAAGTGTGCTCAGGGATGATTTACAGCCCCCACAACCCCCCTAAACACACAGTGAGGATCAAGGGAGTATTACAAAAGCCTGTGTCAGCTTTACTTTGCAAAAGCACGTTTTGGAGCTGTATTTGCTGAAGAAGTTTTATTTGTTTTACCAGCAGAGAGTTACAAATCAAAAGGCTTCTAACCCGCCCAAAGCTCAGCAAATCAGCACTGTAAAAGCTGGGGGGGAAAAAATCAACCCAGACCACGTTTTATGTGTAGCAATGAGTTCGTTTTCTGAGATTTAAATAAAGATTTCAGTAGTGAAAATCCTCCTGATTCCTTCTGTCCCTCCTCCAGGGCTTGCAGGCAGCTCACTCAAACCTGGGAATTTTCTGAAATGTGCCAAGACAAACCCCAGACAGCTCAGTTTGGTGCTGCTGTAACACATCTGCATGGGAGGGGGTGCCTGGGTTTCAGTCCTGTCCAGACAGTGGGGAAATGTCCTAAATAAAAACCCTTTTGGCTCCAGAACTCCGAGCACATACTGGGTCTTTGTGCTGACTTGCATGACAGCTTTCTCCCCGTGGCATGAAAAGGACCTTTCACCACACAGTCCCTGCCCCTTGCCATGTCAGGACAGTAGGAAATGACACAATTTCCAACGCTCATTTCACCCTTTTCTGCCTCAAAGTGCTGCCCTGTATTAATTTTGTAACCGTTAGCCCAGGCGTGTCTAATAAAACTGGATTTTTTTTCTTAAACATAAAAAAAACCCAACCCTGAGAAAACCCCTTTGGTTCATGGTTTGGACACTGAAGGGCATTCTGTACATTTAACTTGAAAAAGGAGCTGCTGTGGTTTTTATTCTGAAAGCTGCTATTTACACACTAGAATTCACTTTTATCACTCTTTTGGCCTTTCAGGGGGTGTCTCGTTGCCACAAACTTCACTTAAGATAAAAAAAAAAAAAACCAAACAACTACAAGACAGAGCTGAGGAAATTTCCAGTATCTGTTATCAACTGACTGCCATGAAAACAAGATACAGGGAGGTCCTGCAGTCCCTAAAAGCCATCAGACCTCCAGACTATTTCTGGAGCCCATCTGGGCCCTTCTTTCTGATCCCACGATGTGGCAGCATCTGCCTGGCTTCTGTTTTTGGGGGAGCATTACCAGGGCTGGCTTGGACTTCATTGGTCTGTGGCAGATCAGAGTCACCTTGGGAGTAAGAGAAAAATGGATTGTGAAGCTCAGTCACCTGCTGAAATAACTGCTACAAGGTGAAACTTCAGGTGTGAGCATTTCAGAGTAGGAACTAAATCAAAAGTATTCTTTCTGCGACACCCATCTCAGTCTTCCTTATTTTTCTACATTTAAATTGTCACTGTGTGTGATCACCCCTCACCTTCACGTACTCCTTTCTAGACAGGAGAATTTACATGCACTAAAAGCTAATGCATAAATCCATAATCTAAAAAGACATGAAGAGTTTCTGGAGAATTGTAAAGGAGAAGCAGGTGAATCAGAAATCCAAGTTCCACACAAACTGAACCAGAGCTTCCCCCCCTAAGAATATAACAGGAAAGCAGATCACAGCATTTTGACAACGAACTCTTTGACCTTTCTCTTGTTGGACAACAGCCTTTATCAAATAATGTCTTTACTGTTGTGGAGCAACAAGGAAATTCAATATTACCATGATAACACCCAGATAAGCATCAGAACGACACTGCCTGCACCTGGGAGTTTGACAAAATCCTTCATATCCTCCAGCAAAACATTCAAGCCACAAACATTTACTTCCACAAAGGACTGAAAATAACATGAATAATGAAAAGCACATTTAAGGATCACGTGTGGAAACAGAGCTGCCTCACTTTTGGCACAGTAACCAGCAGCCATCCACTCGTGTGGGAAAACCTGCAAAGACAAACAATAAAACCTCGTTTTTGTGACACGTGGGATCTGCTCCTACTCCAAATACGGGATCTCCTCACTTCTCCCGAGGAGCAGCAGCAGCCTCCAGCAATTTTGGGGAAGGTGTCATGGAATCGGCTCCCTGCTGGCAGCCAGATATTCCAGGGAAGTTGTGTCAGCTCCCAAGGGCAGCTGAGCGTGTTGCCTGCCCTGCCCTGCCCTGGCTGAAGCAGATCCCTCCAGCAGGTTCCATCCCACCCGGATTTCTTAGGGAGAGTTTGCCAAGAGGCCTTTTCAGCAAATTATTCCCGTGTTAGGGCCCTTCTCCCACCCTTTCCGTTAGCAGGGAAAGGTGGAACACTGAGGAGCTGCGCTGGGCAGTGAGGACGGGCTGAGGAAAGGAATTTCCTCAGGCAGCAGCTGCCAGCTCAGCCCAGGGCATCCCACCACAGGGCTGCGAGAGACCGTCCGATCCCAATGGAAACCCACCGGGATCGCGCTGGGTAATGCAGCGGCGTCGGTTGTCGCGTTTCAATTAACAAAAATCAATAAAATTAATAAAATCCCGCAAGAAGAACCCCGCACGCTGTGCGCCTCCGGAAATCGCGGGGTTCTGCCGGGCGCTTCGGAAGCCGAACCAACATTTACGGTCCCGGCAGAGAGAGAGGGAAGCGAGAGCAACAATTTAGCTTTTAACGCTAAACATTCACTTTCACCCTCGGGGTCCCGCTGCCTTCCTACCCAGCTGCCCTACGGCTTCCATGTGCATTTCGCTCTCCTCCTGCTCGCTCCGGGGCTGCGAGCTGCGCCCCCCTGCCCGACCCCTCCCTCGGCACTCACCGCCCGCGGCTCCCCGGGCTCCTGGGGCGGCTGCACCGACGGACGGACGGACAGACAGACAGACAGGGTTAGGGACAGACGGAGGGACGGCCCGCGCCGGGCAGCACCGCCCCGCTGCGGGCAGGGAGGGCCGGGCACGGCCGCGCCCCTTCCAGCCCCGGCCCGGGTCACTTCCGAAGGGATGCCGCGTGTACGGGAGGCCCCGGAAAGGCCGGTCCTGGCCCTTTACACGGCACTCAACCCTTTTAAATTACAGAATCACCGGGTTGGAAGAGACCTCCAAGATCATCGAGTCCAACCCAGCCCCAACACCTCAACTAAACCCTGGCACTGAGTGGCACATCCAGGCTTTATTTAAACACATCCAGGGATGGTGACTCCACCACCTCCCCGGGCAAGCCATTCCAGTATTTTATCACGCTTTCTGTGAAAAACTTTTTCCTGATATCCAACCTATATTTCCCTTGGCACATCTTAAGCCTGTGCCTTCTTGTTCTGTCAGTTGCTGCCTGGAGAAGGAAAGTTTAGAGTTGATAGTGTGAGGTGGAGTGAGATTAAACTTTGTGCAGGTGGGGAAGTGTGACACTCTCTGGCCCCTTTTTGCTCCGGGGTACCATTATTCATTAAAATAATGGGATTCATTAAACAGCTGGGAAGGATGAAGGATCCTTGGCAATGTGGGTATTTAAAATCCCAGGTTTCTGTTCAGTGCTCTGCTCTTATCTCTGGGCTGGAGGTTCAAGGTCGGAGGGGCCGTGCCCAGCCCTGTCTGCCTTCCCTTCCTGGCTGCACAGAAAAGCAGACGTCTCATCTGAAGTCAAACATTGCCCAATATTTGCATTCCAGGTGGAGCCTTGAGCTGTCAAAAAACCCCATCAATACACAGTTGGAGCAAATGAAGCCAACTTCAATCCTGCAGAATTCATGATCTTGTCTTTCAGTGTTAAGCAAATGCTGTAAATCTTACTGTAGAAACATAGAACATTTCCATAGAAAACGTTTCCCTTCTCCATGAGGGTTTATTAGATGTCATGGTAACCAGAACAGACAATGCAATAGAAATAGAAGAGCTCCCTCCCTCTCCCCTGACTGTCCATTGTCAAAAACATCAGTGGCTGATTTCCCAATTCCTTTAGGGACTTCCACAGGAGTTTAAATTGAGTTTGAAGTCTATGGTGACTCCAAGACAACCAGAGTGAATCCTTGGGAGGAGTGACATCTATGACAACAGCATTCAAAGCCTTTTGTTTAGGGACTCTGCAGAATCCTAATAAGAAATCACAAACCCAAGCAACGGGTGTTCCAGCATTTTCATTCTTGTTCTAGAAGCACAGGCTGTGGAAAATCTTGGATCATCCAATACATCATGTCTTCATGGAAGAAACAGGGAAATAATATCTTCTTGGAACATGATATAAAAAAAAAAATACCAAGAATTATTATGTTTCTGGACCTAAAAAAAAATAGTTTTTTTTCCTCTTGCTTTTAGACTGATTTTCTAAAAAATGGGTGGAAAAAATCCAAGCAATTATTCAAGATAATTAAATCATTTCACTTCCAACTGCTTTCCTCTTCACAAGGTATATTAAGCTTTATGGTTAATATATTTCTGTGTTGAGGGAACCTTTGGCCTTGGAGAAATGTGCCTCTGGGCTCCTCACACTCCAGAATCTCCTGCCAAGGACCTGGGGTTTGCTGACACACAAATGCCAGCATGTGCCATCTGCCCATCCCACTCAGCCTGCCTGGCAAACCTGCTGCTTCTCCACATCACCACATCATCTTGGGAATACCAAATCTCCGCAGACCAGTCGGTCAGACCGCACAACAATCCTGGAAGTTGCTTTATCCCACTGAGCAGGTCCTCCTGGGCAGCCCTGGGAGCCCCTCCTTGCCTTTTGCCCACCAGCTCCCGTGCAGCCCCGCCGTGCCCTGGTGCCCCCTGGCACACTGCTCTGCGGGCTGCCTGTGGTGCTGTGAGCAGCCCCCTGGCCACAAACCCCGCAGGCAGAGGCTCTCCCTGGCTCTTCCCAGTCTTTCCCAGCTCCCAGCTCAGCGTTATCACTCAGCAGATAAAGGCAGCCTGTGATTTCTCCCGGCTCCCAGCCCTGTGTAAGGAGCCTCTTGCCTTCAGTCCCGTCCTCCTGGCACCTCCCTGCCCAGTGCCCTGCTGGCACATCTCCGTGGGAGGATGGCTGGGTTATGCTGAAAGTGGTTAAAAAGGAGTTATTTTCTCTCCTTGACCTTCCCTCCATCTACAGCTGGCAGTGCACTGAGATTCAGGCCTGAATTTGCACGTTGTTGCATTGCTTGGAGATGGAGAGGGTGGAACTGCCTGGTTCCCATCTGTGAGTTCTGTCAGGGCTGGGACAAACCTTCCTCCTCACCCTGACCTGCTGGGCTTGGAAGGCCCTGATGAATGTCCCACACAGAGGTCTATGTGTGGCAGGTCTGACTTACTTAGAAACCCCATCAGACTAAGTAACAGAAAGAGGCCCATCCTAATGCTTGAAATGCATTTAATTTAATTCAGTCACATCATTCAGCACTTGGCAAAACCAAAAAAGAAGAGCTAAAATGAGCTGCTTTTAAAGGCTTCCGTCAAGGATGAGACAAATGCCAAGTAAAAATTGAGTGGTTGGAGGGGAGAGGGCGTAATACAAAAGGAAAGATGCAATGAATCAGAGCTCTTAGCTAATCAAAATAATGAAGCCATAAAGACATCAAAAAGAAATAATCTCTGTCCATATCTCAGGAGAATTATACTGCAATCAAGAAAGCGTGTTCTGCACAAACATCAAAGCAGAATTGCTGCACTCTCAGTGTGTGCCACGGTCCAATGTTGTCACCCAGAGTCAAGAAGTAATTAGGTGATAAAATTTTCAGAGTGTTGATGCCTGTTAGAAGGTTTAGTTAAATAATTGCTGCACTCAGTGTGTTTTCTCACCCTGCTTTCATCCAGTCTTTCAGCTCTTTGCTTCCTCAAGGCTAAGGCATGGAACATTAAAACAAGTCACAAATTCCGAGGAGTCTCTTTGCAAACAAGCAAATGCATGGGGGAATTAAACTGCACCATCAACTTAGCATCTAACTCAGAAATTCCACCTTCTGGACACTCATTTTCAGCCAAAAGCTTTGTGAGCCTGCAGCAGGATTACACATCCCAGGTTTGAGGGAGGGTTGCTGTCTGCAGGGATTTGCAGCACTGCAGGAAGCCTGTCTGCAGCAGCAGCACTGGCTGCTCCCAGCTCCTTCAGCTGGCAGCCAGAGAGGAGCCCAGCTGAAGGACAGACTCATTTCTTTTGCCTCATCTGAGTGGCTGAGAGCAGCTGCCCTTTGTGCCTTGCTGGCTTCGAGCAGGAAGGAATATTTGCAAAGTCACCTTGAGCTCCCAAAATTTGGCCACGCGCTTTCTGTTTATGCTGACAATTGATGGGCGCAGCAGAGCCAGGGCTGAGCACACAGCACAGCTTGGAGGGTCCATTTAAACCAGGAAGAGAGATGTTACTCTAAACCTGAGATGGATTGCTGTTTATTTTTAATCCCTGAGAGCAGGTACGTGTTGATTATCACAAGCGACAGAACAGAGTCGTAGCCAAAAGTGCTGTAAAAGCACAGAGAACTTCAACCTTGATTTCCTGGCAGTCCACCCACAAAAAATGCTCTCAACACCTAATTCCTGGTGATGGTATGAAATCCTCCAGCCTTGCTTACGTGTATCTAGAGTCATTTATTTGGTTATTCAGCCCCATAGTGACAACAGAGTCTCTGGGAACTCACCAGGGAAATCACTTATCCTCAGCCTGAGGGAGACACTGGGTTTGCTTCAGCACTCAGGAAAACTCTGAGCAGAGTATGCAGATGCACTTCTCCTCCCTCATGCAGCAGCATTCCAGCAGCTTGCCGTGACCCCCGCACCTCCTCTCCTCGGCCTGGCCCGCTCCCACCTCCACCAGGACGTGATCCTGATGGAAGCCCTTGGCCTTGTGTTTGCTCAGGTGGGCCTGGCACAGGGCCGCCTCGCAAACCAGGCAGGTTTTCACGGCGGGCCGGGGCCCATCCAGGCAGCGCTCACAGGGCACCACGCCCGCCTCCCCCTGCCCGGCGCCTGGAGCCCATTCGAGGCTTTCCCTCCGAGCCTGCTGCCCTTCGGATGCGGTGGCCTGAAAACGCTTCCACGACGTTGCCCAGCTTGAAGTTGTTCCACGGCGGGCCCCAGGTGGGCCCTGCGTAAGGGGCCGGTAGAAAGGCCCTGGGAACTCTGCTGGGTTCCCAGCACCTTCTCGAAGCACTGCCGGCAGCAGCTGTGGCCGCAGCTCAGCGACACCGGCTCCCGGAACAGGCCCAGGCAGACGGGGCAGGTGAGCTCGGCCTCCAGGCTGACGGCCCCTTCACAGCTTTTGCCATGGCTGCGGCGAGGAAACCGAAACTAAAACCACAGGCGAGGACCCAGCCACGAG
>VYXD01009011.1:73440-83720 GCA_013397195.1 Hylia prasina | reverse complement strand
GGAGCCCTTCCCCTCAGAGCCCTTCCCCTCGGAGCCCTTCCCCTCGGAGCCCTTCCTCCGCCACACTGCCCGGCAGAGAAACGTTCCCTCTGCCGGCTCCCCCCTTCCCCACTCTGCGGCAGCCGCTTCGGGAAGTTTCCCCTCAGTCTCCAGCAGAAAACGCTGCCCAGTCTCTCCTCACCTCCCAGGGCAGCTTTGCTTCTGCCCTGGATGTGCAGCGCGGAAAGAGGCGGCAGAGGCAGAAGCTGCTGCCTTACATCAAAGATCAGCGCTGCTTGCTGCCTAGTTCTGTAGCAGATAATGTTGTGCTGTCAACTTTTAAATAAAATAAATTGCCACCGCGTTTTGCAAGCTAATAACATGAATTTAATAACATGAAACCAACACAGTATTTGATACAACTGAGCAAAAATGAGCAACTTAATGGTATTTCCATTATGATTAACAGAACAAATAAAAGAGGAGCTCTTGCAGGAAGAGGCAGGGTGCTGTGATACACCCCCTGTCACAGCAGCCCACAATCCAATTTCTGATATGTCACCTTAGCATAGCTCCTGTGCAAGGCTCACAATTTCTAAGCCAAGAAATACAAAATAACACCTTGTCCCCACATCACTACAGGAGCTTCAACACTGCTGCTGGTGGCAGCATGGATGGGACACTTCAAAGGGATGACTCCTACCTCTATAAGCCTGAAGTTCCAAGCAGGATGTCCAGCCTTGACAGACACATTATGAAAAGACAGGGTGTTTCTTCTGCCGTTGATGTCTTTGACCTAAGGAACTCACAGAGGTAACTGTGAGGCATTTGCAGACAGTATTCAAACCAGGCACAAACAATTCCAAGCTTCCAGCAGCTCTTGTTGCTGGTGTCCTCCCTCCCAGCAGCTCTGGTCACCCTGCACATCTGGGATGGCACCGTGCGTATTGGAGTCCTGTCCTGGTTTGGGCTGGGATAGAATTCCTTCTCTTCTCAGTAGCTGGTACAGTTTTGGCTTCAGTAGGGAATAACGTTGATAACACACCGATGGTTTGGCTGTTGCTGAGTTTAACCTGAGCCAAGGACCTTTCCATGCCTCATGCTCTGCCAGTGAGGAGGTGCACAAAAAGCTGGGAAGGAGCATAGCTGGGGCTGGTGACCCAAACTGGCCACAGAACACCATACCCAGTATATGAACTGGGGGGAGATGGCCCGAAGGAGCCAACTGCTGCTCAGGAACAGTGGCTGGACATCAGAGAGCAGGTGATGGGGGAGCAATTGTGCTGTGCATTGTTAGTTTTGGCTGGGCTTTCTCTCTCTCTTCCCTCCTTTCTATGATTGTTATCATTATGATTGCCACGGAATTTATATTTCGTTAGGCTACTTGAAACGAAAACCAGAGTAATGTCCAAACAGGGGACCGTGGAATTCTGTACCACCACCAGGTTTGAACTGACCTAAACAAAAAAAATGCATTATGACTAACATATGATTAAAATATAACTGTGGAGATTTGGAGTCTGCCTCTGTCCTGACCCGAGGGTCGCTGCCAGTGAGGGCTGAAGCACCATGCAGAGAGCAGAACCCAGGGAACCCCAATTTCATCAGTTCAGTCAGACAAGTGTCCCACTGTGCACAGCTCTGGGACTGTCGGCTGAGCTTACAAAGCATTGCAAAGGAGTACAGGTATTTACACAGAAAAGAGCAGGTTATTTATGTCCTAAGCAAACTCCACCTTACTGCTGCTGTGATGAATTCTCAACTTTCCCCTTGAATCAAAGGGATGCCACAGACGTATTCTTCATCTTAATCCTCCCAGAAAACTCCTGGGAGTTGCAAGCCTCTTTGTCTGTAGCCTGGTTTAGCAAGGTGTATTCAAAACATGCCCCAAAGCCCTGAATCCCAGGACCAGCTCCCTTTGCTGCACACACATGTGCAAATAAGCACACAGTGTAAGGAATTAGCACTTCTAGAGGTGCTTGGTATCTCATTATAGTCCTGTCTTAAAGATGTTTTACTGACTTCTCCATCTTGCTTTTGACATAGTGAAATGAGCACTTACCAGGACCTGCTGCTGCTGCGTATCCCGTAATTGACACAAGTGGTGAGGGCTTAAAATACTGCTCCATGTTTGAGAGGAATTCCTGGAAAGAATGCTGAATAGCATCTGTTCTTGATTTATCCACACTAATGGGTGGCTTTGGCACTGTCACACCACCCATTCTAGGAAGTGGCTCACGTTGCCTAAAACGTGCAGAANTCCAGCTCCCTCAGCCCCTCCTGGGGCTCCAGCCCCTTCCCCAGCTCCATTCCCTTCACTGGGCACACTCCAGCCCCTCCGTGTCTCTGTCACCATGAGGGTCCCAGAACTGTTCAGAGCACTGGAGGTGTCACCTCAGCAGTGCCAGCACAGGGGACAGTCACTGCCCTTCTCCTGCTGGCCACACTGTTGCTGAGACAGGCCAGGTACCATTGGCCTTCTTGCCCACCTGGGCACACCTGGGCTCATGTTCAGCCAACGCTGAACAACATTCCCAGTTTCTTTCCTGCCAGGCAGCTTTCCAGTCACTGCTCCCCCAGCCTGGAACTGCATGAGATTGTTGTGACCACAGTGCAGGACCTGGCACTTTGCCTGACAGAATCTCACGCTGCTGGCCTTGGCCCAGGGATCCAGCCTGTCCTGATCCCTCTGAGGAGCTTCCTGCCCTCCAGCACATCCAGGCTCCTGCCTGGCTCAGTGCTGTCCGTGAACTTACTGCCAGTGCTCTCCATCCCCTCGTCCACACCGTCAGTAAAGACATGAAACCTCAGGAAGAGCTTACCTGGCTTTAATTGCTGCAAAAGCCTGTAAAGACATTTTGAAAGCAGAATTAGCACAGTGCAGGCACAGGCCAGGCTGTGTGTGTGTCTCTGGGGAGGGAGATGCTGATAGGTACCTTGGTGAAAAGAAGAGTGTCCTTCTGATTTCTCAGAGCCTCCAGCTCCCGAACGTCATGGCTGGCTGAATCCTTCTCCCTCTTGTGATTATTCATCTCTGCCTGAATCCGATGAATTTGTTGCTCATCATAGTCATTTAAAACTTTCAGGACCTCTCCTTTTTTGTTCTCTAGCTTCTCATGCATCTTCTTGAACAGGTCCTCCAGCTGTGCCCTCCGCTGGCTGTCCTCACTCTATTAAGAAAACAATTTCAAAATTGTAAGGGACATTTTCCACATGAGCTCTCACTCAGAAGAAATAATCTGTCTTTTTTCTGGGATGAGAGAAGTAACTAAACGTTGAAGGTTGGAAAAATAAAAAAACCACACACCAGCCACTCATCAAGAGACACAGACTTCCAAGCTTAACCAAGAATGTACCTCCCAGACTGATAAAAAAGTTATGCATCATTCTTCCTCCACGAAGAAACCTCAAAAATACGTGAGAAACCACCCAGGAACTAAAAAAGCTTCAAAATCCATGATCTGGGGAAGGGCAGAATAAAACTTTATCTCATCATTTAGCACCAAGCAACCACCCCAAGGTGATATGGGACCTTGAAACAAACCTTTAGTCCCTCCAGTTGTTTCATCAGGTTTGCTATGACTTGATCCACCGCAGCTTCGTGGTTTTTCAGTGCTTCCAGAGTTCCAGGATAAGATATCTACAAATATAACCGGAAGGAGATATCAGGATAGGGCTGGCATAATGCACAAGATCAACAGTTTTATCCACAGGGGTTAAGCTAGACTTGCAGCAGGTTTGCTCATGGCATGCTCTCAGGAGAAGTCAGTGGATAAAGGTTTACTGGAATGTTTTACCCCTGAAGAAGTGCCACGATTACCAGCACAAAAAAAAGACAATTTGAAGCTGAAAACTGTTCATGTGCACTAGCCACATAGAAAGCTATTTCCTCTGTTGGCACTTTCCTTTCTGTTACTCTGTCATTAATTATCTTTACTTAAGTGCAGCTCAGGCTCATCTTCGGCTTGGAGGTGCACCAAGGGCTAAAACCTTGCAGGAGCACTCAGTCCCACCAGTTTGGCCGAACCCTTCCCTCAGGAGGGGAAAAAAAGCATTTATAACATCTCGTTTTATATCTCAAGGGCCAAACCCAGAGAGAATCTGGGACAAAACCAAGAATAAAAGCCCAGGATTGCAATTCAGCCCCACCCTGGGTGTGCAGTTCTGGAGCTCAGGAGGCGCCTCTGTGCCAGGGGCAGCTCTCTGGGGTTTTCCTGGCGCAATCCTTGCCCGCCCCCCTGTCCCAGCAGCCTCTTACCTGAGCTTGGTTGAAAGCCTCCTCCAAGCTGATGATCTTGTGGTTCTTGTGCGAGACGATGGAGCACAGGATGCAGACGCAGTCCCAGTCGTTCTCGCAGAAGCACTCCAGCAGCTTGCCGTGCCTGGGGCATTTCCTCTCAGCCAGAACCTGCGCATCGCAGGGCTCCACCAGCACATGGCTCTGCGCGTTCTTGCTGTTGTGCCTGCTCAGGTGCGCTTGGCACAGGGAGGCGTCGCAGCTCAGGCACGTCTTCACTGCGGGCTGCGGCCCCTCCAGGCAGAAATCACACAGGACCCCCTTCTCCGCCCGGCCCGAGCTTTCCCCTTTCTCCTCGCGTTGCCCTTCCCGCTCTCGCTCCTCCTGGCGCGCAGGAGCATCCATGAACTTCTGCACGATGTTGTTGAGGAGGAAGTTGGGCTGCAGCTCCCCGACGAGCGAGTGGCAGAGCGGGCAGCGGGCAGGGCTCTGCTGGCACCGGAGCGCCTGCTTGATGCAGAGCCGGCAGAAGCTGTGCCTGCAGCACAGGGACACGGGGTCCTTGTAGATGTCCAGGCAGATGGGGCAGGTCAGCTCTTCCCTCAGCCCGGCCACAGCCTCCGCCCCGGCCATGGCAGGGCCGGGTGTGCGAGGGAGGGCTCCGCTGGAAAACGAAACAAAACGCGCTACGGAAGAGGAACAAAGTTCACCCCGAGAGCGAAAAGCTGCTGCCTCCTCCCCCTTGTTAGGGAGGGTCATCCCTCCCCGCTCTGCAGCTTCCTGCCTCTCCCTGCCACGTGGGGAGGGCCGTGGTGGGCTCGGTGTCGAGAAAAAAAAAAAAAAAATTGTAAGAAGTCGTGTTTAATTAAGTCTTGGGAATTCCTTTCGGTTCAACCGACAGGGCTTTGTCCTGTGTGCAAATGGTTATCTCAGCTGTAAAGATGTGAGCCTGAGCAGGGCTGATAAGAAGGGATATCCTGGCCAGGCCACAGCAGTTGGATGCGTTCAAAGAGAAGAAACGTTTTTGGAGGCCTGTGACCAAAAAAGAATAATTGGAGGAATGGGATGTTCCCCAAACGACCACGCAAGACCCTCAAAAGAACCCTACACCAATGAAAATAAACTCTGAGAAGTGATTTGAATAAGCAGAAAATTCAGGGAGTGTTCAGCACATCAGTATGAGTTTGGGGAAATGTACTGAATATATAAAAGTTACATGGATTTAAACGGGTCTGTTAGCAAGGCGTGGTGTGTATAATAGGGAGTTATGCCCCACATGCCTGGGGCTGAAATAAAGTAATGCCGCTCTCTAATATTGAAATATTGAAAGTGTTCGTTTAATTCCCCATTCTAAGTGACAACAGGACAAACTCCACGCAACAGCTTGAGGCTGAGAGCTTGGACACTTCAAGGGGAACGTGGCAGAAGGTCCAGCCCTCCTTTGATGGGTGAGGAAATGAGGCAGGAAGGAAAGCAGGGAAGAATCCTTGTGGGCAGGGAGGCTGGGACAGCTGGACCAGCCGGGGAGCAGAGGAACCAAACCTTTTTCCCTCTGCAAAGACACGTGGATGGAGCTGGACAGCAACCTGGGGCTGATGAGTGCTGAGTGGGGAAATGCATGTGTTACTCCAAGTGCAGCCTCCAGAGCCCGGGGCACACCTTGTGTGGCACAAAGCTGAGGTCCCTGTGCCAGCAGGGCCCAGGGCAGGATTTGGTGTCAGATAACACCGCTCAGGGCACATGTGAGAGCAGAAACACCAAAAAGCAGCCCAGCTCAGCAGGTAGGGAAATGAAGTCCACACAGTGGGCATTCCACCCTGGTCAGGAGCAGCAGGTGCCAGCCAGCCCAGGGCAGTGCCCAAAGCTGTCCCTGTTCACAGAAGCTCCTGAGAGACACATTTTCCCCTCCCATGAGGCACACTGTGCCAGGAGATAAGTAACACTGCCTCCCTCCCCTCCAGCAGCCACATGAGCTGCTCCAAAAACAGTGCCTGTCTGTGTGAAAAGGAGTTGTTTTATCACAAAGTCGTGCCCAGATAAAAACAGTCCTGCTGGGATTTTCCCCAAATGGTTGGAAGTAATTGCTGGGACCAACGGAACTGTTGGGCTGATGTCAACATTCACCGACAGCTCCCTTCAGACTCCAGGTCTGCTTGCAGGAATTATCCTCAATAAACAGTGTATTCAATAAACTATCAGTGCTTTATTTTCCAGGAGGCTGCCTGGGAATGCAGTGTTGGAGGCACAGGTCGGGCTGGGAGGACAAACATCAGCTCTGGGTCTGTCCCTCCCTGCAGACCCTTCCTTTGTGTGCCCCTCTCCCTCCTGGGAATCCACTCCCGTGTCTGCTCCACATGTGCCCATCCTGGGCACCCCATCACTGGCTGTCCCAGCTGCATTCCCACATTTCCCCCCTCCAAATTCATGTTTTCTTCTGTCTGGGCACTATTGGCATCACAGTGCCCGATGCGTCTCAGAAAAACATTCCTCTTTGGTGGCCTTGAAACCTGCTGGTTTTGGAAAGCAGCAGGGAATGTGCTTCCCATCAGCTCTCCACTCTGGGCGCAGCAGGGGCAGGGATGAGGGGCTGGTTCCAGCTGGGAGACCCACACTGGGCTCCCACAGATGTGCTGAAGACAGGCAGGTGTAGAGCTGCTGCCTAAATCGGTGCACACCAGCCCAAACCAGCAGCTGGCACAGCTCAGCACCCTGCAGAGCTGCTCCTTTCAGGCTGCTGGGATCCTCCAGCCTGGCAGCATCACTGATCCGTGGTCTGGATAAAATCAGTGCAACCTCTCCAGCCTGGCGAGCCCTCGCAGGGGCACGGCTGGCACGGGCCGCGTGTGCCTGGGGCAGCTGTGCCCGTGCTGGGCCTGCCCAGGCCTTCCAAACATCCCTTCCACAGCCTGGACTGCCACGGGCACCAGGAGGACCAGGACACCATGGCCATGCCCCAGTTTGGCTCCCAGAGAACTCTCCTGGTTCCAGGAGCTCTCCCTCCAGGTGCCATCCTGAGCCAGGACACCACGGCCATGCCCCAGTTTGGCTCCCAGAGAACTCTCCTGGTTCCAGGGGCTCTCCAGGTGCCATCCTGAGCCAGGACACCACAGCCATGCCCCAATTTGGCTCCCAGAGAACTCTCCTGGTTCCAGGAGCTCTCCAGGTGCCATCCTGAGCCAGGACACCACGGCCATGCCCCAGTTTGGCTCCCAGAGAACTCTCCTGGTTCCAGGAGCTCTCCAGGTGCCATCCTGAGCTGCACAGCTGCTGCATCACCACCTGGAGTCTTTTCCACATTTTTTCCTGCTCTCTTTTTTCACCACTCCAGAGATGGAGGAGCCTGCCCTGCTTCATTCTTCATTCTTCACTCTTCACCCACTCCATTTCTAAAATGGTGGCACCACTCGAAGCCCAGAGTGCAGAGCCCAGGTTTTCCCTGCATGAGTTGAACTGGGAGAAGCCACGCTTCAAACAGCAACGCAGAGGGATATTCCCAGGTTTAAGCTGCATCCCTGGCAGCTGGGAGGCTCTGCCACCCCCTTGGCCCTGGCACAGCCCCACTGCCAGCCAGGCAGAGCAAAACACCTCACCCCGGGCAGACTTGCACTAAAAACTAAAGCACAGCAGCACAAACTTCTTCTTTTTTTTTTTTGTTCTTTCCACTTTATAGTATATATGTTATCGTTTATTTATAGGCAGATCACTTCACTATTTACAGTACATGAGCGTAGAGATTCTACAGTCTTTTTGATGTAAACAAGAAACTCCATGGCAGGGGAGTCTGGAAAAAGAAGCCAGTTCTGAAGTATTTACACAATTTAAAATAGAACTTTTATACCCACTGGATAGATATAGAGAATACATTGAGCGATTTGGTTAAATTATCTATGAAACTATAGAATCTGACAATGTAAAAATACAAGAAAACGTTCTCTCATTTTAGAAGGTAGACAGTTAAATCACACTAGAAATAAATCTCTTTTGTTTTTTAAAAATAATAACAATAATAATAAAGGAAAGGCATAAGAATCCATGCCATCTCTTAAGGTTAAAGTATATTACATAAATAAGGACACAACAGAACGGAACTGGGGGAAAAATTAAGTGAAATATAAAAAAAACCGCTACCAATTTAAAAAAAAGTACTAAAAACTTGATTCTTAATCATAGAGGGATCAATTCTGCTGCTTTTACTTACTCTGCAAGTAGAAAATTGCAGAGTTAAGTAATACTTACTCAGCATGAGCAAGGGAGGCAGAATTGGCCCCTAACAATTATGAGCAGTGTCCTTTTACTTAAAAAAAAAAAAGAAGAAAAAGACAGAATTTAGCTTTTTTTTTTTTATAAATAAGAAAGCAGATGTGCCCCTTTTTTAGGTGAAATTCTTACACCTTTCTCAAGAAATGCATCAACTGAACCGTTCTCTCTCTTTCTCACATGCACTCACACACTCCCTCCCCAGCTCCTGCTGCTGCCCCTGGCCCCGGGGAGGGCGAGGGAAGAGGAATAATGAAACCCCAAAATGAAACCCCAAAATGAAACCCAAGGCTGCATTTGGCTCTATATTGCTTGAGATTGTCAGGGATGCACTTAGAACAGAACGGGTGTCGGGTTCAGCTCCAACACCTGTATCAGGACTCCGGAAAGGAAAAAAAAAAAAAAAATCCCCCCCAAAAAGGAGAAAACCGTGTTGATCTGCAATTGCAAAACTCATTTGCGTGGCCCAGAGCTGAGGTCAGACTCGGGGCTGTGAGGTGGTGCCTGGGCTGCTGCTCCCTGAAGGATGTGCAGCCCAGGCAGCTGCGCTGAGGGACCGAGAGAAACCTTTGCTTTGGGGCAGCGTCCAACCTGAAACCTGGGATTGTCCTCTGCATTCAGCCCACACACTCAGAAACGTTTGCTCCTCCCTGCGGAGCCTCAGGGATGCGCTGGATTCCAGCCAGAAACCTGCTGCCCCCCCCTGAACAACGAGTTTTTTCTGGGGCAAACCTGTGCAAAACAAGCGAAGGGGCATTTTTATCAGAAACTCTCTCACACACTCAGCATTTCCCCACGGCACCTGCAGGGAACGGCTGGGGGACGTGCCATACTTACACAGTTTTAAAAAAATAAATCTCCTCCTGACTTATTGCCTACCAGAATAAACCCTTTTGCTCCCAGTTTCTCCTGCCCATCCCACAGCCCTCGCAGGGTGTGAGGGGTCCCCTGGTGAGGGGCACCCACGGCGATGCCACAGGCTGGGTGGGATGTGCAATTCCAGGAAAAGGGGGGGATGCCCAGTCCCTGGCACCTCCTGCAAAGCTCTGGGCACCTCTGGCTTCCCTGGCAGCAGTACCTGGGAATTGCTTTGCTCCTGCCCCGTTTCCCTGTCAGCATCCAAACCTTGGGCAGCTCAGCAGGGAGATCTCACCTGCCCCTGAGCCTGACTCACCTTCCTGCAGACTCGAGCACTGTGAGCTAAAGACACTTCTAGAGTAAAAAAACCCCATAAAATTAAAAAAAAAAAAAATCAAGAGTAAATTTATTTTTCACCCAATCCTAAAAGGTGGGGGGAAGCCCTAGGGCAGGCAGCACACAGCCCAAGGGGCTCTAAGCATAGTGCATAAGTCCTGGAAAAGCAAGATTTTTCTGGGGAGGAGGGAAAACAAACCATCCCAAGCAAATGGGGGGAAAAAAAGTAAAAACCCAAACTGAAAAAAAGAAAACCCAACCCCACTTATAGGCTTCAGGCACCACGAAGACCACTTATTGCATCTGTTCCCACCCTAGGCTGCAGTACTGATGGGCTCTGTGCAGGACCAGCCCTCCCCTTCCCCAGCACTGGCTCGGGGCCGACCCAGGGCACCCAGGCACAGGGAAACCCTGGGAAATTCTGGATCTGGGTGTGCCAAAACCAGTGCTTGGGAAGAGACTGAGTGATCCCCTGGAGTGGGCTGGAGCCCCCCCAGCTCTGCACTAACCCTTCCCCTCCACCACCCTTGATGCATCCCCAGCGGGGCCCGGCCATGGGTGCCTCCAGCTGAGTGGGAGATGGAAGAATTCCACTTATTTGCTTTTCTTTTTT
>VYXD01009011.1:53321-73353 GCA_013397195.1 Hylia prasina | reverse complement strand
GTTTTTTTTTTTTTTTTTTTTTTTTTTGGATCGATCGTTTTCTGAAAAACATCAGCACAGCACAGGACAGTACTACCCACCCTAAATGTGTCGCTATATACATTCTACATAAGCTCTATAGCAATCACATGTAAACATCATCATCGTGAGGAAATACTAGGACAGAAAAAGGCAAAGCTACAATGAGGCAATTGCCAGTAGCAGATGCTCAGTCTCGGCCAGAGCTGCTCGTGGTCGCTGAGGTGGGATGAGAACGGGGGGATTTTGGGGAGGGGGGGGAGAGGCGCCAGGTGTCACTGCTGAGGCTGAGATGGCACAAGGGCTGTCCCCTGGCAGTGACGGGCACCGGCGGCGGGGCCGGGGAGCCGCGGCGGCCTCGGGCCCTGGGGGTTGTCCCCACGGCTCTCCCGAGGGGAACAGCCAGGGAACTGTGCTGGTGTCGGCGCTGCCGGCGTTCCTGCTCCTGCCAGAGCCCAGGCCAGGGGCCACCCTGGCAGGGCTCCGGCTCTTGGTGTCGCGTCTCGTGCCACTCCCGAGGCTTTGGTCACTCTCCCTGCAGGACGGAACACACCCAGGGAACCGGGGTAAAACCCCCGAGTCGTGGGGAGGGGAGACCCCAGGAGACTCTAATCTATCTATTGGCAGAGTTAAGGCTATAATAGTCTATCTACAGAGGATGGCTGAATCCCTAGTGGTCTCTGGGGCTCAAAAATAAAAGGAGAAGGTGGCAATGGCTTGAGGAGCAGCAAGATTCCCACTCCCTTGGGGAAAACAGTGCCTCTGGCCGGCTGGTGGTGGGCTTTGCTCTGGCTGGTGGAGGGCTGTGTCCCCATCCCACCACACCCACACATGGAGGGCAAGTCCACAAGTAAATTTTACATTTAATCCAACCCCGAGGGCCCTTGGCCAGAGGCAGAGCTGTGCCCCGGGGTGCTGGGTGGGTGCTGGGACGTGTATGGCTTATCAGCTACGGGGCAGGGTGCTGGGTGGGTGTTCCGTGTGGGTGCTGTGCCCCCCCGCCTCTCTGGATTTGGGGCTGGATTCGGGCTGGATTTGGGGCTGGACTTTGGGCTGGANTGGGCCTGGATTTGGGGCTGGACTTTGGGGCTGGATTGGGGCAGAATCTGGGGCTGGATTTGGAGCTGGCTGCCCAGCAGGAAGCACAGACAGGTCTTCTCGCCCCGCTTGCTTTGCAGGGTGTGGAGGCGAGCGTGGATCAAGCCACAGGGCCTGGCCAGTCTCCCAGCCACCCAAGGAGCTGGAGAGGAGCCAGCTCCTCCACAGGGACCGGGGACATCCATCCCCCGGGCCGTGCCAGCAGGACCCACCAGACCAGGCCTGGCTGGCCCAGCCCCTCTGTCCTGGCTGCAGGCAGTGCACCCCTCTCCCACCCTCTGCAGCCTGCAAAGCCGCCTGGCCCTGGCTGCACCAGCCACCAGGAGCCAGCTCAGCACGGGGGTGATGCTGGGGGCTCGGGCCACGCCAGCACCAAGAATGGCTTTGACAGCAAAGTGGGTGACCCCGGGGCAAGCACCGAGCGCCCCGGTTTGCCGGCAGGGGAGGCAGGGGAATGTCAGCTCTGTGACTGCTCTGACCCCCCCATTTGCTGAGTGGCAAGTGCCTCATTACAGTGCATAGTTAAAAATCAAGGAAGCGGTACAATAAATCTGAATTACAGTACATCTGAGCCATAAATACATTTTTTTAAGTATATACTTTTTTTTTTTTCTTCTCTTCTTCTATTAAAAATTAGTTTATAATCCTGATTCTATTCACAATGAACAATTTCATCATCACACACTACGGACAAAAAAATGTTATGGTGAACACAGCTGCAACTCCACGGCGGGAGCACGGGGAGGGCTGGGAGGGGGGAGAGGGGCCGGGGGGCTCCTAGGCTCACCCTAAAACAACCAGTCAGAAGCAGAGGGGGGGACTAACGTGTGGCAGTGAGACATCAACACCATGGGGACTCACAGACAGAAGCAGCTTTGTTCAATGTAAACATCGATCAGGGGACAGCAGTCTCTCTCTCGCGGGCGTGCTCTCGCTCTCTCTCGCTCTCTCGCTTGCCATAGACTGAATAATTTCTTTGAAAACGTAAACATATTGGAAGTGCCTTGACTGAGGTATTGAGGTATTCCTCCAAGGTTAAGGCTGTTACCGATGCAGGCTGAGCTGGGCCTCCTGCAGCAAGCTGTCGAAATCCATGGTCTCGTACTTGCTTTTCACCGGAGCTGGGGAGGACTCGTCCGTGCCGCAATCTGGGNCCCCCCATTTGCTGAGTGGCAAGTGCCTCATTACAGTGCATAGTTAAAAATCAAGGAAGCGGTACAATAAATCTGA
This sequence comes from Hylia prasina, assembly GCA_013397195.1. NCBI lineage: Eukaryota > Metazoa > Chordata > Aves > Passeriformes > Sylviidae > Hylia > Hylia prasina. The sequence goes on along the minus strand of VYXD01009011.1, from coordinate 71,007 downwards.
ATTACAGTACATCTGAGCCATAAATACATTTTTTTAAGTATATACTTTTTTTTTTTTCTTCTCTTCTTCTATTAAAAATTAGTTTATAATCCTGATTCTATTCACAATGAACAATTTCATCATCACACACTACGGACAAAAAAATGTTATGGTGAACACAGCTGCAACTCCACGGCGGGAGCACGGGGAGGGCTGGGAGGGGGGAGAGGGGCCGGGGGGCTCCTAGGCTCACCCTAAAACAACCAGTCAGAAGCAGAGGGGGGGACTAACGTGTGGCAGTGAGACATCAACACCATGGGGACTCACAGACAGAAGCAGCTTTGTTCAATGTAAACATCGATCAGGGGACAGCAGTCTCTCTCTCGCGGGCGTGCTCTCGCTCTCTCTCGCTCTCTCGCTTGCCATAGACTGAATAATTTCTTTGAAAACGTAAACATATTGGAAGTGCCTTGACTGAGGTATTGAGGTATTCCTCCAAGGTTAAGGCTGTTACCGATGCAGGCTGAGCTGGGCCTCCTGCAGCAAGCTGTCGAAATCCATGGTCTCGTACTTGCTTTTCACCGGAGCTGGGGAGGACTCGTCCGTGCCGCAATCTGGGGGTGGCAGGGACAGAAGGCAGCCAGGTCAGGGATGGGGGGGAGCAGCGTCCTCTCTGCCTCNGAGTGGCAAGTGCCTCATTACAGTGCATAGTTAAAAATCAAGGAAGCGGTACAATAAATCTGAATTACAGTACATCTGAGCCATAAATACATTTTTTTAAGTATATACTTTTTTTTTTTTCTTCTCTTCTTCTATTAAAAATTAGTTTATAATCCTGATTCTATTCACAATGAACAATTTCATCATCACACACTACGGACAAAAAAATGTTATGGTGAACACAGCTGCAACTCCACGGCGGGAGCACGGGGAGGGCTGGGAGGGGGGAGAGGGGCCGGGGGGCTCCTAGGCTCACCCTAAAACAACCAGTCAGAAGCAGAGGGGGGGACTAACGTGTGGCAGTGAGACATCAACACCATGGGGACTCACAGACAGAAGCAGCTTTGTTCAATGTAAACATCGATCAGGGGACAGCAGTCTCTCTCTCGCGGGCGTGCTCTCGCTCTCTCTCGCTCTCTCGCTTGCCATAGACTGAATAATTTCTTTGAAAACGTAAACATATTGGAAGTGCCTTGACTGAGGTATTGAGGTATTCCTCCAAGGTTAAGGCTGTTACCGATGCAGGCTGAGCTGGGCCTCCTGCAGCAAGCTGTCGAAATCCATGGTCTCGTACTTGCTTTTCACCGGAGCTGGGGAGGACTCGTCCGTGCCGCAATCTGGGGGTGGCAGGGACAGAAGGCAGCCAGGTCAGGGATGGGGGGGAGCAGCGTCCTCTCTGCCTCATGGGGAGGGAAACTGAGGCACAGCAGGGCACTGCTCACTGCCCCGATACTGCACAGCCAGGCTGGACACAGCGGTGACAGTGACGGTGACACTGAAAAGAGCTGGGGCAGAGGGGTCACAGCCAGGCCCAGCTGGGCAGGGCACACACCACTGACATTCACTGCCAGGGGTGAAAAAATCTGCTGAATTTAGAGGGGCTGACACAGAGCCAGCCCATGGGAGCTGTGCTGGTGGCAGAGCCAGCCTGCTCCAGCACCAGCCCTGTGCCAGAGGCTGAACACCCAGGGAAAGCCCAGGGAATTCAGCACGCAGCAGAACTAAGGCTGCCTAATTTCACAGCAGCTTAACATTTTGGGGGTGTGTTTTTGAGTGGTGTGGGTGCATTTCACCTCTGCCTGGGGGCTCCCCTTCTCATCCTCTACCAGGATGAGCAGGGTTTTAGGAATGAACCAGGCTGTGCAGGAAGGGGGTGACTGGTGGCTCTGCAGAAATCAGGTGAGGAGCACTGAGGGGCTTCTCTTAGGCAGGGGGGGCAGCTCTTGCCCCCCTCCCCACATCACTGCACTGTCACCATCTTCCTCATGGGGTGCTACATGGTTCCTAATTTCTCTGTGCCCAAAATGGGAGGCTCTGGGGTTTTTATTCAGATGAACAATGCACATTTGTGCTCACGATCAAAGTCAGGGGATGGCTGCTCTAAGCACAGCAGATACTGCAAGGTGATAAAAAAAATCAGGGAGTACTTGTATCAGATGGGGCATCTGAGGTAAGTCAAAGCTTGGGGTTTTATTTTCTGGACCTCAGTCTTTCATTCATCAAGTGGGATCCAGAACCCTTCAGCCCCTGCAGAGGGTACAGAAATAAACATGCAGTGTTGGTGAAACACCTGAAGCGAGGAGGGCTGGGCAAAGCCTGGGACACATTTCTCTTGCAGGATTAGCAGTGTTTGGCTCCTGGCCCTCAGCTCAGGCTGCAGCCCTGGTGACACAGGCACTGAGACCTTGCTGAAGCCCTGAAAGGATTAATGCGACCACAGCACATTTCAGTGCTGTCACTTTGGCTCCAGAGTGCATGTGCAGCGTGGTGAATCTGTCCTGCAGAGCAGCAAACCACCCACATCACCTCTTGGGCTAATGAAATGTTGCTGACTGCCTTCTCTAATGGGAGAGAAGGGAGTTTTCTGCTGGAAAGCCTCCAGCAGTGTACAGGAACTCAGCAGACACAGGACGGGCTGCGCTCAGCTGAGACCCGGCAGCTCCGGGCTGTGATGCTACATTTTGCAGCCAACACACCCTGAGGCCTCACATCAGGTTTTTTTTCCCTCTCCCCAGTTTGCCAATCCACCTGTCTGAGCCTTGAGCAGTTCCATGAACCATAGGAAAGCCAGAGGGCTTTTCCTGCAGGCTCGGAAGGCGTTTGGGATCCCTGCGTGACCAGGGCTCAGGGGTGCAGCGTGCTGTAACAGCTCTGTGCTGATAAAAGAGACAAAGCAGCTGCTGCTTCCTCACCCAGGTCGGCGTATCTGGTCCAGAAGAAGCGCCCCAGGCCACCAGAGCTGAGCTGGAAGGAGGGCTCGTTCCTCTTCCTGAGCGAGGGGCCGTTCTTCAGCGATAAGGCGGCGTGCTCGGAATACCGGTACGTGATGAAGCCGTACTTCTCCCCCCTGAGCAACCAGAGAGAGAACCCAAGATGTGATGAGCCCCACAGCCCTTGTGATGCAGCACTACACCCCTGGCCCAACATTCTTCCCATGTTCCATCCCACAGATGCCCTTGGATCTCTGGACAGGCTGAATCTCCTTGACCAAGACCCAGGGCTCAGCTGACCCAGGGCATTGACGTGGGGCCTGGGGAGAGGAGCTGCCTGTAGCTGCTGGAGCCCTGGCCCACAGCTCAGTGCCCACCCACCTGTTAGTCCTGGACAGGACCTGACACTCCACGATTTCACCAAACACCTCGAAGCGTTTCTTCAGCTCGCTGGAGCTCATGCTGCTGGAGAGGTTTCTGATGTACACCACCCGGCCTTCCCCCTGCCAAAGCAACCAAGAGCTTTCAGGCTTGCACCCTGCACCTCCGTGCTGCTGATGGGCTGTGGAGGAGCCCCTGGAAGCCAGCCCTGGGAAGCACTGCCATGGACATGCTGATTTCTCCGGGATCTGGCTGTCTCCACTCCAGCCAGGATATAGTGTCACCCCCAGCACAGCCATAACCAGGCTGGAGCAGCCACTGCCCCCTTCTTCTCTTTTAAAATTCTCCTGCATTCCTGAAGCTCTTTCAGCTTCTCCTGGCAAACGTGGGATATATTCCCAAGAATTGCCAGGAGCAAAATCCAATTGCATTGCAGGAAAAAGTGCCAAAGCAGCATGTGTGAGTGTGAGCATGTGCACACAACAGGAGGGAGCACCAATTCCCTCTGCCACATGCCCACCCCTCTCCCAGCTCCCAGCATGTGCCCACGGGTTCCTGGTGCACGAGGACGCAGCGGGGCCACATCTGGGCAGCTTCAGGGATTCCCCAGTTCACCCCACAAACTGCCAGTGCCAAGTGCACCGAGGCACCAGCGTAGGATGCTCTGGGCATCCCTGTGCCAAGGACTCCGTGTGTTGCCAATCGCTGGCGGCTTCCGCTGCACGTTGGGTTTTCCTCTCCCCCCTCCACCCCCATGTCCTTGTTTGACACTGGCCTCGCAGCAAGGGATGCTGAAGGCAGGGCTCCACTGCTGCTTTTTGGAGCAGGAGATGAGCCGAGGGCTGGGGTTGCTTTGTCCCTGCTCACTTACGATGGCCTTTTCCCGTCTCTTCTTCTGCTGGCCCCGGTGCCCGCTCCCGCCCTGACACTGCTCGCCGTTCTCACACCTGCAAGGGAGGGACAGGAGGTCAGCCCGGGGCTGGGGGAGCTGCTGGGAAAGCTTCAGACATCACTGAGAAGCTGAGACACCCACAGGAGTGGGTGGGCACTCGGGGCCACCGGGAGCCAAGGAGAGACGAGGCTCTGGAAACACTGGGAAGGACACTGGGAAGGTTTTTCTCACAGATGCCAGGGTGTCCCCAGCCAGCACTTGCCCCTTCCCAGGCCTGGCTTGGGTGCCTGCCCATGCCCTGTCACCCGTGGAACCCCCTTGGCTGCTTCGCTCTGCCACTGCTCCCTCCAGGCCATGGCTGATGCTTGCAGCAGTGGCTGATGCAGTACCAACTATTTCCAGAGTTTTTCTTTCATTAATTACCATCTTTGCTGCTTGGGCCAGCAGAGCAGAGAGCATTGGGGCTGCCTGGAAGTTCAGGGGGCAAAACCAGCTCCGATGTCCCCGTGCCCCCCGTACCTGAAGGTGCGTCTGCTGGCAGGTGACCGCGACCGGCAGCACGAGGAGCCCGAGCTGGACCTGCTCCGGGAGCAGTACTGCAAACTGGTCCTGGAAAGGGGGTTTCTCCTCAGGCACAGCTTGGTGTTGCCATGCTCCTCCTCCTCCTCCTCTTCCTCATCCTCCTCTTCCTCCTCATCCTCCTCCACGGGGGAGCCGCTCTCACTGCAGCTGTCCTCAAAGACGGTGTCGTACTCGGGGGTCTTGCAGAACAGCATGTCCTCGTCGTCGAGGGCACTGTCCAGAAAGCCAAAGTGCTTTGTTAAGCTGGCTCTGATCTCCTGGTCTCTCAGCTGCTTGACGCCGTCCTTCCACAGCATCTCAGTGCCCGTGTCCTTGCCGAGCTCCAGTCCCTGGTAGTGGGCGGCCGGGACCCTCCTCTTGTGCTCCGTCTCCACCTGGCTCGGGGGCTCCCAGGACTTGNCCCCGCCCCAGCCTCATGCGGTGGCACTTGGGGGAACAAGAAGGATGCCTTGACCCCAGCAGGGACCAGAGGACTCTCCCTTCCCTCCTGGCTCATGCAGGGCCCCCCTGAACAGCTCCTCCCACCCCAAACGCATTTGTGGTGCTCGGACACGGCAGTGCATAGGGAGTCTCCTGTGTCTGCAGTGTGAAGGGGATGGGTAGGCTGGAACTGATGCCTCCAGACTGGATTTAGGGTAAATGAGCCCCCTCCCAGAGGAGATTATTGCAAAACTAAAGAATTCAAAAATTCAAAAGTCCTACCTGCTGTCCCACACAGTTCCACAGTCAGCATTGGCTCAAAGTTTCTCTTCCCAAAGGTTGGGTCACTGGAGGGGAGCAGAAAATCAGGAGAGAAAAAATGGTAAGGTGAACCACAGCCCCAAAACCCAAAGATGAGAAAACACTGCCCACAAGTGAGCCCTCCCTGACAGAGTAACCCCACAAGGGCAGTGGGGTGAGCAGCTCCAGGGCACACACAAAATGCCCTGCCCTGGGCATGGGGCTCTCCCAGCTCCTTGCACCCCACAGCCCCGTGCCCACTGAGCTCTGCCACCACAGCTCCCTGTGCTGGCTGCAGGGGCCCTGCCCAGCCACACAACCCCAGGCAGTTTCCAGCCCCAGACNAGGACTTGAGCACCTTCCTCTGCAGGGCGGCCTCGGGTTTCAGCACCTGGCAGTAGTCGTGGTCCCCGAAGGAGCGGGAGAAGGGCCGCTTGAGCAAGCCCTGCTGCTCGGGGAGCGGGCGCCCGCCCGCCCGGCTCAGGTGGGCGAACAGCTCCGTCCTCTCCGGGTGCTTCCTGGGGGCTTTCCGTGAGGCTGCCGCGTCCCCGGCGCCCCCAGGGCTGGGGGCCATCCCCTCCTCCTTCCCCGGCTCCTGCGGGATGTCTGGCTTGTACAGGTCCTCCTCGGCGNAAAAATTCAAAAGTCCTACCTGCTGTCCCACACAGTTCCACAGTCAGCATTGGCTCAAAGTTTCTCTTCCCAAAGGTTGGGTCACTGGAGGGGAGCAGAAAATCAGGAGAGAAAAAGTGTTAAGGTGAACCACAGCCCCAAAACCCAAAGATGAGAAAACACTGCCCACAAGTGAGCCCTCCCTGACAGAGTAACCCCACAAGGGCAGTGGGGTGAGCAGCTCCAGGGCACACACAAAATGCCCTGCCCTGGGCATGGGGCTCTCCCAGCTCCTTGTACCCTGTGGCTCCCCACAGCCCCGTGCCCACTGAGCTCTGCCAACACAGCTCCCTGTGCTGGCTGCAGGGGCCCTGCCCAGCCACACAACCCCAGGCAGTTTCCAGCCCCAGACTGGGTCTCTCAGCCCCATCTGCACTTACGTTTGTGCCAAGGACAGCGTGAGACACCTGGGTGTTTCTGAAAGGCAGGAGAGAAGCAGGTTACCAGTGGAGCTGTATCCCTGCAGTGCCCACTGAGGCCTTTGCCCACGCTGCCAGGGCTGAGCCACTCCTGCACTTGCAGCTTGCTGGGGTTTTGGGGCACCGCTGCAGCTGAACCCCAGAGCCCAGACCCAGGGTGAACCCATGGGGATGGGGCAACCTGCTGGGTTATGGCCACGCCAACTCCTTCACCTCATTATAAGGATGGGGAAACTGAGGCAGAAGACGCCCGTGGATTGAAAAAGCACCCCAAAAGAGAGCAGACCCCCCCGCTCCCCATGCATGGGAGCCCACAGCCAGGCAGCACAGGGGGCTGCTCACAGCTCTCCTGCCAGCCGAGTGCCCAGCACCCACGGCAGGGGCAGGCTGGCGAGGGTGAGCAGCGACAGTCCCCAAGCTCTCACCTGTTTGCTCCAGGAGGGCACAGCGTCGGCTCTCAGTGCCCACCTCTCCATCCCCCAGGGAGCCCAGGCAGAGGGGCTGGGGCTCCGCCGATGGGGCTGTGCCCCCCACCTCCACTTCGGCCGCCGGCTCTTCGGCAGAGAAACCCTCCAGCACCGGGCAGGGCGCGCCCTCCCTGCAGCCCGGGGGCACGCAGGGCTCGGGGTGGGGCTCGTCAAGGAAGGAGAGCCAGTGCCCGAGCTCGGGGTTGAGTCTCTTGGAGCGGCGCACGGCGTAAACTGCGCTGTCCTGCCTGCGGGCCGCCTTCCCTGCGCCCTCCTGCTTCCCAGCATCGTCCTCCAGGCTGCCCGGCTCCCGCGGCGCCTCCGCCTCGGGGCTCTGCCGGGGCTCGCCCTTCTCCGCCGCCGCTTTGGCTCTGGACGTGCAAGTCCCACTGGCATCCTCCCCGTCAGGCGGCACGGGGGAGCAGGAGCCGGGCGGCCGCGCCAGGGCCGCGTACACGGGCTTGCCCAGGCGGTATGGCTTGCTCACATCGCACAGCAGGTCCCGTGCCAGCAGCTCCTTCAGGATGGAGAAGGACGCTCCGGGCTTCTTGCAGCCGCCGGCTGCCTGCCAGGCGCAGCCCGGCCGGCTCTGGGCGCTGCCGGAGGGGGCACAGTCCGGTTTGGCTCTCTTGAAGGGGCTGCAGGGCTGGGGCTTGGTGTCGGCGGGGTCGCGGGCGGGCAGCTTGCGAGGGGGCAGGCAGTAGGTGTGCATGTAGCGGATCAGCTCCACCACCGAGTGCAGCTCCCCCTCGCAGGAGAACTGGCTGCCCGCGGCATCCTCCGCCGAGGACAGGGCGGCCGCCGAGTCCCCAGAGCTCAGCGAGTCCTCGCTGCAGTCGCTGTCGTCCTCGTGATGGGCGCAGTCGCCCGGGGACGGGTGGTGGGCGCTGCCGGGGCATTCCTCGGGTGCCTGGGGGGCTTTGGTCTGCGAGCAGGAGGCGCTGGAGGTGAGGTGCCGGTGCAGCTCCGTGCAGCTGCGGCTCTGTGCCTGCGGGACGCTCGCCCTCCTGTCCCGGGGACCCTCCGCCTTCCGAGAGGAGAGAGGAGAATGTCAGCCCTGAGCCCCCGGCCACGACTCTGGGGGGAGGCTGACAGAGCTGCCCCACACCCTCGAACCCCCCAGTTCTGGCTCACCAGCACCCCGACCTCCCCGGGGTCAGCCCCGTGCCCTGAGCGCTGCTGCTCCTTCTCCCCAGGAGGGAACTGCTGCTCTTCCCAGACAATCTAATTTGCCGGGCCTAATGCACCACACAATTACCATTAGCAAAGAAGGAAAATCTCTGCTGGCACCTTCTGCCGGGTTTCAGATCAGCTGGAGTGCTGTGGTGGGCTCTGCAGACAGGCAGCGACTCCTGGCCAAAGGCCTTGGCTTGGGCTCAGAGTCAGCGGGGAGGGGGCAAAGGGTGCCCAGGGAGCTTTCTCAAATGGGTGCTCAGGGAAGCTGGGAGACACCAAACCCCCCTGGGTTCGACTGAGATCAAGGTGCTTCTTAGCACAGCACAAAGCCTGAAGTTTTGCAGAGCCCAGACTGCAGCAGACAGGGACGGGAGCACTGTGGGTGACAGTCCCTGCCTGTCCCCAAGCCCTTGCCCAGCGCAGAGCCTGCCAACACTCCCCAGTGGCACAGCTCCCGGGAGGTGGGTGCTGCAGTACCTTTGTGCAGGGCCGTGCGGGCCGGGACTTTGGGGTCCCCGGGCGCCGGGCGCTCCCGTCCCGCTGGGCCTCGCAGCTCGGAGGCGACGGAGACAGGAGCAGCTTCTTCAGCTGCAAAGAGAAGGGGCAAGAAAAGGAGTGGGCATCGCAGCGAGGGCAGGAGAAAACGCCCGGGGGGCCACAGCCCCTCGGCTCGTGTGTGAGCACATCCATCACCCAGTATCCGACCCAAAAATGGGGCAAAAAATATATATATCAGGCAGGGAGGGTTAGGGTTTAGGATTTCCCAGCTCCTCATGGCTGTGGGGAGGGTGCCTGGCTGTGTGCAGCCCTGTGGGGGTCAGGGCTGTCCCCACAGCATTCAGCCCAGGGACTCCAGGCAGGCTGGGGCAGTGAGGACACGAGGGAATTTTCTTCCCAGGGACAACCCCACTGGCGTCAGACACACGGGAGCTGTCGTGGCATCCCAAATTCTCACTCCATCAATTCTGCCCCGAGGTGACAGAGGCTTTATGCTGGTGTGAGTGATGGGTTTGGACAGCTTGCTGTCCCCTCTCAAGGCTCATTTAGCCAAAACATCCAGAGAGGGCCTCGACTCATTAACGAGCTTTCAAGGCGTTTTGCAGATGCAAATCCCTGCGGGATCTCCAGGATCTCCCCCAGCGCCTGGCCCTGGGAGAGGGGTTTTCCCCAGGCCACCGCAGTGCCACCACGTCTGAGGGCAGGGTCAGCACAGCGTTTGCCTTCTGCTCAACCCCAATTCTGGTCAGGGGGAGGGAAAAAAACCCCAGACCCCACACCCAGCAACAACATTTGAGATCGTGCCCGTGTGGCTCTAACAACCGGAGGTGACAACAGCTCAACAGCAAGACGACTGCGTAGGCACCGGGGACTGCAGGAGAGACAGAGCTGGGGCTCATGGGGGGCACGGAGCCCTGGGGGGCTTGGCAGTGATAGAAAAGGGGTGCCCGGGGCAGGGTCTGCCAGGAAATGCCGTCCGGGGCACCCGCAGGTTTAGGAGTGAGGCTCCTGCTGGTGGAAGCGCCCAGCACCCTTTCCCCCCCGCCCCTGCAACGTATACATCCTATATATACACATACAGGTCATGTGTGATATATACCCCTGCGGGGCGCGGGCGGTGGAAATGCACGCTGTCACCACTGGATGTCACTGCTCCCCTTGCCCGGGTCTTTGGGGACACCCCGGGACCGGGCTGGGGGCCCTGGGGAGGGCTGTGAGCCGCAGCAGGGAGCAGGCTGGGGGTCCTGTCCCGGGGAACCCCCCCAGGGACGGCAGGAAGGGCTCCCGGTTCGTCCTGGCCAGGAAGGGGAGCGGGGCTGGAGCCCCAGTACTGCAGGGGAGCGAGAGGGATGCTCCAGCCACCAAATCTGGAGGGACTGGAGGCCACAGAGCCCCCGAGGGGCTTTGGTGGAAGGCACAGGGAGGGTCAAACCCTCCCACTGAGAGCCGAGGGCAGGGGCTGACACTGCACTTGTGACAGCAACAGGGAGCTGAGCCCGGGGCAGAGCCAGGGGGAACAGCCACCACCGCCCGTGGCACGGGGCTGGGACGGGCCAGGGAGAGCCCCGGGCAGCCCCACACCTGCACGAGGGATTACAGGCAGGTGTGGGCGTGCCAAAGCAGCCCCCAGCCCTCTGCCACCCGCCCCCACCCCGTCCATAGAGAGATTTGTATACACACAGCTGGTTCCCGTGAGGATGGTGATGGAGGTGACAGCAATGATGCAGAACATGTATACGTATACAATACAAGTATATGCTTTGGCATTGACGGTTAAAGAGAGTTTTAAGCCTAGAATGAAAAAATTCAGACCTTGGCTTCCTATCATACCCATGCAGCCGGCTTATCTGGGGCTCATCCAAATCCACCTTAAACAGTAGGAAGTGGGTTCTTACTAGAGACAGCTCATCACACTCGGGGGCCGGGGGCGGCCCCCCCGTGACCGGGGCGGTGGGTTTGGGGGAAGGGGCAGGTGAGGTGGTGGCAGAGTTGAGCGTGTCCCCCTCTTCCATAGTTCGGAAGGCAGCCAGGCCCATGTCATCTCCCTGTATATCATCCAAAGTCTCCGTGAGGGCTGCCAGCAGCGCTTCGTTCTCGCTGTCTATTATCTGAAAGGAGCAGGCAGAGAAGAAAGGGGGTGTTAGGCTGGGCAGAGGGTCCCCGGGATGCTGGGGAGGGGACAGGGACCAGCAGAGCCACTCCAGCTCCCACACTGCCCTGTGAGCCCCCTGTGAGAGCTTTTCCCCAGCACGGCACGAGGATGGGATGAGGAGAGACCTGGAAAAGGAGCATCAGTCTGTCCACCCGCACCCCAGCAGCAGAAGGATGAATCAGAGCATCTTCTCTCCCTACAGTCCCTCCACCCCACCATTTGCTGCTGCAAACAGCAGCAGATAAAGGAAGAAGGAAAATCTGTGAGGAAAAAGCTCCTGGCCCAAACCCTCCTGACTCTGGGCTGCAAGTGCAAGAGCTGTGAGCTCTGCCAGGGCTGCCCAGGGGACAGAGGGCACAGCCTCCCAGGAGGGCACAGGGGAAGCTCTGCTGGGCTGCACCACTGCCCAGATGCCACAGCTCGTGACAACAACCACTCTGAGTTGTGTGTTTGCTGAAAGCCCCCAAACACAGGCACCTCCAGCTCCTCGGGGGCTCTCAGCCCTCACCAGCTCAAGCTGGTGCACCCAGTGCTCTGTGAGAGACCCTGTCCAGAGCACAGCCCCAGCCGCTCCCAAATCTCCCATCAGCATCCCCAGATCACGCTGTGCACCCAAAAACTGGGTCAGGGCAGCTGCAGTGCAAGGCCCATCTCACTCTGGGCCAGGCAGGGCCCGGGGCTGCTCCTGCCTCCCCCTGCCCCCTGCTCCAGCTTGACTTGGGTCCCCCTTTGCATCTGGGCTTTGGCTTTGCTGATGCACCTCCAGCCCTCCCGGTGCCCTCCCAGCCCCACGAGCTCCCTTCCAGTCTGGCAACGCAGTGCTGGAGCCCAGAAGAGGATGCAGAAGCTGAGGAATGGCTGGAGCGAGCCAGGAGTTCCTTCTTTTTGGTCCTCCTCCATCATGATCTGAATGTAAACCGTGTCCAACGAGAAGCAGGCTACCATCAGTGATAAAATTAGCACGGGGGTAAAGCCAGGCTCAGAGGCAGGACTGCTGCCTGCACACAGCCTCCTGTGTTTCTCTCCTCTTGTTTGGAAATTAAACATCTTTTGTTCCATGCCCTAACCTTGCTCACAGTTACTAGAGCAGGCTCCAGGGAAAGGCAGCAGGATGCTCCATTTTTGGCTCCGTTTCTTTTCCTCCTGTTATTGGCACGGGACTGCTGTGCATACAAGTTCAGTGGGATACATTTCATCATAGTCCACTGCTCCTCATCGGCCTGGCTTTTGCATTTCTTTTCTGTTTATCTTTTCCCCAGGAAGTTCACGGAAAATATGCATCTCGTGATGAAGGTCCCTCAGCTGGACTGGACCATTTTCAAGCACAGCACCAGCCCGGCATAAAAGCCAGAGAGGGTTGTTATTATGGGCAGGTTAGAAAATATTGAGGCTTTTTTTTTTTTTAATCTCCTTGTTTAAATAGAAATCCTCCTCCTCCCAAAATGTAACCCAGGGTTGGTGATTAGCTGGTACCAGTGGCTCACAACCTCCTTGTGCAAGAGGGGGAAGGCCTGGGTGCTGCTCAGGAGGGCACAGAGACCCCAGCCCCAAGGACAGGCACACCCAGGGCATGGCATGAGCTTTGGGCAGGGCAGGGGGCTGCCCAGCCTGCTCTGTGCCTGGTCCCCTCTGCATTTCCCTGCCTCCAACCTGTCTGTGCCGTGCCTGCAGCCCTGCCCTGTCCTCAGAGCTGCAGGAGATGGAACAGAGACAGCAGCAGAGGGACACGGAGCAGCCCTGCCCCAGCTGTGCACCACGCTGGCACAGCCAGGATCCAGCCCAGGGCCGAGGGGAGGAACCAGCCCCTCTGCCAAAGGGACCCCAGCCCCACACAGAGGGGGCTGCCAGAGCTGGGAAAACACAGGGAGGGGCTGCTCTGTGCTCCTGGAAGAGGGGAATTCTTCCAGTGCTGAGACCCCCCACCCTGGCATTCCAGGAATGGAACAGGACACGCTGCACCCCAGCTGCAATTCCCTGTGAATAATCCAGCACAGGAGGGCTGGCTCAGCAGCAGCCTCCTCCTCCTCCTCCTCCTCCTCTTAGCCCTACTCCGCTTGCCCCATTTAGAGCCGCTGCACAAATTAATGGAGCACTAATCAGCTGGGGAGGAGATATTAATAGTTGTGTGTGTTCCCTCCTCCCACCCTCCTTCTCCTTCTCCCCCTGCCTCCGTGCTGGGGGGGGGGTGGGGGTACCTGGAAGAGCTCGGAGTCGTCGGTGCTGTACTGGCTGGAGTCGGTCTCCGAGTGCTCCCCGCCCCACTGCAGCTCGCTGAAGCAGCCGGCAGAGTCCAGGTCTCCGGCGTCCAGCTGGGACAGGTCGATCTCGGGGAAGTCGGAGTAGAGGTGCTCCTCGCCAGACACCTCATACTGCACACGGGAAAGGACAGGCAGGGGCTGAGCACGCAGGGGCAGGCAGCAAAGACAGCAGCATCCCCCCACGGGGACAGCCAGCGATCCCAGCCACGGTGATCCCAGCCCGTTATCCCACCCCCAGCAATCCCAACCCCGGTGTTCCCATCCCCGGTGCTCCCAGCCCCAGTCATCCCACTCCCAGTTATCCCAGCCCCGCTCCAGCCCCTCTCCCTGCTCCTCCAGGAGCAGTGACACGGCCCTGGCAGGGTGTAGAGGGCACCTTTTCACCCATCCGATCTGCACAGCCTGGCTCTGGGCACTGTGAGCAGCCCCACAGCTGCCACCAAACCCCCTCTGGTGTCCCGGCTGTGGCAGAGGCTGCGGCAGCAGAACCTGCATGGGAAGAGCCTGGTCTCTCCCAGAGATGGTCAGGGCATGGCACAGCCACCCTTAGGGGCAATTCCTGCCCTTGGTGGCCTCGAAGTGACACCCAGGTTATCCATGTGGCCTGGGGATCAGCACAGGAGACCTGGGCCAGCAGCACACAGGGCCAGCCTCACACCTGCTGCTCCCCCTGTCCCCAGCACGTGGCCCTGAAGCGCTCAGGACATCCCTGGGGGGAAGCTGCACACCCCAAAGCAGCCAAGGCAACGCAGACCCTGCTCCCTGCAGGATGAGAAGAGCAGCACGGAAATGAATGGATGTCTGAGAGCACGCGGGGCCATGGGAGCTGCAGGAACCGAGCTAAGGATCTCCATTTAAGCACAGAAAGGAGCTGGCACCTGCCCCACTTGGGCCTGGCTTCCAGCCAGGGCTGCACCCAGCACCCAAGGGAGCCGGGCTGGCACCAGCACCCGCTGCCTGCCCCGGCATTCCGGCCGTGCCCGGCTGTGCCTCGGTGTCCAGGTTAAAACACGGAGGGGAAAGGTCTGCTGCGACTCCTCCCAGCACAAGGGGAGGTTTCTGGCAGGGAGGGAAGCAAGTTTATTTACAGAGCAAATGGATTTTTGGAGCAGGCAAACATCTGAGCATGTGAGAGAGGCTGCAGGGGAGCGTGGGGGCCCCTCCTGAAGCACCCTGCAAGGGTCTCCTCTGTCACTCAGTGGGAAGGAAAAAAGGGATTTCAAACCCAGCTGCAGGAATGGAAAAGACAGTTTTTCTATCTTCCTCTCCTCATTTTTTGTTTTTCAAATTGGGATAATCTGGGATTACTGACTGTGTTGCCCCAGGCTGACGAGCCTGTCTGCCACGCTCCCCACCACGTCAGGACACTCCAAAGGACACTCCCCACACTCACCCCCATTTTGCATCTCTCACCTGCTTCCCACCCTGCCCAGTCCCAGGGGAGGTGGAAAACAGGGAGAGCACCTTGGAGGGCACAGCAAGGGCAGGGGAGAGTGGTTTAATGGCCTGATGGTGAGCCAGTGCCACGTCCCAGCCGTGCCCAGGGGCTGCAGGGGGATGCAGGGAGCTGCTGATGCTGCCCCAGACAAAGCTCTGGGAGCTGCCCCCACTCTGGGGGATGCTCTCCCAGCACCCTCCCCTCACCTTTTTGCTGGAGGGTGTGTGTATCAGGTAAATACCACAGCTGTGGTGCCACCAAGTGTATGGGGCACCCCTGAGTGGCTCTGGGAGCTGACAGTCCTCACTGAGCCCCGGGGATGGGGATTTTCTAACCTGCCCTGCAAAGCCCTTTGTCCCCAGGTGTCAGCAGGTCAGGAGTCCCCACTGCCAGCTCTGGGGGACACAGATGCTGCCCTTCCCCTTGCTGTGTCCCCTGTGCTCAGGGGCAGCCAGGACTGCCCTGGGATCAGATGTCCTTTGGCCTTTCAGATGTGTCCCTTACCTGCTGTGGCCTGTCCCTGCCTTCCTGTCCCTGCTCTAGCTCCTGCTCCAGAAAAAGTCTTGTGACAACTTTGTCTCCCCCTTCTCCCCAGATCTTCCCATGGGAACACAGGCAAAGGCTTTTATTTTTAGCCAAGCCATACATACATAGATATACGTGTGTCTGTGTGTGCGTGTGTGCGTGCAATTAAAAATAGCAGAGCAGCCAAATTCTCCTGCTCCTTTTGATATGCCACAAGGGAAAAGATCCTGGTGCTGAGATCACAAGGAGCAGCTGACACCAGTGCTCGGGATGTCTTTTGATCAACTCCACAGATGTGACACGTCCCCATTGGCAACAGGGGCTGGGTAAAAATAAACTCCTGCAATCCAACGCTGCTGAGCTGCCCTCTCTGGGCACTCCGGGGCAGGACTGTCCCACCACTGCCACGCTGGGGATGCTCCCAGCTTCCTCCTGCCTGCCACAGCTCAGGAATGCCCCAAACTCAGCTCTGTCTGTGCTCAGCCTCCTCCTCCTCCCTGAAAAACACGGGGGCAGCTTCAGCTTGTTGCACACTGACACCTGGATGGGCACCCCCGTCCCCTCTGCTGGGCAGTGGCATTTACCCAGCACAGCCACCAAGCTCCAGAGGGAACCCATCACTCCCAGCTCAGAACCCAGGGCCCTGAGCAGCACTGAGAGCCCCCTCTGGGCTGCCCACGGGGTGGGGAAGGGCCCAGCCCCTGCCCAGCTCGGGGCTTGCCTGTGGGCACGGGACCTCATCTGCTCCGACTCTCCCTTTTCCCACCCTCTGCACTTCCTGCTGCCCTGGGAGAGGAGTGAACTTTTGTTCTAATTTTACTCGGGACTTTGTAGGAAGATCAGCCATGGGTTCTTGGTGTGCAGCCAGCGAACACCCATGGAGACACGCTCAGAAATTTGGAGGCATCCTCCAGCCCAGACACCTGGCCCGGGTGTGCTGCAGCAAGGCTGTGACCAGAGAGCTGCTGGCAGTGTCTGACAAGCCCCTGCTCAGGGAGGGGAGCTCCTGCTGTCTCCTGGGTCAGCATCCCTTTGTCTCCAGGCGATGGAAGAGCTCCTGGGTGCTCTGGGGCTGCAAGCAGTGCTCCCACTCCCTGTCCCTTTGCAATGGCCCCAGTCCGTCCTTCCCAGGGCAGGGGTGAGGCCAGGCAGCAGGAGGAGCAGGGGTTAGATCCATCTCCCTGCACAATTGTAAGGGTGTTCAATGCAGGCCACTGTCTGTGGTGTCCCCAGGAGCTCTGGGGACACATCCTGGGCTGGACATGTCACTGGCTGGAGCCACATCCAAGGATGTCCCAGCTCAGTGCTGGCTCCTGGCACCCTGAGGACAGCAGGTGGGACACATCCCTTTCATTTCTTCTGGTTTGGAGCACTGTGGACTCTGGCATGTGAGGTCTTATCTCTGAAGAGACACGAGACTCCTCCCCAGGCCCAACTCTAATTCAAACACCGGATTAACGAGACAGGAAATGTTTTCCTCTTTTTCTGTGTCAACTTGGGCTCCCCACACTAAACCCCCGCAGTCAGCAGGACTGGAGAGGCTGGCTGGGGTCAGGCTGCTGGCTCCTGGGGACAGCTGCATCCACGAGCCCAGGGGCAGCAGGAGCAGCCCTGGTGCCAGGGAGCACAACCCGAACCAGGGCTCAGCTCCCTGCTCTGCTTGGCTGGCTCAGGGAGCCAGGCACAGCGCGGTGACCGTGACAGGGACCTGCAGGTGCTCTCCTGTCTCCCTCCAACAAAAGCACAGGTAGAAATTACCCTTATCTGCAGAACCCCTGGGTCCAGCCCCTTGAAGTCGTGGCCAAGTTTTGGCACGGGCTGCGGGCACACGGGGTGATGGCATGCACGGCAGGGCTGGTGCCTGGGGAGCTGCACAGGGGCAGCCTCTGAAGTGCCGGCGTGGCGGCACCTTCCAGCAGCCTCATCCTGCTCTGCCACGGCCCTGGCACTCACGTGCCACCCTGCAGCAAGGGAAAAGGGAAGGGGAGAGGCAGCACCTCGGAGGGACCCGAGGAAGCAGCCGGGAACAGGCAGCCCCAGCTCCTCCTCGCTGGGGAGCAAATGGTGACTCAGCTCCTCCCTGCACAGCCAGGAGCCGACCCGAGGCATTAAGGGATAAATACACATCCACACGTGCTGCAGGCACTGCCCCAAATTAGCCAGCGGCGTTCAGGCTGGGACCCAAAGCAGCAGAGGGTGGGAAATGCAAGAACACCAAGTGCTGCTCCCACCAGCCCTCCCTCGGCCCACGGGCAGCTTCTCCCTCCTCAGCCTCGAAAAAGGAAAGCAAATCCTTGGGCAGGGGTTTTGCACAGAGTTGTCTGGGCTTATCAGGGAAATCCATCATCACAGACTGCTTCAAACGAGGATTACAGCCCTGCAGGGAGATGGGCACTGCCCCGGGATGGGCTCCCACGGCCAGGTGACACTGGTGTGGCACTGACTGGTGTGGCACTGACTGGTGTGGCACTGGGCTGACTGGTGTGGCACTGGCTGGTGTGACACTGGCTGGTGTGACACTGGTGTGGCACTGGCTGCTGTGACACTGTCTGGTGTGACAGTGGTGTGACACTGACTGGTGTGACACTGGCTGGTGT
>VYXD01009011.1:28510-47003 GCA_013397195.1 Hylia prasina | reverse complement strand
CCTCCGGGGCTCAGTGTGCCACCTCCAACGCTCCGTGTGCCACCTCCATGGCTCCGTGTGCCAATTCCATGGCTCACTGTGCCACCTCCATGGCTCCACGTGCCACCTCCATGGCTCCGTGTGCCAATTCCATGGCTCACTGTGCCACCTCCATGGCTCCATGTGCCACCTCCATGCACTTTGCACGGCCCCAGAGCCTGGCAGCAGCTCCCCAATCATGTGAGCAGCTCCAGCTTGCAGCCCTGTGCCTCGCTCTTATCCATCCCTCTGCCTCCGTGTCAGGGGCTGCCAGCTGGGCACGTGGCCAGGTGTCCTTGCCAGAGCCTCCAGTGTCACCTTGGAGGGGTCCTGCAGGGAGGCAGGGCTGTGCTCTGTGTGGCACCGCGGGGGGACCGGCAGGGACATTGCTGGGGCCGGGGCTGGGGCTGCAGGAGGGCAGCCAGCCCTGCACCTCCCAGCCCAGAGCAGGGCACGGTGGGCATGGCACCAGAGCAGGCAGCCCCTCAGCCTGTCCCCCGGCCCCGCTGGGGGAGCAGGTGACACCGTGTGTACCCAGGGCTGGCCGAGCCAGGCTTGGTTATGCAAACCACAACGGGAGCTGTTTCAACCAGTTGGACTCCTGCCTGGCAGTCAGGTGCCTTCCTCCTCCTCCTCCTCCTCCTCCCAAAGGGCTGCCAGTGGCCCGGGCAGCTGCCCAAGCTCTGGGCAGCTCTGTGCCCACGCCGGCTGTGGGTGAGGGGCTGTCCCTCCCTGGGGTGCCCCGGGGGCTGGGGGGCAGGCAGGGGTCTGGCTGCACCCCAGCACCACGTGCTGCTCTCCCCCAGCTCAGCTGTGAGCCAGCCCTGCCACTGGGGTGTCCTTGGGGTGTCCCCACGTGTCCCTGCAGTGCCAAGGCACAGCTGGCACCACGGCGGGCACAGGGAAGGTTGGCCATGCACTGTGCCCTTCACAGAATCATGGAATGCTTTGGACTGGGAGGGGACCTCAAAGATCTTGTTCCAGCCCCCAGGTTGCTCCAAGCCCCCATCCAAGCTGGCCCTGGACAATTCCAGGGATCCAGGGGCAGCCACAGCTTCCATTGTGCCCAGCTGGGAGCAGAGACCTGGGGCTGTGCAAGCAGTGGGAAGGGGCTGTTTGCCCCATGGCCGGGGAGTTTTACCCAGCATTGTGCTCACGCTGGCATTTCCCACCCCTGGCAGGTGCAGGAACCCAAGCAAAAGATTTCCTGTGGAAGGAAGGATGCAGGAGAAAAGTCCTGGTGCTGTGAGGCACAAAGGAAGGTTGGGCAGAGCTGGTCACTGTTCTGTCACCAGCTGCCTCTGCCACACTCACACCTTGTGGCAATGGCTCAGTGTTTGGCTCTGCCTGGAGAAACTCTCCCCAGGCCAGCAGGAGCCAGCAGTGGTCAGCATCTGTTCCCAACATCCTCTGACATTGCAAAATACGGGAGAAATACCAGATCCGAGCACCAGGAATCTGCATGCAAATCTCCTCATTCCCAAGCCAGTACCAACCTCGCACTCTGGGATGCCAGGAAAGCCACAGCCTGGCCCTGCACAGAGCTCTGCAGCCTTTGCACAACACAACAGCCTCTCCTTGAATTTCAACACGGATTACCAGGCACTGCCTGAGTCAGCGGGGGCCCAGCAGCCCCAGCTCCACCAGGGAACTGCCCCCTCCCCACCATCAGCTGCTGCTGGCAGCTGCAGTGGCACAGCCAGGCTGCTGCGGGGGTTGGGGGACCACAGGGATCCCAGCTCCATGGGGTGAGAGCTGCCACCGGGCTGGGGTGGCACAAGGGATGGCTCCATCCCTGTTTTCTTTACTACAAAATTCTGTGCAACAAAATAAAGCCTTTGCCAAAGGAAACGGGCCCCAAGCCAGCTCCTTCCAAGGCTCCCTGAACGAGGCTCTGCTCTGTCATCCCTCGGCGGGCGCTGAGATTTTGTGCAGGTATCAGTTTTTCTGTTCAGGATGCTTTTCCAGCTGGATGTCTTTGATGAGCTTTTCTGCAGAGGTGGCACGGAGCTGGAGGAGCAGGGAAACCTGCCTGTGGTGAATGGTAAAACCCTCTGGCAACGCCGTGACGCTGCTCCAGACACGGTGTCTAAATATAGACTCCTCATTTATTATCCTGCAGCTGCTGGGTTTGGTGTGAGAGGAGCCAGGGGCTGCATTGATGCTCCCCTCACCCATGGCTGGGACTGCCTGGACAAATCCACAGGCTCACACTGGCCCAAACAGGGTGCAAAGCACAAAATAATCCAAGAGCCTTTTCCCTGGGTGCCTCCTGAGAGATGAGACTGAGTCTAACTCCCACACAAGGGTTTAGATGGGCTGGCATGAGCGGGTCCTGCCTGGGTGGGAAGGGGGTCCCCCTGCTCCTGGTGAGTGCAGCAGGGTACCCAGGCTTCTTTCTGGCAAAGGATGGGTGCCTTTCCTGTGGCTTTCCTGCTGTCAGAATCCAGGGATCTTCCTCAACCAACCCAGCCAGAGATGGAGCAGAGAGGCAGGCAGGGCAGGGAGCCACGGGTGCCATCGAGTGCCAGGCCTCCATCTCCTTCCCTGGGATGTGCAACAGGGAGATAAATCCCGGTGTGACCCGGGTGCTTGGCAAAGGATCCCCTGCCTGCAGTGCCAGGGGGACAGCAAGTGCAGCCAGGCTGAGCACTGGCACCCGTGGTTGCCTCGGGTGAGGCATCCCTGCCTTCTGGGAGCCACAGGAAAGCCACCCGTCCTTTGGCAGGAGGCCTGGGTGCCTCCATCAGCACATCTGGCAGAAAGGGGTGAAAAGGAGGGGATGCCCTGCGTGGCCAGGCAGCCAGGCTGGGCTGTGGCCCTGCTGGGACTGGCAGCAGCCATCCCCCCAACTGCTGGCACCGAGTCCCATTGAGACGGGGCCAAGCGGGACGGAACTCCAGGCATCCATCCTGCCTCCCGGGGCTCCCGGCCGGGTCACGCTGGGACACCGGGCTCCCTGGGTGGCCAGGGCCCTGCTGCCACCACTGCCAACACTGCCAGCCCCTCAGGCACGGCCCTGGCCAAAGGAACCAGCCCCCAGCTCCCCAGCCTTCCTCCACAGCCACCCCACGGCCGAGCGGCCGGCCGGGAAGTGCCAGGGAGGGCTGAGCCATCCATCATCCCTGCTGGAGAGCAGCTGGACCCACCAGTCCTGCACCCACACGCTGCTACTGGCACCTCTCAAGGGTCTCCCAAGCTCTGGGGCCTGCTGGGGCTGCCTCAGCCCACCAAACGCTCCCTGGGGACAATGGGATGGAGGGGTGGCAGCAGCAGGGGCCACTGTGCCTGTGCCACCTGCTCGGGAGGGGACTGGGAAACTGCCTGGCCCTCCTGCTGCACCCCCACCCCCACACACCTGGGACACAGCCCCCTGAGCATCCCCCCAGCAGGGACAGAGGTGACAGTCCCTGCTCTGAGCATCCCAGCCCCTGGCTGGAGGCTGAGCCTGGTGGCTGCAGGAGCAGCCAGTGTCCAGGGCCAGCAGCGATGTCACAGCCCAGGCTGCTGTCCCCACACAGGGACAGGCACGGGGCTCATGAAAAAGCCACTTGGAATGGCGGGTCCTTGGTCCCCCCCGGTGTCCCCCCTGCCCTGGGGGCTGCAGAGAGGCTGTTCCTGCCAGTGACCCACAGGCACCTGCAGCACCAAAGACCTTTTTGGGGCTGCTCCCCCTTCTCCCCTCATTCCCTTTTCCGGCGCCATCCTCTGCACGGACTTTCAGCAACCCAAAAAAATCCCCGATGTGATCCCTGGGTGACCTCCTCCTCCTCCCTGTGCTGACATCTGCTGAAGCAGCACAGAGGGGACACAGGGACGCCCTGTTTCTGCCTCCCCCCTCGGCCCCAGAGGCCTTTCCCCTGCTTTCCCCCGGTTCAGGAGGGGCATAAACCCTTGGGCAGTGGCTGGTATTTGGGTAAGAGGCCACAGTGGGGTACAGAGCCAGGAGCACGTGCTGCTGCAGTTCTGACACACTGAGGGCTGTGCCTGGCCATCAGCACAGGCTCCAGCAACTCTCCCACGGCCGCCAGCAACACCCCCGGGACCCCCGAGCCCAGCTGTGAGAGGTGACAGGCAGGGGAAGAGCTCAGGGGGGAGCAGAGCCTGCCTGCCTGAGGCTCTGCCCTCTCTGGAAGGCTTCCCACTGCTTCTTCCCCACGCCAGGACTGCTGCTGTCCTGCTGGGAGGAGCCCCGTGCCCATCCTCAATGGGATACTCTGCCACAAAGCTCCTTCCCTGCTCTGCCACGCTCCTCACCCTCTTTTGGCCACCAACCGTGATCCCTCCCACCCGGATTTTCCTGACCCCTGCCAAGGGATTTGCGGGTATAAAGTGCTCCCTCCGTGCCATCCGTGCCCGGGAGCCGCTGGCACCCGCCCTGGCACGCACCCAGCACAGTCCTGGAGAAACACGGGCTAAAGCCTCACCCTGGCACTGCTGAGCCCAGCCCGGGCAGCCCCAGGCCCTGGCCATCCCCTCGCCAGGGGCACGGGTCCCGTGGCAGGGAGGCAGTGCCCAGCAGCCCGAGCAGGGGACATCCAAAGAAGGAAAAGAGTTGGATGGATGGAGGAGCCGGCCGGGCTCCCTGGCCAGCCAGCCCATACTGTAAAAGGAGTGGGAGCAGGGAGTGCACAGCTCTGGCTCCAGCAGTTTTAAGATGGCTGTGAGGCTGAGAGAAGGAGGAGAAGGAGGAGAAGGAGGAGAAGGAGGAGGAGGAGGAGGACATTAACCCTCCGAGCACTGCGCTGCAGCCAGGAGCACTGCAGGGAGATGAATGGCAGCTTTCCAGAGGCTCCACTTAACAGTAGATGGATTGGGGACCACTCAGCTCCCACCCAATAAAATCCAGCTGGTGATGCTCTCAGGCCTGGCAGGGAGATGCTGACCTCAGACCGGCTGTGGGAAGGAGGAGGAGAAAGACAAGGAGGAGAAGGAGGCACATGACAAATAAAGGAGGTGACCCACCACGGGACAGGACATTCAGCAGCACCTTAAAGACCCCTTGAATACAGACTCCCTGAAAAGATGCCCTTCCATCTGTGCTGCCCCTGGGGGCTCAGCACACCCGAGGGGCAGGGAAGGGGCACCCCTGGTGAAACCCCTCTGGGTGCCTGCATTGCCATCCCTTGCTGGCTGCTCAGCAGGCAGCAGCAGAGCCAAGTGACTGCTCAGCTTCCCTCCTCTCGTCCCTGCGGACATTCACGTGAATATTCACGTTTTTCCTGCTTAATGTTTTCCTTTAAAAACATCGGGCTTGGCCTTCCCGGTGCTTTTCTGCAGGATTCATCAGAGCTGCAGCGACTGGAGGAGCAAAGGTATCGGGCACTTAACAACAACTTCCCTTCTCCAAAGTTTTAATTGGCCATTGACGTCAAGTGATTATTGAGAATTATTAATTAAGAAAGCATTTAAGAGCCTGGCTTTTGTTGAGGTTTTGCCATTACAATTAGTTTATCGGCCAACAGGAGAAACATCAGCCTTTGCAGTCGCTTGGAGTGCAGCAAAGTGCCCATAATTAATTTCCCTTTCCGCAGCAAGTGCTTTGCTCTGACCTGCCTTGGGGACTCGCCTTTCTCCAGGTGTGCCAACCACAACAGCCCTGGAAACACCCAGCCACCACGGGGACATCAGGATGGGAACACCGTGTCCCCTCCAGCCCCTCACAGGCAACTACGCAGGGATAGCGGCTCTTTTTGGGAAAGCATCCTGGCCACACGCCCTGATCCTGGGGAGGAGGCCACCCTGCCTTTGAAAGAGATTTTCTTTTCATCTCCTTCCTGCCCTGGGGAAGCAGCTGCCTCGCAGGTGCTTGGCACTGAGAGGATGTGTTTTGGCAGCCCGACGCTTTCCAGGAGTTCCCTCAAGCCCCTCGCACACCGGCAGCACCCACCGCAGACAGCAGCAGGATGCTGGCGGGGTGAGCTGAGGCTGGAGGGGCAGGATAACCCCACGGGATGCCTCCAGGAACGGGGCTTGAGCACTGCCTGCTCCTGCCTCAGCCTGTGCACAGCCTCGGGCTGCTCCCTCCAGCAGCGATTGCTGCCTCTCCACCTCTGCTGGGGCACGAGCAGCTCCTCCTTCCCTGGGGGATCTGGGCTGCTGGTGGATGGGGGAGGCTGGGACGGGTGCTGAGGGGCTGGCAGGCTGCAGAGTGGGTGCCAGCACTGTCCAGCCCTTCCAGAGCAGCCTGCAGGGATGCAGGGATGCAGCCCAGCCCTGCTGCTGCATTCCCTCACAGCACCCCAAGTGCAGCATCAGGAGGGACCAGCAGCCCCCGCTCAGCAACTGGGTCAGCTAAATATAAACGGAGCAGCCCCAGAACCAGGCACCTTCCTGCCTTGCATCACTGACACCCTAAAAACCAGGGCCTGGGGACAGGGGCTGTGGTGCTGCTGCCTCACCAGAGGCTTTGCTGAAGCTGCTCCTTCGTAGCCATCACTCCCAGGGCTCCCACCCTTCGCCCTGCTCGCCCAGGGCAGCCACCACGGAGCTGGGGGACCAGCTGGGACAGACGCCTGCAGGACAAGGGGACCAGGTGGGACAGATGCCTGCAGGATGGATGTTCCCGGGAAGCCAAGGCTGCAAGCTGTGTGTGCACTCCTCCACACAGAGCAGGCTCCCAGGAGGGAGATTTCCATTTTATCCAAACCAGGATCAGCTCCCAGGCACCAAGGCAAGCAGCTCAAAGCCATTAGGGCTGGGCAGCTGTCTCCCAGCCCAAGGGGTGCAGGTGAGCACCCTAGGGGTGAGGTCCAACAGCCCCAGTGCTGCACATCCCTGGGTAAGAACATTTCGTAGGAATACTGCAGCAGGATGGGTCAGTCCCAGCATCCCCAGCTTGCTGCACCCCAAGGGCAGCTGCCAGCCCCAGTGCAGCCTGCCCTGCAGTTTGTGGGTGCAGTAAATGTTGTGCTGCAGCCTAGGAGAGGCAGGTTTGGGGTGCTTTGGGCTGCTCCCCTCACAGCTTTTCTGGCACCGTGTGGGAGAAGAGGGATGGTGCTCATCCTGCACCCCACACACAGCCTGAATGAACAGCCCTTTGCAGCCTGCAGGTCTCCAGTTGTCTGCAGCTGAACATCACCCACCCAGAGGGTTGGTTATTAGGGAAAAACACTTTAATGAGGCAGCTCATTAAAGGCAGGAACAGATTAACCCAGGAACCCGAGAGGAACTCGGTGACTGCCGAGTTCAAGAATAGGAGAAAGAGGCCTTTCCCTGGCAACGGTGGGAGATGCTGCCTCAAAGCAGTGGGATGAGCCCTTGAATCCTCAAAGCCCTTTCAAAGCCCTGCACCCTCCCAGGAGCTGTGTGAGTTCTGGAGATGAAAGATGCTGGGAAGGGTGGACCACAGCTTGAAACCTATGGAAACACCCACTGAAATACTCCATCCCCAATAGTCAACCTCACGCACTGCCTCCTCCACTGATCAAGCAAAATCCCAGCTCCAGCGTGGACTTCCAGCAGGGATGCTCCAGGGAGAAAGCCTTTGGCAAGAGGCAGCCCTGCTGCACAGGAGCGACGTGGGAGGAGAGGCAAAGGCAAGCAGAGTTCAGAGTTACGGTCACCGCAGAAAAATGAACCCTGGAAAAATAAAATCCAGCTCCACTTCCCACCGCGGGGAAAGGTTTGCAGCCCATCCCTTTGCACAGGCAGAGGAAAGGCTGGTGAGTGGTGGAAGCCCAGGCGAGGGGGGCACCTGGGGATGCCGAGGTTACCTCAAAGCCCCTCCAGCAGCAGGGCGAAGAGTCAGGCCCGTGCCGTGGCTGTTATGAATGAAGGTGGGAGCAGTGCAGCTAAAGATAACTTTGTGAGCAGGTACTATTAATAGCAATACTCCGGGGCTGTTGCTCTGTGCTTCCTGCGAGGCTCCGCGGGATGGAGCAGCGCTGACGGATCGGGCCCTGCCGTGGCTCCGGGGAAGGGCCCAGGTGTGCACTGACACCCTCGAGGAACGGGGAGCAGCGGCGGTGGCCGAGCCTGCCACGGGCCACCCGCCGCCGGCGCGGCACCGGCCGGGCGCTGGGAGGGAGGATGGTGCCGAGGCTGCTGCCATGCCGGTTTCCATGGCGACTTCAGCACTTGGCGCGAGATGGAGATGACGGGATCAGCCAGCGGAGTCACTGAGCGGAGCTGGCGTCCTCCGTCTGCCGCGGCCGGCGGCACAGCCCTGCCAGCCCTGCCAGAGCGGGCGGCTGGCACGGGGCGCGCACCCGCCGGCCCCGGGGCATCTGGGTCCCCCTCGCCTGGCAGCGGCTGCCGGTTGTCCCGGCGATGCAGAGCTTGCACATGCTGTCGGCCCCTCCCTGGCACCTCCGGGGAAGCTCTGTCCGGGTCCTGACCCTGCCCACCCAGCGCTGGAGCAGCCGTTCAGGTCTGTGGCCCAGGCTCTCCCCCAGCACTGCATTTCCCTTCCCAGTGGAGCTGTCTCCCCGGCAGCAGGACACACACCCCTTCACCACCCAGCCTGGCAGGGTGGTACCCAGCTCCTCTCTGCAGCTGAAGGAGATGCTGCAGGCTGGGGCTGAGCTGGCACCGGGACAGCCCTGATCCTCACTGGCCCTTGGCCCTGCAGAGGCTTTCCCTGGCTTACAGGTAATCTAAGATCAAGCTCTCCAGCCAGCCGTGCCTGGTCAGACACACAGGGACACCGAGGAGCACTGGGGAACTGAACACCTGCAGCATGTGACTCCCCAGCTGGCTCAGCCTCCCCGGCCACTAAAGAGCACTCCCTGGGGACCCCAGCCCTTGCCAAGCTGCCACACTGGGCCATGGCATTCCCGGGCTGCAGGCAGGGAGCACACGGGGCCGGGGTGACGAGCGGGGGGCTGGGACCCCCGGCACCCCCTCCCGCCCGCACGCAGGATCCTCGCCGCGCACCCTTTTATTCCAGCAGTGCAATTAGCCTTGCTGACCCCTGAAATCCTCAGCCTCTCTAAGCAGCCATGCATTAAATCCCGGATCCAAGAGTGGAAATAGACTTTGTAAAAGGCTTATGGCCCTATTTATTACATTTTACGCGTGACGGAGCCGGACAGCGCGGCAGCGGCGCTGCCTCCACGCCGAGGCAGCCGGACACACGGACGGGCAGGGGCTGCAGCGGGCAGCGGGTGTCTGCTCCCAGGCAGGCTTGTGCTGCCAGCTGAGTGCTCCAGCAGACGCAGGCCGGCAGGGATATCGATCTAGATGAAAGCCAACACCGCTGCCGGGGCCCGGTAACCGTATCTGCCGCACATTTGTATTCCTCGGAGCAGGGCAGGAGGGCTGCAGCCATCTGCCAGGGAGCCGGGGGATCCTGGGGACACTGCGAGCATGCAGCCCCACTGCGCCGCCTCCTCCCCTTCCACTGCACGGCCGCTGCCTTCTCCATGTCACCTGCACCGTGCTAGGGCCAAACAACACGGAGCTGAGCACGGCATCACCCTGGCAGGACCTGCCTGGTCCCTGCTGCGCGATGGGAGCTGAGGGGACGTCGCACCGGGGCCCGCAAGGTTGTCCAAGGGCACCGTGTGAAGCCAGGTGTTCACTGACACATCCCTGGGGTCCCAGGGTTTAGCCAGGTGGCTCCTGCCCCAGGGGGATGGCAGGGGGGGCACAGGAGCCTGCACACCACAGGCTGCACAGCCCTGAGCTGGGCACGGGGACGGGGTGTGCAGGGAGGCAGAGCCGCTGCGTGCAAAGGAAGCAGCACCAAAAGCACGGGGGCAGTGCTCAAACAGCTGAGGGACCCTCTGCTTTCCTGCAGGAAACACAGGGCAGCTCCTGTGTGTCTCCAAATCCCAAAGAGCCCCTGCAGCAGCACCAGGCTGGGGAGCTGCTTGTGTCAGTGCTGCAAAGCAGGCCAGAGCAGAGGGAAACACAAGGGTGTCCTCTCCAGACTCTTAAAAGGAGCCAGCTGCAGAGTCCTGCAGCACGTGTCCCCAGCTCCCTGGGACACCAGCACACACACACACAGACAGCTGCTCCCCACTTCCTTGGAAGGGACACATGGCACCCTCAGTGCAGGGCAGTTGGAAATGTTATGAGACAAAAGCAAAGGTCGCCCTGTGCTCCCCTGAGGAACTCAGTTTCCGTCAGTGCTTGGTGCAAGGTGCAAGCCTGGCTGATCCCAGGGGTGCACGAGAGCCCTCCATGCCACATGGTCAGACCCATCTCTTGTGCTCACTCCAAAGAAAAAGAGCTCTGGTGTGAGTGAAGAAGCAGAAGTGTGTCCGTGGGATGTGCATGGTGCCCGGATTCTGCCAACACCTGCAGCTCAGAGAAGTGCACAGACCCAGGTGCCCAGGAGGGTGGGTGTCCCTGAATGCCCATGAACATTTCTGGCAAGGGGAAACGGCACCTGTGGGGTGTCCCTTAGCTTGGCATTTCAAAGGCTTTGTCCCACACCTTTCCCTAAAGGTGCTCAAGGGCTTTGCTGCCTGAGGTGCACCTACAGGCAGAAGGACCTTTGCACTTCCCTGCCTTTCCACCCAGTGCCACGCTATGGGGTGATCCCTCTCCAACAGCCCTGACTGATCACCCCGAGGTGCTGCAGCCCCACGGGGCCCTTTGGCAGGGCTGGATGTGGAGGTTTCACCCCGTAGCTCAGCTCTGCTTCGGTGCTGTGGAGCACAGATCCTCCCTCCAAGGGGAGGTGATGGCACAACAACAAGCAGCGTGTTTGGCCAGAGATGGGCCCTGGCCTCGAAAGGAAAAAACCCTGCAGCCCACATCTCCACAGGTTTGTGCTTCCCAGCCCGGTCACTGCCGTGAGCTCCCCGCTGACCCGGAACACTGCAAGCCCATGCTGATAATGGCAAGGGGAATAATTCCCCCAGGCCCCACTGAGGGAGGTTTAAACTCCCCATAACACCCGTGCACAAAGGTCCCATACCCGCCAGGGCACTTGCAGGCTAATCCTCCCTCTGGAGCAGCTGCTATATTTAGGTATCTAAATGAGACAGAGTGGCTCTTTCCAAAAAAGAGTTCGTTTGGCTTACATAAATACAGAGAGAAACTTGAAAGCTGTATTTCCAGGTCCTTGCACTGCCATAAGCGAGCAGAGATGAGGGCAGTCTCCCCCTGATAATCTGCCTTTCATGTATTTTCGACTCAGCTGGATGTGCAGACGGGTTTCCAGCTCCTCTGGGCAGATGGGCAGCGGGCACTGGTGGACACCGAGGTGGACACTGAGAGGAGGCAGCCAGGGCAAACAGTTCTCAGTTCTCCCCAGGCAAATCACTCTGCATCCCAGATGCCCTGGCAGAGGAATGGAGAAGCCAGCCCTGCGGGCAGGCCAGGCAGCACCACTCACAGCACGGGCAGAAGGGGTCACCAGGAGTAAATAAAGGCAGCAGCTCCAGCCCTCCCCATCCATGCTGTCCCAACATTCCCTCCACGACATCGCTCTCACTCAGCTACCAACTTCCTGCTGCATCCACTTCCACATCCTGAAGCCTCTGGTCCCATGGAGAATTCCCAAGGGAATGTTCTGCACACCTCCCAGTGCTCACCCCAAGCTCCAGGGGCAGCTCCCCAGTTCAGCTGCTGGGGTGGGCTGGGGGTGGTCACCAGCACAGCAGTGTCCCCCCCAGAGCTGGGTGACAACACGTACCATGAGGGTTTCTGGGGACACGGGCCACGTGCTTTCATTTTCAAAATACATATAAATAGACATACTTATTCCTTCTTAAAAGGACACGGCAACAAGGGGAAAAAAAAAGGCAGCTCAAATACCGTCCAACCTTTCAGCCTGAGAAAACCACACAGTTCTCACAGGCTTGAGTTCTGTTACCTGGGAAATGGGTTCTAGCACTCGAAACCCGCATGCGCCAGCCTCCCTGTGGGGCCCACACAGAAACAGAAACTTCCTTTTTAAGAAAAAAAAATTGCGATTTTTTTTTCTTTTCATTATCGGCACGGTTTGGTCGTGACTGTGTGCAAGCCTGCTTGAAAGGAGAAACGATGCTGGTGGTTTAAATCTCCAGCTCTGCAGAGCTCTGGGGTTGATGCTGTTGGAGGGGAGGGTTGAAAATCCTCCTGTCATTAGGAAGTGGGAAGGTGGCCCTGAGCCACACACACCTGGCACGGGCAGAGCCGCAGGTCCCTGAGCCCGGGGGCAAAGGGAAGCGGCTCTGTTTGCAGGGAGCCAACAGGAATGCACAGTTTAATTAGCTGGAAGCCAAGGCCCGTGGAAGTTGCAAACATTTGCAGGGAAAGTGCCAAGAAATCAGGACAGAGGACTAAAGCTGGACAAAGTTCAGCCCTGCCGTGCTGGTGCCCGGTGAGCACCCTGTGAGGGCAGGAGGGTGCTGGCAGCTCACCTGGCATGAACCAAGGTGCAGCCCCTGGCCAGGTCTGCCATCCCACCTGCGGGCAGCGGGATCTCGCCCTGCTCCCAGCCCAGGAGCGTGGGCTCTGCCTGGGCATCACACGTGCAGCAAAGGACCGTGGCCACCAGCTCTGTGCCCGCCAATGTCACCACACCGTGCTGGCACCGGGTCTGGCCTCTGCAGGGGAAAGAGACAGAGCCTGGCCCCGCTTCATCCTTCCAGGAGAGCTGCGAGTGCCATGTTTGTCACCTCCAGCTCCTCGCTGTCACCCTGGCACGTGCACAGCCATGGCCTCAGTGTGACCAGGGCTGGTCTCAGCTCCAACCCAGCCCGGCTGCAGCCCAGCCCTGCCAGTCCTCTGTGCATGCAAGGGGTCAATGGCAGTCTCCTGAACACCCTGCAGCCACAGATGCACTTTCTTCATGAAAAAATAATAATGCGACTCCCTCCTACCTAGGAACATGGCTAAAAAAATGCAAAAAAAGGCTGAGCAAAAGCGCTGCTCGGCAGCTCCCCTGCACCCCCAGGGACAGCTGGGGCTGCTCCAGCCCTGGGTCACCTCGTGGCAGGACAGCCAGGTCCCCAGCTGTCACTTGTGAAAGCCGCATCCCCCCTTCCAGGGGCGCAGGAGGGAGGAGAACAAACATGAGGAGAGGCAGCTGGGCTTCCTTCCATCCCCACGGCCCCGCCGCCTGCCCCAGCCCCGGCTCAGGACGCTCGGCCCTCGCCACAGGATTTCCTTGCTCTTGACGTCCATGAAAATTAGGAAATGAGGGTTCCTCGGGGAATAGGTGGGGAAGGCAGCTTTTGGCAGCGGGGGAGAAAGGATGACACTTCCCACACCGGTCCCCCCCTATGCCAGGGACAAACCGGGTCCTGCACCTCCCCAGACAAAGCGGGGGAGCAGAAGTGACAGCAGTGCTGAGCTTCTGCTCTCTGAGTCAAACTCCCAGCAAACTGAAACAGGAACCCAGGGGCCTGGCCCTGCGCTGGCTCAGCAGAGGGGCTGCGGCCGCAGGGCGCACAGGAAGAATTCAGAAAATGCATCTCAGTAAAGATATGCTGCTGCCCTGCAACTGTAGTCCCTGCAAGAGCTTGAGGCGCCACCTCAGCACAAAAACATCCATATAAAGCATGTACTGCTCATCCCAGGGGAGCGGAGAAGTGTCACATCAGCCCTCGATGGTCTCTCCAGCCTTTGTCCCCATCGTCAGGCTCCTCTCGCCAGCTGCTGGGTGGGCACGGGGACAGAGGGGACACCGATGTAAAAAACTCCTGGCACCCTTTAGCATCATCATGCTCCCCCAAGGAAGCTGCTGGTGCTGGGGTGCCCACCCAGCTC
The DNA here is from genome assembly GCA_013397195.1 of Hylia prasina. Classification (NCBI taxonomy): domain Eukaryota; kingdom Metazoa; phylum Chordata; class Aves; order Passeriformes; family Sylviidae; genus Hylia; species Hylia prasina. The sequence goes on along the minus strand of VYXD01009011.1, from coordinate 33,335 downwards.
CCAGTGCCTGCCGGCTTTGCCTCGGGACAGTGGGATGTGAGATAAGGGAAGTATTTTCCCTAAGCCCCACATGCTGCCCAGAGCCGGCAGAGATCAAAGGTTACTCCAGCTACTGGATGGGGCCGTGTCCCCAGGGCTGCCACCATCCCCCTTTAGCAGATACCACACTTGCCACATGAAGAACCCTCCCCCGGGGGCTTTCCAGATCTCCCAGGGCCAAAGGAGATTCCCAGCTTTTACTTTTCCCTGTGTTAATTCAGAAGTGAACCGGTTTAATGCAGCAGCTCGGCCTTGGCTGTTGCCTCCACGTGGGGAAGTGCAGTGAGATGACGGGGCTGGGTAAGGACAGGGCTGACGAGACCCTGAGCGCAGCCAGATCTGTGCAAAGTCCTTCGGCGTTTCTTGGAAGCTCCCGTTATTGAGAGAAAAAGGGGAAAAAAAACAACTGCCATAAATAGATAAATAATAATTCGTGAGCCAGAGTTCAGGAAAAGTGCTGAAAAGCAGAATGGCCGAGCGATAAGGGAAGGGAAACACATTGGCTGGACCATCACCCAGTGCCTACGGTGCCAGTGCCCCTGGAAGTAGGTCACTACCTCACCTGACCACCCGCCCCATTAACTTCAACCTTTAGTCCCCGGCTCCTTACTACCAGCACGGGGAGCTCAGCACATGCCCTGAGAAGGTGTCTGCGCAGGCAGCAGGAGGCAGTGGGACCCTGTCCTTGCAGGCTGCCCGCTGCTGTGGGAAGGGGCTGCCCGGGGAGCTGGAGCCCCACACGGCCGGGAGCGTGGCGGTCACCCCGGCTCCGGCGCGCACACGGTTCCCCCCCTGCTAAATCACTTCAGGCTGCCAAGCAGTCACGAGAAATATAAGCCCGCGCCGGGTTGCCATGGAGCAGGGCTCAGCTGCGGGAGCCTGAAGCCGATTCCTCCGGCAAGCGTGTCTGTGGCCGAGGCCCTGCCAGCGCCCGGCGGCCCCGGCCCCGCCGCGGCGGCCGGCGAGTGCCACAGGCCTGGGCCCGGCCCTGCCGGAGCTCTGGGGACAGCACTTCTCTTCCCCGACACAGCCAGCGCTGCACAGCCCCACAGGCATGTGACACTCACCCCGGTGGCACCGTGTCCCCCCAGGGCCGTGGGCGTGCACAAGTGGTGGCTTTTGGTGGTGGCATTTGGCAGCAAGAGCACAGGCTGGCACTGCACAGTGCCTCTGCCCCAGCGCAGTGATGTCCCCAAGCCTCCGTGGTGCTGGCACGTGCTGGCCAGGGGGAATCACGTCCTTCATGGGTTCATAGAATTGTTTGGGTTGGAAGAGACTTTGAAGCTCATCTATTCCACCTCCTGCCATGGGCAGGGACACCTTCCACCGTCCCAGGCTGCTCCCAGCCCTGTCCAGCCTGGCCTTGGGCACTGCCAGGGATCCAGGGGCAACCACAGCTGCTCTGGGCATTCTTCCCTCACCACCCTCACAGGGAAGAATTCTGCTTAATATCTACTCTAACCCTACTCTTCAGTTTGAATCCATTCTCCTTGTTCTGTCACTACAGCACTGCAGCTCCCATATTCTGCCACAGCCCTCAACCCCACCAAAGGGGATCTCGGAGCCTGGTGGGCTCCTGGCCTTGGCACACAACAAACCATCTGCCAGGAGCCAGCCTGTGACATCCCTGTCCCCAGCCCTGCACCAGGGACATGGGACCCATTCCCCAAAACCAGGAGTTCAGGGTTGGAAGGGGCATTCCCAGAGCATTTTTAATTAGACAACCATCCATGCCAAAGAGCTCGTGTAAGTGGAGTTCCTCCCTACAAAAAGGCTTTTGACATTGGAAAGGTTAATGTGAGAGAGAGCCCTCTCCCTCACAAAGCTCCCTTTGCTGGAGGCCCTCGTTGAGCCCTTAATTATTCACCTGTTGGAGAGGTGCCTTTCCATTACAGCATGAGAGCGGGGCAGGGATGTGCAGGCAGGCAGGTGGGGGAAAACCCCCGGTGGGGCACCCCTGGGGCACTGCCAGGGTGGGGAACACCGGTCAGGATTTGGGGGGAGGCAGGCAGGTGTGTGGGGAGGCTCTGAGGGGCAGGTTCCAGCCCTCCCCTCCCTCCAGCTGCTGCTGGCTGCTCCAGCTCAGACTCTGCTGTGCTCACCAGCCTCTGCAGCCTCTGCTGTGCTGGGGACAGCCACCAGCACCCCCAGCACCCTCCAGCCCTGCCCCAGCATGGTGACAGCCACCAGGACACAGCCTCCCTGCTTCCCAGAAAACTTCAGCCTTCTCCAGCCCTGGCACTGCAGCAGCCCTTCGACCCACGCTGCAGCAATGCAGCTGAGGATGCATTTTGCACAGGCTCTCGGGCTGTCTGTCGTCCAAACCCACCCCAAATCTTCGAGAGAAAAGCCACAGAAAAGGCAGGATATCGGTCAGCTCAGTGAGCACTATCAGGAATTAGGGATGCACCCCCACTTCATCATGAGAAATGCCAACCCAGCGCGGGCTCGCTGTGCCTCCTGCACTCATCGATGGATTAAGCTGTTAGCAGGAGGCTGGGAAGTTAAAGAGGGAATATTGTATTTCAGTTCATGCAATCTTTAAACATCCCTCCCAGAAGCAGCCTGGGTTTTTTTTTGTTGTTGTTGGGTTTTTTTAAATTTTTTTTTAAATTTTTTCCCCCCGCTGCTGCACTTTGGGGTTTTTAAACGAATTGAAGCTGCAAGAACCACAGTGCTCCAGCCCCTCACAGGGATGCTGAGAGCTGCTCCGTGGTGCTCTCAGCAGAGCTGCCTGGCTGGCACTTCCCAGTGCCTGGTGCCAGCAGATGAACCAGCTACAACCAGCTTCATACCTCTGAGCAGCAGAGTTGCACAAAATGGATTAAGCAGGCCCAGAAATGACACATTTTGAGGCTCAGCAGAACAAGATCACTTTTTTTTTCATTAAAAAAAAAAAAAGGAAAAAAAAAAAGAGAAAAGGAGTTGGCAGGAGAAAGGCAGATATCAAGTGAAAAACCCTGATTTTCTTTCTGTAGCAATGCAGGTACCATGTGAATCATTGCTGTCCTCGATATGTAAATAGAGGTTAGCAGGCACCCTCAGCACAAACCCTTATGAATAAAGGACTGATGCAGACACCCCTGCCAAACCTTCCCCGTGCATCCCCTCGAGAGCCTCGCTCAGGATCCCTCCCCTGGAGAGGAAGGGATCACCTGGCACCTGCACCAACTGCGCCCTTCTCAAAAACCTGCTGCAAAAGCAAGGACTGGGAGGAGCATGGGCGAGAGAGCAGGAGAGTCCCAGTTCCTCAAAATTTCCACGAAGGAAACGGCTACTATTCATCATCCCGTGGCCTCCTGACACCGCAGCCTCTCAGGGTGATGTGCCCTCGTGCTGGAGCACCGGGGTCTTGGGGGAAGCAGCCCTGGGGCTCCACGGAGGAGGCAGTAACCCAGTTGTAAGCAGAGGCTCGTACAGTAGTAATGGGGAGAGACGTCAGCGCCAGCCCGGCCCGCCTCCCGCTCCCAGTTAGAAGGCAGCATGTGACAGAGCCAGGGCTGGAGCCTTCCCCCAGTTTCATCAGAGGTTAAGGTACAGGCACAACACATGCTTACAACTTCAGGCGGTTCTTAAGCAAAGGCTTGCAAACGATAGCTGGAGGGGGGGGCTGGTTTTTCTCTTCCTTTTTCCTTCTTCTCTTTTCTCCCCATCCCAGCCCTGAGCCCCTCAGCGCGTGTGGGGACAGAAGAGGAAATGGAGTTATCGAAGGCAGGTGCCGGACGGGGCTGCACAGGAGCTGCAGCGAGCTGCAACGGTGCCCTCACTGCTCCTCTCCTCCCACACCTGCAGACTTCGGATCAGCACTACCTGTGCTGCTCCCTCCAGCAGAGAGCATGCCAGGGACAGGGAGACAAAACAGGGGACACAGCCAACTACGTTTCATCAACGCGGTCTCATTTCAGCACAGGCCATTTCACAGTTCCAAATTTTCCAGGGAATGTTCACAACATGGTGGGCTTGCACCAGAGAAGGATGACAATTCGTAGGATTTTTTTTTTTTTCCCCTCCCTTAGCAGTCCCTTTTTGGAAGAAGATTCTTAAACTGGCACATTGAATGCTGACCAAAAAGCAAAGAAAAATAGAAACAAGGCTCCAGGCACGTGCTGCAGCCTTAAGGGTTTTTTTCATGTCATGGTTAACACGCGGAGAACAGTTGGGTTATCACAGGGAAGTGGAGCCAGGAACTTTCACCTGCTCAGGGAGCAATGGGGCAGGAGGGAGCTGCAGCCTTCCTGCCGTACTTCCAGGGGACGGCATCCCACACAAGGCATCCCACTCCGAGGGACAGCGTCCCACACAGCCAGCCGACGGCAATCTCTCAGCAATAATAAAATGGAAAAAACCCACAAACTGCTTACAAAATCTCGGCCCGCTTCTCACCTTTCCTGACCCTTTTGCTGTAATCAACCTGTCAGCAGCTCTTGGTTAAGAAGCCAGGCTGCCTCCCCCCTGCTCTGCCCCGGTCCCGTGCCAAGCCGGAGCACTCTGGCGCTGGTGCATGCGAGCAGAGGTGCCGGGACTACATCAGTCTGGCTGGTGGCAAGCCCTGCCTGGTTCTGTCTGGCACACGCACCGCGGGCAGATCTGATTTACCAGGTCTCGAGCCCTTGTTTGTTTTGAACCCAAACGGCGGCAGGATTAGGCGCCGTTCCCCACAAACGCACACGCTCCTGCTGTTTGCAATCGCGGGGCTGAACTGGGGAGAGGGCAAGGCTTGGGATGAATGTGCTCGCTTCACAATCAGAGCTATTTTGTAATCCGTGGTTATGAAAGTGAAGGGTCG
>VYXD01009011.1:1476-27779 GCA_013397195.1 Hylia prasina | reverse complement strand
GGCTGCGGGAGCCGGCCCGGGGGGGGATCGCTGCGAGGGAGCGCCCCGAGGGCTTTGCGGACACGCGTGGGACACCGCTTTGTGCGTCCCTTGCAAGTGCCACCCCGTCAGAGTGGGGGGTGCCCGGCACCACCCGCTGCCGCTGCACGGCCCCTGGGTGGCTCCGAGTTTAGATATAAAAGAGCTGGGTGCAGCGTGTCAGAGCAAGGGGGCACATCCAGGCTCTCTCTGGGGCTTTTAAAGTGCGCCGTAGCTCCTGCCGGAGCACTTCTCCCCAGGGACGCGCACACAGAGGGGACCCGCTCTGAGCAATGCCGCTGTGCGCACTTTAAAATGGTCAGCGTTTGAAAGTGGGAGCACCCAACAGCACCAGGCACCTCTCAACAGTCCCCAGATCACCTCGTGTGGAGATACATAAACCCTGAGAGCCGCGGTTGGGCCAGGGGTCACTTCCAGGCTCTGTGGGTCTGCACTGAAATGGGACCAGGAGACTGCAGTAAAGACTAAAAAGGAGCAAAAGATCTTCTGATTTTCTTTGTTTTCATTTCAGCTGCCGCTGTGAGCATCTTGATGTCACGCACGTCATCTTTCTGTCTGGGGTTTTGAGGCGTATCCTAAAAGCCCTTTCAGAAATAATTAATGATGGGACCAAAAATCTCATGAATGTTCTATTTACTTACCCGTAGCAATTACATGGGAAAGAGCAGGGCTTGGCACGGCAGCCTGAATTAGATGATACACAACCAACCAAGTGGCAACACCTGCAGCCTAATGGCTCCAGATCCCTGGGTCCCCTCAGACTGCCTAGACAGGCCTGCAGGGTCACCGTAAAGAGCTGATGGAGCAAAGTGATGTGGAGCTATCAGGGTGGGGAGCTCTGTGCCAGGCTCTGAAGGGTGGACAGAAAGTGCTTCTTCCTCTGCAGGAAAGGCCCGCTGCCCATCCGTGCTCTCTTTGCTGTCGTTTCAAAGGCAGGGCTGTTTCCAGACACTCTTAATTCCCTCTGGCCTCCCTTTGGATTAGGATGTGTTGTGAACACCATGCAGTGTAGCAACACTGGATTTTCCCTGATGATCTCAAGCTTTGCTCCAAAGGGAGATGTCAGGGACAGAGCCTGTTGTGTCACACTGATGAGAGCTGGAGGCCAGGGTGGCCTGGCTGCTGGGATGGGACAAAGCAACTCTTCCTCGTTGCTGTGCACTCTAGTATTAATTACTGTTATCGAGTGCCAAAACACTTACCCAAGGTGCTTTTCCGGCTGCCCTGCCAGCAGTGAAACTTCTCTTCCCATGGGTGGGAGGCCTGGGCCCCGGAATGCCCTGCCAGGATTCACAGCTGTAGCTCACAGCGGGCACAGCACAGTCAGCAGGACCAAGGAAGGAAATTGCCTTGCTCTGGGGCATGTGCAATTCCTTGAAGGCTGAGATTCAAATTCCCAGGTCACCAGTGATCTGAGTGCATTCCTTTCTTTGCAGAAGATACAAGTGATGAAGGCTACAGCGTGATGAAGATGAGCTGAGAATGGAAGGGATGTTTGCCCCATCAGGGCAAAAAGCAGGGCTGGAAGGCCTGCAGTCCTTTGGGAGGAATTTGTTGCACAAAAGGCGAGGTTTGCTCTTGAGTATCTCGTGATTTCCTTTGCACCAGCTGCACTCAAGTAGGAAGTAACATTCGTGGGAATTACTTGAGAATTGTCATTTGAAAATCAAGCTGTGCATAGCTGGGTTTTTCGGAAATACCTTTTTCCTTCTGGTCCGTGTGCAAGCACATTTCCTCCTCCCTTTGCAACCTGAGGAGATGAGCCCTTCCCGGCCTCCAGTGGTCACAGGCTGCAGGACACCCACCCTGGCAGCAGCCACCCCCAGGCGTGGAGGAGCACGAGGAAAGCAAAGCCCAGCCTGCACTGCCCCATTTCTCCTCTGAACAGGCAGGTTAGGACTTCTTCCCTAACAGGCAAAACTGGAAGTGACATTGGGGTCAGGCTGCCCTTGTGCTGGGAGGGGGACAGAGGACAGCAGAGCACAACGGGGGCATCTTGGCCAAGTGGATTTTCTGCTGCTTCTGGGTTTCAGTGGGATGCTGCAGGATGAAGTGCAGTTGCTCACGTGGCTGCAAGTTGATGTTGACCTGCCCAACTTCAGCTCCTGATTGCTCTGAACTTTTGCACGGTCCAAGCATTTTTCTGTGCCTTTTGGTTCTTTTCACCTATGAAATGGAGATCACACCACTTCCCTGTGCCCTGCAGCTTCTGGAGGAATTGGTTGAATAACACTCATAAAAAGGGCTTTGGAAGCACCAGGAGAGAGGAGAAGGAGGACAAGATGTTATAAGTGGTGTTGTCTCCACTTTCTTAGAAGCCAGTCATGTGGCAGCCTCAGAAACACCTGCGGTGGGTAGAGAAGGTGTCTGGGATGCCATGGTGTGAATGGGACATCACACTGCCCGTGTCACACACCCTGCCCTGTGCACAGGAGCCGGCAGCTCTGCCCTGTGCCCACAGCTCTCCTCCTCAACCCGAGCCTGAGCTTTGACAGCAGGGCAGCTGCCAGAGCTCCAGCTTCTGTATTTATGGACTCAAAGAGGCGTCAGCCACTCTGGAGCAGAGTTAAGCCCCCCGTGCCCCCCCTGGCCTGAGCTGCTCCGTGGCACCGCGCCGCTGCCGCAGCAGCAACTCGATGCTCAGCCCGGAGGGGCTGGGGATAACATTACCGAGGTAAAATATAACAGGAAAAGCTTGCAAACGTCCTTTCCAAACAACAGCGAGTGAGTAATGTCATTGGGCCAGCGGTCAGGAGGGGACAGGGTTTGAAGGTAGCCTGAGCCTGCCGAAGGCCAGGCGTGGGACAGGGGCAGCACCAATGAGCGCCGGCTGGGCAGGAGCCACCCCGGCAGGGCGACCGCCCGCCCTCGCTCTCACGTTGCAGCTGCCTCTGTTTGTGGACGGCAAAATGTTTTAAGGACCGGGCAGTGAGAGGCAGCGGCAAATGGGGCTCCTCCGAGTTGCAACATCCCCGCCAGCCCCCCGCCGCCCGGTGACACTCGCTGCTTGGCACTGGCATGAAACGCAGCCCCGGGGGGGATCGGCGTGGTGGCCGCTCTCGCTGGGGAGCGGGGACGGGCTTTGTGCGCTGGCAGGAGCTCTGTGAGGCGGCGGCGGGGTGAGCTGGGGCAGCTGAAGGGGAAGGTGTCCCCAGGCTCCCCCGGAGCCCTCCCCCGGAGCGCTCTCCATTCATGCGGGCTGCTCGCTGGGGCCGCGCTCCCCGCGGGGCACAGCGGTTGGCAGTCCTGGCTTTCGCTGAGTTTCTCTGCCTGGCTCCTTTCCACCAGCTCTGCTTTCCCTTCCCCGCAGCCCTGCTCAGCACTCGGCTCATCCTTCACCTGAAGTCACGAGCACAGGGACAGAGTGTTGCTTTCCCTCCACGCTTTCTGTGCCTCATTATCTGTGTGCACCTGGGAGCTCCTGCTCCCTCCTCCTCAGCTGGTGACAGGAGGGCTCCTTTATGCTTCGTGGTCAGCAAGGAGTGAAAGTCTGATGTCCTCTCTGCCACGGGGCTGAGGGACTGGCCCCTGGGGCTGGAGGGGACCTGGGAAACTAAAGTGGATTTTGAGAGCAAGTGGGTGCTGGGTGGGCTTCCGGCTCTGAGATCCAGCTTGCCCAGGGAGCAGGGCTGAGCCTCTGGTAGTTCAGAGTTTCCATTCCTGCTCCAGATCCCCTTGGCATCATTGTGGAGTGACGTGACAGTGATGTCCCTCTGTGCCAGCAAAGCCCTCACTCAGGCCCACCTGGACACCACAGACACTGTGCTGTGGCAGAGCCCCCTGGGCCCCTCTCCTGGAGGGGTCCCTCCCCACCCTGTGCTGCCTGCCAGGCTCTCTGCAGCTCTCTCCCTGGAGCAGAGGCTGCTGCAGCTCCGTCAGAGGAGCTGGGGCCAGCACTGAGGGCCGGAGGGATGCACCCATGCAGGGGGATGTTGTACAGGGCTCCAGCCAGCCCCATGCTGCAGCCTGCTCCTCTCCCAAACTGCAGCCTGGAGCATGCTGTGGGAGTAAATCCACGCAGTTACTGCAGAGAAAACCTAGGAGGGGATAAATGTGGTGGCAAAGGAGCAAGGAGGGGTTTTGTGGATGCATTGTTGGAACAGATGGGAATTTCCCTCAGCAAGAGGGCAGAGCCCAGGCAGCAGAGGGTAGGGAAGGCTCCTGCACGATGGCTCACGCTGCCCACCAGCTGTGGGGGCTGAGCAGGGGACCAGGATGCCCATTGACTCCTTATGGCACTTTCAGTGAGTCATTTGTCCACGGAAGCAGCACACCCACAGCAGCTGAAGCAGCCTGTCCTCCTCCCCAGCCTGCTCTGGCACAGCAGGGCCAGCCGGCCCCTTCTGCCTGGGGATGAGAGGCTGGCAGCAGCCCAGGGCACTCGGCTCACACTGTGCCTCACTTCATCTGGGGGAAGGAACACACAGTCAGAGACCTTGCACTGCTCTCTCTGCCCTGCCTGACAGCCCAGCCTGCAGCCCGAGCCTTGCAGGGGGCTGTCCCCCCGTGCTGGCACAGCCGTGGGACCGGCAGGAGCGGCACCATCCGCTTCGTGTCCCTCGTGTGCCTTCCACTCTGGCTGAGCTCAGCTTTCCCACAGCCCTGGCAGCTCTCACACTGTGCTGGCAGTGCCTGTCACAGCCCATCCATGTCACCCCACTGGCCTCTCGCTGCCCCCCCTGCCTCATCCCTGCCTGTCGAGCTGCCTGGTGCTGGTGGTACTGCCTGGGCTCCCTTCACTGCCTGTCCCTGCCTGGCAGGACAGCAGCAGGAGCTGGGGTGTCACCATCCTGCTGCCAGCTGCTCTCTGGAGGAGTGAGGGGCATTCTGGTGGCTGGCCTCATCCTCCTCTGCTGATGACTCCGAGCGGGGTGACTCCTCCTGCCTCTCCCTGGAGGCTGCCCAGAGTCTGGGTGCATCTCTTCCTTTCTCTGTTTTAACTGCCTCATCCCTGAGACGTGCCATGATCACCAGAGCAGGTCCTGATCCTCCTGCACCAGCAGAGCTGGCCAAGGCAGTGAGCAGTGAAGGGAGACGCTTTGGATCTGCAGCACTGCTGAGCAAGGACTTGCTGTTCCCCAAGCAGCTGTTGCTGGCAGGAATGTCCATGGGCATCTCCTGGCTCGTGACTCCCAGCCTGCCAGGCTGGCTCTGTCTGTGCCTGGGCCTCCATCTCGCAGCACCCCCTCCTCCCTTGTCACCAGCTGTCCTCTGAGCATCCCCCACAGTGACTGGGCACCAGCTCCTGCAGCCCTGGCTGGGCACGAGCGGTGGGAAGGGGCTGGTGCTCAGCTCCTGGCACTCCCTGAGCACACACACTGCTGCTAGAGCAGAAACCCCTCTGCAGGTGTCCCCCCCTTGCCAGCAAAGCCACCCTCAGCACTTTGGGGAGTTGGGGGCCGGGGGCTCAGTGGGGCTGGATGGTGGGGGGTGGGCAGCGGGCACTGTGCAGACACTGCTCTGCTGCTCCTCAGCACTGTCTCCCTGAGCAGGAGACACTCCAGCTCCAGCCAGTGCTATAAATAAAGCCACGTTCTTTTATCCTGCCAGATAGGTTCTCATTGATTTTACCTATTCCTCCTGCTCCCCCTGAATCCCTTTGGATTATGAAGTCAGCTGTGGAGGAGCTTGGGGAGCCGCCAGCCTGGCTGGGGAAATGCCACCCCCTCCAGCCCCTCTTCCTGGGAATAGCTGCCCTCCCCTGGTTCTCTCTCTCTGAACGGGCAGCACCACTGGAGGAGAGGAAACGAAGCTCCCTGGTGGAAGTTTGCCGGCTGATTATTTATTAATGTCCTGACAGTGCAATCGCCGGCAGCCAGGCAGCCCCTGAGCTCCAGGAGAAGGATGAGGAGGAGGATGGAGAGCTCTGCTGCTGGGGCTTTCTTGCTGAGCAGCTCGGGGCGAGCTGACACTGCTTCGGTGTCCGGCTGAGATAAAGGGGGCCCGTCCCAGAGACCCCGGGAAGTGCTGAGGGCCGGCCCCAGGGCTGGTCCCTTGTGGCTGGTGGCAGCTGTGGGGCTCAGCCCCCCGCAGAACCGGCAGTATTTGGATGCTGACTTGCTGCAAGCAGCTCTTCCGCACGCAGGAGCTCCCCGTGCAGGGATAGCAACAGAAATAATGCAGCAAATCACAGCCCGCACAGCCTCCCTGGCACTTGAAAGCATCTCGAGAGCTTAAAAAGCTGCAAGATGCTCTCATTCCCATCCTCTCCCTGCTCCTGTGCTTCGGGCCCCCCTTCCAGAGGACGGGGGGAGCATCAATTTCCCCGGCAACGGGGCCCGGGTTGCGCTCGGCGGGCGCTGCCCGCACGGTGCGGGAGGCAGGGCAGCCTCGTGCTGCCCGAGCGGGGCTCCGGCTGACTCATCGCCATGCAGTATGCAATTACCACGGCAAGTGCAGGCCCCTGCTGTTCCGCACAGGTATCTGTGTCAGCCAGGGCTATTTCCAGCTCTCCCCGCACTCCCGGCTCCGGCGAGAGGTAAGAACACAGCCGCCTCGCTCCTCCGCCTGCCACAGGGACGGGCACGAGTTTCCCAGGAGCGGCGAGCCGGGGGGGGGGGGGGGTGGAGATGGCATCCCAACAGCCCGAACTGCACAACTGGGGGAGGAGAGAGCGCTGTGCCATTCATGGCCCACGCGTTCCGTGGTGCTGAGGGCTCAGGCTCGGGCCGGGAGCGGCCGGGGGCTCCGAGCGGTGGCACCGGGCACGACAGGGCTCAGGGCTGTTATTATTAGCGGTGCTGGTGGCGCTGGAAAAGGAGCAGCAGGCACGGGATAAAGCACAGTTTGAGAAACGCTCTGGCCTGGAAAGGCAGGGGAGGGGAGGGATAACGGGAGTGCTGCAGGGAGCGGCAGTACCTTTCCCCGGCGGAGCAGATAACCCGAGCTCCGAGCTCTGCCTCCCCGTCCATACACCGAGTGCCTGCTCTTCCCCACCAAGCTTTGAGCCCAACTGCACTCAGAGGGTGACATCTTTGGATCCTCAAAATGTTTGCCTAAGGTTTTGCTGGCTGCTTTTCCCGCTGGTTGCCGTGAGCTGGAAGCAAGGAGAGCTCAGGCGTTGGGCACGTCCTGGACAAGCTCTGAGCGAGGATGCAGCCCTCCAGCCACCAACCTGGATCTGGCAGGGGTTTTCCAGCTGGGGCTGTCCCAGCAGGGCAGGAGCTGCAGCCCAGTCCCCGTGGCCATGAGCAGAGGCAGCCGTGCCGTCACACCAGTGCTCGGACTGGGAAGGACTGGTGTCCCTTCCTGGGAGGCCTGGGCGGGGTGAGTCTGCCCAGGGGGAGCAAGCCCAGCCTTGCACGTCCTTGGGGGTTTTCCCGAGGTGCTGCAGGCTTGTTCACCTTCATCTGGAGGCTGCAGTGTGGGAGAAGCCTCCACATGTGATGCAGATGTGCCCGGCGTGGGCCTGCCCGGGATGGTGACACGGTGGATGTGTGACAACCCCGGAGCCCCAGGGTGTGGGCTGTGTGTCAGGGAACATTCTGGGTCTCATTCTCACACCCAGCTGGGCTCTGATGGCCGGGCCTGCTGGGGGCAGGTGTGGGGGATAACGGGAAAAGAAGGGATGGATACATCCAGAGGGCTGGGGGGGCTCTGTGCCTCAGCATCCCTTTGGCCTTTGCCTGAGCTGTGCCCTCCAAAGCCGGGCCTGGGAGAGGGTGAGGCCACAGCCAGACCTGTGCCCATGCTCCAGGTGCCAGGCTGAGAGCAGCACCCAGCGCCTTCATCCTTCCCACACCCGTCAGCAGAGCCCTCAGCACGGGAGAACTGCTACAGTATTTCACTGGAAAAACCACATTAATCATCCTCAGCACCACCTCCCTGCCCTTTGTCACAGTTCGGTGCCCCAGCACCGGCTCTAAAAGCATTATTTATTTTTAATAAAAGCTGATCTAAAGAGTGGCGTTGGCGGGATGATAAAAATAAAAATGCAGTGGTTGTCACAACTGTCAGCATCCCTGGGAACGGGGGCTGGCAGTGCCCGGCTGCCTTCCCCCCCAGCCTGAGTGGTTGCACAGGAAGGGAGGAAGCAGCCAGCAGCACATGCCTTGGGCAGCCTCTGTGCCAGGAAAGCAGCTCCTGCTCCTTATTCTAATACACAGGTGCACTTCTCCGGTGTATTTGTGATTTTCTAAATGTTTAGTAACTTTAATTTCATTTGCTGCATGAATAAATGAGCAAATAGGACATATACAAATGTGGGGAAGTAAATTAGCTTAAGTCCCTTCATTAAAAGAACTATGTGTTATTAAAACATCTGTGTTGCAACATGCTGATATCACATTAGCAACAGGAATAAGAAATCCTGTTTATCCCTACGAAACTGGATTTTCAGGGCATGGATCTGGCAGCGTGCACCGGGGCTGAGGCTGTAAAACCACAGCGCCTGGCAGCATCTCCATTTCCCCAGGGAGCCCTGGAGAGTCACGGGGCAGCATTCCATGTCCCAGTCCCAGGGGCAGCATTCCATGTCCCTGGCTCCAGGGCGAGCTGAGAGCTTCATCCCTTGGCTCTCCCTGGAAAAGTCTGCCTGTGCTGCCCAGCCCCATGGCGGTGTCCATGGGGCAGAGGGAGAGGGAAACGTACAGGAATTGTGCAAGAATTGTGCAGGAATTTTGCAGGAAGGATGCAGGAAGGATGCAGGAAGCACACCTCACTCACTTCCTGACCATCTCTTCTCTTTCCATCACTTTTCCTTCTGGGAGATGGGAACAAAGCTTGGCTGGAGGCGCTGGGAAGAGCCCGCCCCAGCCCCTGCTGCTGTGGCTCTGCAGGGTCAGGGTGCTGCACCAGGGCTCCTCTCAAGCTCAGGTTTCTCCCTGGCTTTTCCAAAGGAGCTCCGTGTGCAGAGCCCCGTGAGCAGCGGGCTTTGAATGCTGCCTGGCCCAGGCAAAGCACAGCCACGGCCGGGACAAAACAAAACCAGCATTCACGGATGGTCATTTAAATTCCCAGCAGCTGTTCCCTCCCAGCACACTCAGGTCTGCCCTCCTTTGCTGTCCTCAGGCACTTCCAGGGACGTTTTCCTGCATGGTAGGGGAACAAGTTCACCCATGGCCAGCATCCCTCCTCCTCCTGCTCCTGCCTGGTAAAAATAAGCCCCGGTGGGGTGGCACTGCCTGGTTCAGCGGGTCACTGAGGGCCAGCTGGGTGCTCCTCCCTGGCAGGACACCCCAGGGTCACCGGCACCCCCAGCCCCGCGTGTCCCACAGCCTGGCTCCAGCTCGCCCCCGTGTCCTTGTGATGCTGCCTGAGCCCCTGAGGCCGAGCCAGGCTGTCTCCAGCACCTCCCCACACGGCGGCAGCGGGAGAACCCCCGGGACGAGCCTCAGGGATGGGGCTGCGGGCCGGGCAAGGCCGCAGCAGCCCGGGCAGAGCTGAGCGCGGCCCCGGGCACGGCTCACGTGAGGATGAAATGCTCGGGCACATGTTTTGGTCTGGCTGGGCTCATCCCAGCCCTGCCTCGCCGTGGGGCGGGCAGCAGGAGCCGGCACATTACAGTTCCCAGCCCGAGCCTGGCTGAAACGCTGCCGGCAGCCCCGGCGCGGCTGCGAGCACAAATGAGTTTGGTGGCCTCAATTTAATTCCCTTTTGGACACGGTGGGAAACAAAATATAAAAAAGAGGGAGAGGAGCAGAATCCCGGAGCGGCGCTGGGATGCGGATGGTGAGGCACAGGCACGTGGGAGGCACTGAGTGCCCAGGGATGAGCTCTGGGATGGGGGGAGCTGTGCTGGCACAGGGACAACAGAAGGGTTGTCACCCCTGCTGGATGTGCCCAGTTCGTGTAGCTGGAGACACCAGCGTGAGGGGGCACCAAGCACGGGGCTCCCCCATCCCAGGAAATCCATGGAGCGCCAGGAACGTGCCCCTCTGTCCCTCCTCTCCTGTCCCAGGGTGCCCGTGGGGTGCAGCAGACCCAGCCAAGGGAAGGCTGGCAGAGGGAAGGTGCCACTTCGAGCCCTCAGCAGCCAGGGCTCCGATTTCAAAAAATAAAGTGAGTTTTTCATCTGTGTTTGCTTAGCGAGGTAATGACTTTATTTCTGATTTGATGCTCTTGTCCTCGATGACTCAGGCACGAAAAGGGAGAGCTGATAAGAGCAAAGAGGCCCGGCCAGAGGGATGCTGGTGGCTGCTCTGTGCCTGGCATTCCCCACCTGGATCCCTTCCAGGGGATTCCAGAAGTGCTGTCAGCTCTGGGAGCTGGGCTGTGGGCATGGGGAGGGCAGCAGCTCGAGGAGATGAAAGCAGCAGCAGCCAGCCCTGATAAGAGCTGGGCTCTGCCCCGTTATGGCTCTGGGGAAGGCACCAAGAAGAGCACAAGGTGTTCCATACTTGGCCTGACCCGCCTGGATCACACTGTGCCTCTGGCCTCATCCTCTTTGGGAGAAACAAACCCCTCTGGTGGGGAGGAGAGGAGTTATTCCGCATCCCTGACATCCCTCTATGCCCACCCCGTGCCCCTGGGTGACTGCTGGGGCCTGGTAGGCAGCAGGGAATGCCCCTCCTTGGAGGATTTAATCACCCCCAGAGCAACGCAGCTCCACTTCAACATCACAGAAACAAACTGATGTGTTTTGCCTGAGGGAACTGCTTTAGATTGGGAGAGCAATCCCACTGCACCCAGTTCCCCCCAGTCTGAACACGAAGCTGGGAAAAAGGCACATTTTCTCTGCTGAGGAGGAGGTTTCTCTTCTCCCCCATCACTTGTTCCAAGTTTGCCAGTCCCACAGAGACACGAGCAGAGCTCTGTGCAGCTGGAGGGTTAACATCTCAGCTCTTCCAAATAAATAGAAAATGACCCAGTTTCTTTATTTTCTTCTTTTCCCAAAGTCCAAACACCCAAAAAAAATGAGATGGTAAGTGGAAGCCACAAATAGATTTCATGTATCCTGGCAGAGCTGGGAGATGAAAGCAGAGAAAACATCTCCTGCCTCCCCTGCTCAGACCTGGGAATGGTGCAGCACATCTTGCCAGGGGTTACTTTCCCTGGGTCAACAAAGCAGGAGAGGCTGTGGGTCTGATCCCAGCTCAAATCCTCATCCCTGGAGGACCAGGCTCTTCCCAAGCTCTCCCCAGTGCTGCTCCCCTGTGCCTCCTCCCAACCATTAAGGTGAGAGGCAGAACGTGCCCAGCCTTCAACTATTCCTATCACGTCCCATCTGGAGACAGAAATCTGCCTGCTGGCTTTACAATTAAAATTGAAATGATTTGATTATGGGGCTTCATTAGTAAAAACAAACACCAGGCAGCCTCCCTCCCTCCCTCCCGCCCCGCATCCCCGCCCAGCCGTTCTTCCCTGGGGCTGTTTTAGGTAAATCCCAGCCGGGATTTGGTCGGGCTCACAAAACGCTTCGAGTCTGCAGCTTGTAGCTCCTGTCGGGAGCAGCCTAAAGGAGGCAGATTTCAGATTTTCGACCCACAAATCTCCTCCTTTGGGCAGGGATGAAGGTTAGCTTGATGGGCCGCGTGGAGCGCTGCCCTGAGGGGAGCAGGATGTTTCCCAGCCCCTCGGGATGCTTGTAGACCTCACCAAGGGGTTCCCACAGCTCCTGGGGCTCCCGGCTGGGCTCCATCCCCTTCACCCCGTGAGTCTTTGCAATGGGGGCATTCACACCTCCACACCAACCCGGCCTTGTCATGGCTGGCCCCGTTTTCCCTCCCTGCAGCTGGCACATCCCACGGGAAGGGCTGAGCATGGAGCAGGCTGCCCGTGGTGTGTGCAGATGCTCCAGTCCCTAAAGCATTGGCAGGTCCGGGGGAAGTAATTCAATCAACACTTGGGGCGTTGGGAACAGGCTGTGCAGGCTGGGAGAGGGGGAATGCCAATGAAGGAGGGCTGGGGAATGCTGCTGGGTTAGGGTGCACTCCCCTGGCTGCTCCCTTTCTCCAGCAGCGACAGGACAAGGGGAATGGGTTCACACTGACAGAGAGCAGGGTTGGGTTAGATATCAGGAAAAATCTGAAGTGTCACCGAGCCAGGGGCACTAACAGCATTGCTGTCCAACCCGGGCTTGCCTTGTGGGCTAAATCTTTAACCAGATCAAGGGTTTAACTTTATCAGTGGCTGGAAAAACGTGGCACCATTTCCCTGGGGCAAAGTATCTTGAGCCCTGCAGAAATCCCTTTTCCTGGGCCTCACTCAGCAGCTCCTTTGGCACGGGGACCCGTGGGACCCTCTGGAGCAGGGAGCACCCTGTGTGTGCCCCATGCCAGACCTGGGCTCCCAGCTGCTTTCCCCTCCAAAATCAGATTTGCACAGCCCCGAGGAGGTGGCACTTCCATGGCAGGGTGTGTACCTGCTCATGGATTGCCCTCCTGGTGGGCAGGGCACGAGGGAAGCCACCACCAGATCAGAGACTTCTGTGTCCCCTCAGGGGAGCCCCCCCAAAATCCCCCTGCCAGCCCCACCAGCTCCCCAGCCCTGGAAAGCCTCGCACATCCAGGGCTGTTTGGATGATTGATTATTGTTATTAGAACAGTTTCTGTGCACAGCCAGGTGCTTCAGGAGCAATTCGTCACCCCCCGGCGAGGGGGGCCGGGCTGTCCCTCTGTCTCTGCCAAGGTGGGTCCGAGGTGGCTGCGGGCACGGCCGGATGGAGCCGTGGCTGATGGGCAAGGGAGGGGCTCCGAGCTGAGCTGATCCCTGCGGCCCCGGGGCAGCCCGTGGGATAAGGGGGTGGGAGGGCAGCACCCACCCCCAGGGCAGGGACCCAACCCCACAGCAGGGACCCATCCCCACAGCAGGGACCCATCCCCAGGGCAGGGATCCATCCTCAGGGCAGGGATCAATCCCCATGGCAGGGATCCATCCCCAGGGCAGGGATCCATCCCCAGGGCAGGGATCCATCCTCAGGGCAGAGATCCATCCCCAAGGCAGGGATCCATCCCCAAGGCAGGGATCCATCCCCAGGGCAGAGATCCATCCTCAGGGCAGGGATCCATCCCAGGGCGGGGATCCATCCCCATGGCAGAGATCCATCCCCAAGGCAGGGATCCATCCCAGGGCGGGGATCCATCCCCAGGGCAGGGATCTATCCCTGCCCATCCCACCCCAGGGCAGGGATCCCCATCCCGGCGATGCCCCCGAGCAGTCCGTGCCGTCCCACGGCACAGCGGAGGGGCTGAGGGGCAGGGAGGGGACGCCGCGGAGCCCCCGCAGCCCCCGGCAGGCACAGGGGTCCCGGGCCCTGCGGGGCTGTGCCGGGCCCGGGGCTCAGCTGGCAGCGGGACACGGCGGCAGCCGGTGCGGGCGGCGAGGGGGGGCCGTAATGATGGTCCAGCTCAGCAAAGGTAGCAGAGCATGAAAGCAATTTCACACTTTATTAGACAATTCAGGTGCCAGCTGCACCAGCCTGGAGCGAGCGCTGCTGCTCACACCTCCCCTCCCGCTCCGCAGCCCCGGGTCGGCTCTGCCGGGGGCTCAGCCCTTCCTCGGGCCACGCTGCTCCCGGCTGGCACAGCCGGGGGCTCGGGCTGCTCCTCCTGGGCCACTTTGCCCCCGCACGTGGGCAGGTGGCAGGAACATCGCAGCACGGGCTGGCTCTGCTCGGAGCCAGCTCAGCCCGGCAGCGTGGGCAACTCGAGCTCCGTGCCTAGAGCCACTCGGGCTGGCCGTGCCCTTCAGCCCGGGGCAGCCACCCTGCTCCTCCCGGCTCTTTTTGCCTTCTCCCTTCTGCACCCCGTGGTGAGGGGATGGCTCTGGGATTGGGAGCCTGGGCTTGGGAATTGCTGCTTTTTCTCGCACCTCCCTGCCCCCGGGGTGCCCCAGCAGAGCGGATGGGCACACGGACACCTGGGCACTCGGCCATCCTCCTGCCATCCCGGGATCTCACCCGGGATGTGTTTTGTGGCCCCGCCGCGCCCCCAGGGAGCAGCAGCCCCGCAGGGCAGAGCCGGAGCTGCCCCGTCCTGGGCTGGCACCCGCGCCCTGGGGACACAGCCGTGCGCTGTCACACCCCGCGGGCGGACAATACCCAAATGCCTGCACGTCCAGGATATGAATCAGCCCGGACAGGAGCGCAGCAGCCGCTCGGGGACAACCGGCGCTGCCCCGGAGGCTGCTCCGGCAGCCGGGCAGCGCCGGTGCCAAATTCCGAGCGGGCAGGCGGGCAGGTCGCAGGCGGCAGCGGCTGCCCGGCTCCGCTGCCACCTCCAGATCAGCCCCGGGCACGGCAAACCCCCGCGCTGGTGCTCATTTCCCTGCTTGCACGGCTCTGTTTCCCCGGTGCCAAGCCATGGCACGGTGGCACCGGGCCAGGGCCGTGCCCAACCTTGACCTGCCCTCCTGGCGAGCAGCCGGCCCTGCCCGGCTGTCCCCCCGTGCCCCCGGGCACAGGCATGTTCCGCCGGGCCAGGCAGAGCATTCTTCCCGGGAGAGCCTGTCCTTGACAGGCTATTTAAAGGCACACTTGTGCCCTTTATCCCCCCTCATGTTCAGGCTGGAAGAGCCCCGTGCCCTCCCGTGACTCCGAGAGGGCATTTCCAGGCTCAGGGCAGCAGCAGTGCCGTGGGTTTGGGTGAATTCACGGGAGGAGGGAGGGATGCAGGCACCCACACCCTGCAGTCAAGCACCAGGCCCTGTCCTGGGGACAGACCCCCTGGGAAAGGTCCCCTGGCCATCGAGGCTGGCAGCAGGACTTGGGGGGGAGCCCAGCTCAGCCCGTGGGATCCAGAGACTGGAGAAGCCACGTGAAATCATTTCCCTCTTCCTGCCAGGAACCACCCGCTGCTGGAAGTCCAGTCAAGTCCTGAGCACCCCAGATCTCCTTCCAGGGGAAGGTGGGGGCCCAGGCAGCAGCAGTCTGAGCACTCCTTGTGCCACTGTCACCTTTAACCCTCTGAAGGGTCCCAGGCACCGAGGGCTGTGCAGCCTGGCTGCTGCCATGGCCTGGCACCGGGCTGATTGCTGTGCACCCCACTGAGCTGGCACGAAGGAGACTCGGGAGGGAAACCCGACCTGATGTGGTTTCATTAGGGTTGGAAAAATCCAGAGGAGCCGTCTGCAGGGAGCTGGAGGGGTGAGCCCTGAGGCTGCAAGGCCTGGGCTGGGTGGGCAGGCACAGACACACAGACCCTGCTCAATGATCCTCATCCCCCAGCCTGCTCCTTTTCCCGTTCTGAGGAACCCACCAGCCTTTCCCCGGGCTGGGAGCATCCCCAGGACGTGTCCCCAGCTCTGGCACCGCTGTCCCCTCCCAGGTTTTGCGTCGCTGAGCATTTCCTCGGGGCTTCCAAGGGCACCTGGGCAGAGGTGGCTGCCCCCAGGCCACCCCACGGGCACGAAGGAGGGTGAGCCCCGCTCTACCCCAAACCAGACCCCAGCCCCACCCGCGGGACGCACAGGGCAGCGCCTGGGGGCTGTCCCCACCCGCCTGGCACCTGCTCAGGGTTGGGTGAGGACGTGCCAGCCCTGTCCCGCTGCCCAGCCCGCACCGGGAGCCCGCGGGGGGCCCGTGGGTGGCCGGGCGTGGGCAGGGCAGGGCAGTGCCCGGCGTGCTGGTGCTCGCCAGCCGCACGGGCACCTTTGATGTGGGCAGCGGCGGGAGCCCAGGGCAGCCGGGGCGACGCCAGCCGTGTGCCCCACTGCCCGCGGCGGGTGAGGGATGGGCAGCGCGCCGTGCCAGTCCCGGGGGGCTCCTCAAGTGCCCTCTGGCACCGTGGCAGGGCTGCCCACCTCAGCCCCATCAGCATCTCCTAGCAGCGAAACTACGGGGAAACTGAGGCACGGAGCTGGGATACCTCGGGAATGGCGGGAGGGAGGCCGTCTCCATTCTCAAACCGAGCCTCGGGTCGGGAACAACACGGATTCATTCCCCCAAAAACCTCTTCCGCGGGACCTGTGCCAACCCGCCGGGGGTCTGTGCGGGTGGCAGGGGGTCGGGGGGGCCCGGGAGCCCCGGGAGTGGCGCTCTCCGTCCCCCGGAGCGCCGCGGGGCCCCCGGGCCGTGCCCGCCCCGGCGCTCCCGGTACGGGCCGAGCGGNCCTCGGGAATGGCGGGAGGGAGGCCGTCTCCATTCTCAAACCGAGCCTCGGGTCAGGAACAACACGGATTGATTCCCCCAAAAACCTTTTCCGCGGGACCTGTGCCAACCCGCCGGGGGTCTGTGCGGGTGGCAGGGGGTCGGGGGGGCCCGGGAGCCCCGGGAGTGGCGNTGCCCAGTTTCCCAAATTCTCAGATGCCCAGATGCCCAGTTTCCCAAATTCTCAGGTGCTCAGTTTCTCAGGTGCCCAGGTAGCCAAATTCTCAAGTGCCCAGGTACCCAATTTCTCAGGCACCGTTTCCCAAATTCTCAGGTGCTCAATTTCTCAGGTGCCCAGTTTCCCAAATTCTCAGGTGCCCAGATAGCCAAATTCTCAGGTGCCCAGGTGCCCAGTTTCTCAGGTGCCCAGGTACCCAAAGTGCCCAAGTGCCCAGGTGTCCAAGTGCCCCGTGCCTGGCTGAGGGCCCCTCTGCAGCGCTGCACCTTTGCTGCTCAATCCTGCTCTAACCAGGCACGACGCTGCCTCAACAACCTCCAGGACACGTTTGCCACTCTCAGGGATTTCAGCCAATCCCAGGATAACTGCAGCCACCCGCCCTCACTCCCCGGTGCCGCTTTGCTTTGTGCCAACACCCACACGGGGCCCGGCGCCCTCACACCTCCCGTCACAAGGCGCCTCCCAAGTGCCATCCTCGTGCCCGTGGCCCCCAGGTGCCTCCCTCCAGCTGTGAGGTGCCCTCGGGTGCCCAGCTGGCTGCTCCCATGCCGTGCCCTCGGCACGGGCTGGCCACGCTCACACGGGCAGGCTGCAGCCCGCGGGGTCCCGCGCGGGGACGGTCACCAGGTAGCTGGAGGGCACGTAGCCCCTGCGGCCGTTCACCTCCACCAGGCTCCACTCCGTGCTGCCCTTCTTGTCGTGGGGCTCCAGCACCAGCACGGGCTGCCCCGCCTGCAGGGTCACCTCCTGCGGGCTCCTGGCGGCGAAGGAGAAGCCGGCCACCACCTGTGGGAGGCAGGGGAGGAAGGAGGGAGGGATGTGGCAGGACAGGCAATTCCAGGAGGGCAGCAGTGCCGTGGATGGAGGGACACGCCAAGGACAGTTCTCTTGTCCTGCCACCCTGGTGCCAGCAAGGAGGACACCTGGAAAAGCAGGTCCACCTTCCCACCCACACCAGGACTAGCAGGGAGCTGATAGGGCTGCTAGAAATGGCCTCGGGGATGTGCCCCACTCTCACCTGGAATGTTGGGGTGAAGGTGGCCACCTGTGGCCTGGGAGCTTCAGGGAATTGATAGGAATGTCTCCTTGTCTCTGTGCTGGTGTCCAGGGTGAGCAGGTCCATCCCAGGCTGCTGGACCTGTGCCGGGCTGTAGGGCCGGAGTTTTGCAGCAGGAACAAACCCTCGGGGACCTGCAGGACATGGACACACACAGGCCATGGGGCAATGCACACGCAGGACTGGCTGCAGGAGACAGGAATGACATCGTGGCTGTTGCCTGGCATGGCACAGCACCCCTGCTCCAACTTGTGCATCACTAGGGGATATCCAGGAGAAATCCTGGCCAAAAAAGGGAATTCCATGTTTCTGTGTGCATGGCTTCTCCTTTCCCAGCCATGACACTTCAGGAGTGCTCCCCTGGGGAATTAGTCAGGACACCTGAACCTTGCAGCTGATGGCAAAGCTGAGGTGCCCTGGGGCTGAGCACAGCCTGGAAGGGAGCACCCAGGAGACCACAGCTTGCTGTTCCATCCAGGATAAGGAAAGGATTCAGGTGACCCTGGCCCTGGTGCCAGGCCGAGGAGAGGCTGCCCACAGTGCTCACAGTTACCTCCAGCATCCACCAGCCACCTGCTGGTGTTGCCCTTGGTGTCGGCGCTCTGCAGCAGAGCCACGATCTGTCCCCTCAGCAAGGTCAGGTCCAAGTCTCTGCTGCCACTGACGTTGCTGGTCACTTGGTAAAGCTTGTCTGGGCCGTGCTTGCTCACAAGGGAAAGGACCTTCCTCTCCTCAGCAGGGGTCAGAGGCTGGTGGGGAGCACGAGACACAGGAGCACTTGATGAGACACACACATGGGGTACTGAGGCCCTCCAGGTACACCTGCTCTGCTTTCTGCAGGATCCAATCCCAGGGACAGGCTAAGAGGAGCAACTCCTTCACACTCCCTGCTGCACCCCCAGGCTTGGAGATGAGTGTCCAGAGCTGTTTCATCCCTGGTTATCCCCAGCCAGCTGCTCTCAGGGGCTTGGGGCAGGTTCTGAGCCAGCCTCCCCAGCAAGGGGATTCTGTGCCCTGGGAAGCCACAGCCCCATCTCTCTCTCTCTCTCTCCAGCTGGCCTGAGATGTGCCCTGCCCAGCCCTACCTGCGTGCCAGGGCTCGGTGTGACGGTGTCAAAGGCCTGGCAGAAGGCACGGAGCTGAGCCCCCGAGTGCTGCAGGGTGTCCTCCACCACCTTCCAGAAGCTGGGCAGGGGCATGTGGCCGTGGGGCAGCTGTGGAGACAGACTGGGATCAGGGAGGGCCCTGAGAGAGGAAGAGCTCTGGGTAGGGGCAGAAGGGAAGCAGGAGGAAGAAAAAGGGTTGAGAAAGCAAGAGGCCAGACCTGACCACTAAATTCACCTTGCACAGGGGATCAAAGGTGCTCCTCTCTGGCTTTGAGCTGCACCTCCTTCTCCTCCTGGTCCTGGCTCAGGCCAGGGCTGTGCTCCACTCCAGGGCTTTTGACAGCCCTCACTCAGTATTTACAAACACCATGCTCAGAGTCCCGAGCAGTGAGGAGTCCTGGGAGACATCTCCCAGGGGATGGGGCTGGGGGAGGCTGTTCCCCAGGCCAAGGAAGGAGCTGCCTTTCTCCTCCCTGCCTGGCACGGGGCTCTCAGGAGCTCTGAGCTCACACTGATCTCTCAGACAGCAGCACGTCAATAAATTACCAGCAGCGCCCACAAACAGAAAGCAGGACTGTTCCTGACAGTGCAGGAGAGAAAACTTGGCTTTCCCCAGGCAGGAAGAAAGGGAGATCCCCACAGATCCTTACAAATGTGTGTCTGCAAGGGCAGCTGGGCCACAGCAAAACCTTCAGTGCCCTGGTGTCTGAGATCTCCCAAACCTGGAGAAGGCAGTCCAAGCTCAGCTCACGTGCCTGAGGGGCCCCACTCACCTGCTCCAGCTCCTTTTCTGCATGGTGCAGGACCTGGGCAGCCAAGTCCAACTGCAGGGCGCTGAAGGAGCGCAGGATCTGCCCCAGGAGCTGCAGGGACACCTGGTTGAACTGGGGCAGCTCGGCCAGCAGCAGGTCATTGATGGCCAGGTAGGTGTTCATGGCTGCCTCCTCGTCGTAGCTCACGCTGCCCGCCTCGCTCTTCCTCTCCTGGATCTCCTCGTAGTCCAGCAGCTTGTCCAGGCGCTTCTTCACCAGCTGCTGGGGCCCCTCCAGCATGTCAGAGAGGCTGCAGAGGGGCTGCCACACCAGCCTGTCCAAACGCTGCTTCTGCAGGGTGAGAGAGCCCCAAATTCCACGTGAGCCCCCCAGACAGGAGCAGCTGCCAGCACAGGGGAATAGGCTTGGGGGTCTGGGGAGGGGCTTGAGTGGAGGGGGAGCACCTGGGACACACATAGGATGCCAACCAACTCAAATCTCTTGAGGGAGCAGTCATTCCTGACACAATTCCAAACCATGCTCCATGGGAACAGCTGGGCAGGACCCTTCAGTGGCTCAGAGCAGTCTCAGCTGAGCCTCACCCCACTCCCCTGCCCAGAGCCCATTTAGGGGCCCCTTCCTTGGGGTGTTCTGCTCTCCTCCCCATCTCCCTGATGCACATCAGACAGACTCTGCAGCTCCTCCCAGCCCTGGGTGGGCTCAGGAGCTGTGCTGCTGTTGTGCCCCTGTCCCTGCTCTTCCCTGGAGCTGCTCCCTCACTTCGTGTGTCAGGGACTGCAGGTTACTCCCTCCTGGCTCTGCCTGCTAAGCTGGGCTCTGGGGGACTGTGAGGACACAGCTCCTGGCTGCCAGCCCCCACTGTGCCCTGGCAGAAGGTGGGAGGGCTGGAGGACACGTGCAGGGAAGGAGCACTCACAAACTCTGGGAAAACGGTGCCCTGGAGGAGCTCCGAGAGGCGTCGCTGCTGCTGGGCAGGTCCCTGGTCCATCTGCAGGTCACACTGGTGCGGGGTGGGCAGCAGGAATGCCTGCAAGGGAGGAACCACCACACGACTTTCCTCCTGCCCAAAAATCCTGTGTGGGCAGCCCTTGCCAATCTTTTCCTGCCAGGTCTTTCCAGCCCAGGAATTGCTGCTGAACCTTCGGCCGCTCCCCGAGGTTTTCCTGATAGTGCCGTGTCTGGGGATTGCATGTTTTGCCAGCGCTCAGATTTTCATTTTCCTCAGATGCCCCAAGGGATTTCCATGAGAAAATCGTAGCAGCTGCTGACCCAGGAGATTTCAGAAGGGCAGTTTGTTGTCAGGACTGATCTGGGGACATTTCTGCCCTACACACGTTATTAAAGCAAGAATTCCCAGGCTGAACAACCCCTGGCCTTTTCAATCATCTAAGACCTTGAAATAACGATAAGTTTAAGGACAGATTATTCTCAAATGACACCAGCTCAGACAGTGTTGTCAAAGCCTCAGCTTTGCTTTAAACTCCCCTGGACCTGAGCAATCCTTGTGCAACTCCCTGACACAACAGCTCAGCTGCAAATCCCCAAACACATCCCCAACAGCTCCTGGTTTCCACAGGGCTTGAAAGTATTCCATGATCCCAAGGAACAACTCCTGAGGGGATGGGCTCAAGGTTTTACCTCTAAATGGCCCAGGTAGGATGCCACGTTCTCCTTCAGCGTGGCCACACTGGATGCCACACACTGGAACTTCTCTTCCAGGTCGTCATATTCCTTGTCCTCAGTCTGTAAGGAAAGAGGCAGCTTGTCACCAGCATGGGCAGGGCTGACACCCCTCACTGGGGGCTGAAACAGCACCTGGAGCTCCCAGGGCTGGGACAGACCCAGGGGGGCTCCATGGATCTGGAAAGGTGCAGGCAGCAACAAGGCTCTTGGTGTGGTGCTGGGGGACTCTGGGGTGTCTTTCCTTTTGCTGGGGGGGCCCAAGGGTCCTGTAGGTTCTTTGGGGGCCAAAGTGCTGCCCTGCAATGCTCTGGGGTGGGGAGTGAGGCGTGTCACTGTGTCCCTGCTATCCCACTGGTGATGGAGGCAGCATCAGCCACCCCACCCCACGCTGGCCNTCACTGGACCCTTCTTCAATGGGATCATCTCTGCTCCAACAGAACCACACCTGTTTTCTCCAGGACTGTTTCCAACACCCTGACAAACAGGGTGTCAGGTTGTGTCCCTGACTCTGTCAGGGTTTTTCTGTTTTTTTTTTGTTTTTTTGTTTGTTTGCTTGTCTTTTTGTACTATTACATTTGTATTTTTTAATATTCCTAGTAAAAGAACTGTTACTCCTATTCCCAAATCTTTGCCTGAAAGCCCTTAATTGCAAAATTATAATAATTCAGAGGGAGGGGGGTTTACAGTCTCCATTCCAAGGAAACTCCAGCTTTCCTTAGAGGATACCTGTCACCTAAACCGAGACACCTGTGCTCCCCATCCTGCTACTGAGGCGCCTCAGGAGCAGCAAAATGCCCCAGAAAGGAGCCGGGGGTGAGGGCAGGGGGGCAGGGCTGCCCACCTTGGCCACGATGCCAGCCTCATGCAGGAGCAGCCGGCTGAGGCGCGTGGTTTTCTTGGCGATGGAGTGGGTGTTGAGGCGCGCCAGGCGGTCCCGCAGCGACAGGTGCTCGGCCTTGTTGTATTTGGTGGCTGCCTCGGGGTGGCAGGACACAAAACAAGGGGGGGAAAAAAAGGATCAGAAGAGGAGACCTCTCGTGGCTGAGCAGGCAATGAAGATGAGCAGCACAGGGGCTGATGGACGGGATAAGCACAAGCCACATCAAAGAAGGAAAGGACTAGGAAAACCAAAAAGAAAGGCAGAGCTCCCATCTGTGGGGAGCCTGATTTCTCCTACCCCAAGGGCAGGACTGTTATTCCCTGTTCCCCAGCCCCAGGAATGTGGACAGACTGGTTTTGCCCCCAGCCCCCCCATGCCACCCTGCTCCTGCAGCCTTTGGGTCTTGCCCAGAGTGGCATTTACAGGACCAGAGCAGTTCCCAGTTCCAGTTCTGCCCGCACAGAGTCTGCAGCTCCACCAGGCATGTGGAGGGCAGTGGAGCTGCAGAGCTCCACTTAAGCGGAGGGCAGGAGAGCTTTGAAGTGATTTAAGTGGGAATTAGGGCCCAGGAGAGCACTGGGGTTGGGCTGGGTGCTGTGTCCCCCCCCTGCACCAAGCCCCTGGCCACTCACCCACTTCCCGGCGCCGTTTGTACTCGTTGATGTTGGCATTGACCTGGGCCATGGCACGAGCCGCAGCCTGCAGCGCTGAGTGGGCACTGGCACTGCTCGGGGTGTTCTCCAGGATCTTCCCCAGCAGCAGAGGGTATTTGGTGACCCTCTGCACGGGCATCACCAGGAAGAAGCTGAGGTCTGACGCGCCCGTGTGAGGCCTGATGGAGAGGGGCGTTGCTCAGGGCTGGTGTGCAGGGCTGCCCTCCTGCCCTGCTGCTCTCCACGGCTTTTCTGGGAGGGTTTTTGGGAGAGAGCAGCCCAGGTGTTGTGGGGCATTCCTGGCTGTGAACCCTTGCTCCCCTCCAGCTGCAGGGGCACTCTGTCCCTGCCAGCCCCAAGGGCAGGGTAGATGTCCTGCCTCCCTGTCCAGCCCTGGGACACGGGATCAGAGCTTGCTCTGAGGGCAGCAGGGAGGGAGAGTGCTGGCAGAGTGTGTCCCTTCCCACCCACAGGGAAGGCACCTCTCTTTTGGGAATCACATCGCCTGTGCCCTAAGCAGCAAATCCCAGGAGCTCCTCCGCTGCCACTCGTGCTTCTCCTGGCTCTGACAGTGTTGTGGCCCCCCCAATAGTTCAGGAGGGATTTGGCATGTCCCCCAGGGCCAGCCCCTGTGTCCCTGGTCAGTCTGGGGACTGGGGAGGCAGCAGCTGTGGATGTCACCCATCCCTTACGTTGGGATCCATCAGAAAAGATTATGAACCAGGGGTCCAGGACAGGCTGCCAGGGATTACACCAGGAAACGCCACAAAGGTGGTGGCCATGATGTGACACCCAGCCTGGTGACACAGATCCATGCAGGCAGCTTGTCCAGAGAGGAGAAGGGCAAAGGCAGGATGTGAAACAGGGACGGGGAGGCGGTGGCTCAGCAGCAGGGACATACACGGTGGCATTCAGGGTGTCCAGGATCTCCTCCTGCAGCCGGGGGTCCCTGCGGTAGCTCTCCACCAGCTGCAGGGCATGGTCATAGCTGGCACAGTAGGTCTTGTAGACAGCCTCCATCTCTTCCTTGAACTCCTGGAAGAGGGTGCCTGGGGAAGGAGAGCGTGGCTGGAGAGCAGGGTCCTTCCCATGGGCTCAGAGAAGGCAGAGGTTTCTCCCCAGCCTGCTGGAAGGGCAAAGCCAGTGCAGCAATGCCAAATGTGCCAGGGCAGGGCTCTGCCCCCTGGGCACCCTGCTAAGCTGGGCCTGGTGCTGTCCCACCACGGTGTGCAGCTTTTGCCAGGGCAGGGGCTGGGCTGGCACACCCCCCTGGGCAGGCACGGGGCAGCCACTGGCACTGCACCACTTACTGATGCACAGCAGCTGCTCCTGCCCCAGGCCGGCCGTGGCCTCCAGAGCCTTCAGGAACCGACTGGAGACGTGCAGGATGTCATCAGTGTTAGAGAAGAGTCCTTCCAGGTCAAGCTCAGGCAGCTGAAGGGAACAAAGATGCCCCAGGCTAAGCCAAAGAGATCAGAGATGGAGCAGGTGTTTTAGAGGCTGACCTGTCTGCCCCGTGGCACCCCCCCAGGAGCTGGAGCGATGCTCTGCTTCAGGAGGCTTTGGGAATGCTGAGACCCGCCTGGGCTCCCCAGTAGGACAGGGTTAAAGTCAGTTAAAGTGGCTGTACTGGGTCAGACACAAGGCGCATCCAACCCCAGACCTTGGCTGGTGAGGGGGAGCACAGGAAGGTGGAAGGAGCACCTGCACTGACTTGGGCATCTCGCAGCTCGGGACAGATTCACCCTCCAGTCCCCAGCCCCGGGGCAGCGTCCCGTGTCACCTGCTTCTCCTGGAGGTGTGCCCGGATGTCGGACACGCAGAGCTCCATGTTGTGCACGTAGCTGGCCTCGGTGGTGATGAGCTCCTCCACGGCCAGGCGCTGGCTCAGCTCCATCCTGTCACAGGGCATCACCTCATACACGGCCTCCTCGGCCTCGGCTGCATCCTCAGAGCCGGGCTCTGCACTCGCCATCTCGGCAGGGCACTGCAGGGGGGGCAAAGGCGGCACTGCAGGGGGGGCAAAAGCAGCCCTGGGACTGCTGCTCTGGTGCCCAACCCAGCTGAGTGCCCCCGCTCCCTCCCCTGCGCCTGGGGCACCCCACAGCACATCCCCAGGGACACTCAGCCCACCTGCATTTACTCCAAAACCAAGCAGTGCTGTGAGGCAGGAGCAGGCTGGGGCAGACACCCACGTGTGGCAGGCAGGGACTTGCCACACACATGTGCCCACATTCCACGTGTGGGGCTGGGGTGCAGGCAAGGGGACCCCCAGGTGCCAGCAGGGGCCTGGCAGCCGCCCCCCAGCACTGGAACCGTGTAGGGACCCGTCCCCATGGGCAGAGCAGGGTTTGCCACCTCCACTCCAGCTCCTTGCTGCCAGGGCCAGCTGTTCCCTCCCTGCCTTGGCTGTGCCTGGCGCCTTGCCTGGCATTCAAGGGTCCTGTTCAAAGTACAAAGAGTGCTTCTGCAGTGCTGGAACAAGAGATGTTTCTGTGACAGCAAGAGCTGCTTTAAAAGCCACTGGGACAAGGGGAGAAGTGGGCAGGGCTGCTGCTGCTGCCTGTGCCAGATGCACTGGCACGCAATGCCAGGGCCCTGTGTGGCCCAGCACGCTCCCTTCTCCTCTCTGCCGTGGAAAATCCCAGCTGATTCCTGACGTTTTCTTCTCTGGAAACACACTCTGCTCTAACTGATAGCAGGGAGGACGAGCAGCATCACAAGCAGTGCTTGGCTCTGGGCAGGAAGGCCTTGAGAGAGGAGGTGTGGCACAGCCCACACGGCACAGGCACAGCTGGATCCAGCCCCAGGAATGCTGCCAGGCCTGCGGAGGAGGAGAGGAGCAAAGGCAAGGCAGAGGTGGCCTGGCAGGATAAAGCCAGATGGCACAAGCAGCGGCACGGACTTTGCCCTGCCCTACGTGCCCAGCCGGTGCCAGCCCCACAGGCAGACTGCCCAGGGGCTGCAGCCCCTCTCCCTGTCCCCACCGGGTGCAGATAACAAGGGGCTGATGTGAGCCGTGGGCAGGGCCAGGGTCCCCTCCTGGCACACGCCCACCCCGTGCTGGAGGAGAGCTGGCACAGCAAAGCAGAGCGAGGTGGCACCAGACCTCCACCTGCCCGGCAGGGGTGTGTCACCCTGCCAGCTGTCATCCCTGCCCCCTGCCTGTGCCATGGCGTGGATGGGACACGGGGAGGAGGAGACTTTTCTGCGCCCCCTCTAGGTGCTTTCCGAGGTGTCCAGGCAGAAGGATTCCCACCAGCACTGTTGGGCAAAGCCTGTGTCCTCTGCCTGGGGTGACAGCAACACTCCAGTTCAGTGGAGGCAGGTGGAAAGCCCCGATCTGAGACACCCCCCTGAGCCCTGGAGGGGTGCCCCGCAGATCAGGGCATGACACTTGGGGTGTCCCTGGTCCCTGCAGCAGCATCCCCCGAGCACAGAGCTGCTCTGGGGGGTCTCCCCAGGCTGCAGAAACCTCACTGCCTCCCCTCACCCCCCTGGCCTCCGTGGGACAAGGGAACACTGCAAAACTAAACCGCAGCAGCTCTGGGCAGCGTCGGAGCAGGCAGACAGCGCAGGAGCAGGTTTCGTTTACCCAGCCCCCTCCTGACAGGCAGCTTCCCGCACTTGAGCTGTCACTGCTGCCTCGGCGGCTGCCAGCATCCCTGTCCCTAAGGAGGGGGCTCCGGGGGTCCCTGTCCCCAAGGGGAGCTCCGGGCGTCCCTGTCCGCAAGGGGGGCTCCGGGCATCCCTGTCCCCAAGGGGGGCTCCGGGCGTCCCTGTCCGCAAGGGGGGCTCCGGGCATCCCTGTCCCCAAGGGGGGCTCCGGGCGTCCCTGTCCCCAAGGGGGGCTCTGGGCATCCCTGTCCCCAAGGGGGGCTCCGGGTGTCCCTGTCCCCAAGGGGGGCTC
>VYXD01009009.1:225951-250152 GCA_013397195.1 Hylia prasina | reverse complement strand
ACTGGTATGATCCAGTTCCGCACTGGGCGGTCCCAGTTCAGCACTGGGAGGATCCAGTTCAGCACTGGGAGGATCCAGTTCAGCACTGGGAGGATTCAGTTCAGTGCTCTGTTTCAGGCTTTAGGACAGGTTGGTGTTTGGTGATGGGAAATTGGCAGAATTCAGTGTGAAGGGAAGGAAATTCCACTGGTGGGAATCCTTGCTGGGGGATTCCCTGGGCCAAGAGATGCTGACACGAGAAAACCCTGGATTAATTTGGAATTTGGTGGGCAAAGCCAGGTGTTTTTTGTATGGAGCAAAGGGAAAACAGCTGCTGCTCCCAGGAGGAACAGAACAGCATCCTGGATTTCTCCTTGCTCCTAAAATCTCCACATGCCAGCAGCTCCAGGAGCTTTGGCAGTGCCCAGGTGACACCCAGGTGACACCACCTCCCCTTCCCCTGCAGTTCTTTGACCGCCTGAAGCTGTTCTGGATGCCGGCCAAGCACCAGCCGGATTTCATCTACCTGCGGCACGTGCCCCTGCGCAAGGTGCACCTCTTCACCCTCATCCAGCTGCTCTGCCTCGTCCTGCTCTGGGCCATCAAAGCCTCCCGTGCTGCCATCATCTTCCCCATGATGGTGAGATACAGGGTTGTGTTGTTTGGACAGACAGGTGTCTGCCAGGGAAAGTTGGAGCCTCGCTTGGAATGGAGAATGTAAACTGCCTCCCTGGGAATTGTTACCGGTTTGCAGTTAAGGGGCTTCAGGCAAAGCTATGGGGATAGGAATAACAGTTCTTTACTAGGAATATTAAAAGTAAAAATGTAGCAGTACAAAAAAGCAAATGAACAAAAAATAGAAAACCCTGCCAGAGTCAGAGCAGGCCCTGGCACTGCTGGTCGGGCTGTTGGAGCAGCCCAGCCCAGCCCTCCTGCAGTGCCAGGGGTGGTTCTGTTGGAGCAGAGAGGATCCTGCAGGAGGCTCCAGTGGTGCTGGGATGGGCCCGGGCTCCCTCTGGGAATGCAGAGCAAACAGGCTGTGCTGGAGTTCCCAATGCCAGCCTTTATCCAGGTGGGAATGCTGGGCTCCTCCCCTGGGTGGAGCCTCTCCCAGTGGGATGATGGAATTGTCTCAGCCCTGCAGTGAGCCTGGATGGCCCATGAACAGCAGATATCCCCTGGATGGGTCCTGGCAGGGATAAAGAACACTGCCCCAGCTGGTTTTACCAGAAGATATCCCTGCAGAGTTATGAGGGACAGGTCCTGGAAGGCACAAAGAACACTGCCCCAGCTGGTTTAACAGCTGCCCATTAGCAGAACACACCTGCCCCCTCTCCCTCTGGAGTTATAAGATAACAAAAAAAACACGTCTTCAACCAGTTTCAACAGATTGGGAATAGAAGACATCTTGCATTGCAACCCAAGACAGGTGTTCCTGGTGTTTCCAGTATTCCTGGTGCTCCCTGTGCTCACAGCCCTGGGGGGATGGGAAGCACCATCTCTGGCCTCACCCATCTTCCCTTTTCTTCCCAAAGGTTTTGGCTCTCGTTTTTGTCCGGAAAGTGATGGATTTCTGCTTCTCCAAGCGGGAGCTCAGCTTCCTGGATGACCTCATGCCAGAAAGCAAGAAGAAGAAGTTGGACGATGCCAAAAATGAAGCCAAAGAAGAGGAGGTAACTCCAGGAGCTGGGAGTGTCCCCTGGGCTGTGAGATTCCCTGTTCCTGTCACAGCTCATCCTTAAATCATGGAATTGTGGGATCGTGGAGTGGGTTGGGTGGGAACGGGCTTTAAAGCCCATCCAGTGCCACCTGTGCTGTGCTCCCAGGGAACAGGGACAGGAGGAGAGGGAATGGCCTCAGATGGACCAGGGAAGGTTCAGGTTGGATACTGGGGAAAAGTCCTTCGTGGAAAATTCCTTCAGGGACACCTCCCACTATCCCAGGGTGCTCCAAGCTCATCCAACCTGGCCTTGGGCACTTCCAGGCTGGGGGAAGGGATGGGGAATCCACGGCTTCTCTGGGCAACAGCTTTTGGGGGAACACCAGAACTGAAGCAAACTGATCTCACGGCCTGGATCCCACATTCTGATTTTTTTCCCCCCTAAATTCTCAGAGAGTTTCACACTTGAACAGAGACATCATTATCATTTTTAAACGAGCCTTATAATAAAAATAGTTGTATTTCTGTGAGGGTTTGCTGCCAGCTGTGTCACCAACCCCAAGCACACCCACAGGGGAAGGTCTTTGCCTGCTGCTAAAGGTACTGGGGGTCAGAGGAGAGGGCAGCACGCCAAGTTTTTACTGGAATTTCATTTATCCCCTCTTGGATCAAGGAGAGAGGACTTGACTTGACTCTTTTTAGGAGTCCCAGAAAATGATGGAAGCAGCTGCTGCGAATTCTGTTCAGCTGAAGTTGGGCAAGACCAGCAGGGTGGACGCCCCAAAGCCCAGCAGTGAGAGGTAAAGCACCCCCAGGTCAGGACCCCCAGCAGGGTCAGTGGGAAGTGTCTGACTGAGGTTTCTGCACTTGCAGATCTATCCCCAGTCATCTTACTGGGAAAATCCCAATTTACTGGCAATTTAGGAGGTCATGGCAGAGCTCTGACCCCACGCAGTGGCTGCATAATTCCTGTTTTATCCCAAAACTCCATCACCAGTGGCTTTCTGGGATCTGGAGACCCTCCAGAGAGGTCTGGAGAGGACCCCCAGCAGTGGTGGGTCTGCAGCTCTGGGGCTTGATTCCCACCATTCCTCATCCAGCCAAGCCATCATCTGCTGAGCTCTGGTTTTCCAGGCCCTCCTGTTCCTCTGGCCGCTGCTCCTGGTGGGATCAGACCCATCCTCACGGAATTCCGTGTGGAATATTCCTTGCAGGGCTGATCCTTCCGAGATCAACATTTCGGACGAGATGTCCAAGACCACAGTGTGGAAGGCTCTGACCATGAACACAGAAACGCTCTGAATTTGGGAGGAAAGAGGTAAAGGCTCAGCTGTGGGGTGACCTTGTGGGGACAGCACATCCCCACGGCCCCCTGCGCCTTGGGAAGAGGCAGCAGGACCGTGGACACCAGCTCCTCTCTGCAGGGACGTGCGGGAGCTACACCTGGAATCTGGGATCAGCCTGGGACCCCACGCCCAGAGAGGCATTGAGGGGCTGGGGGCATCTCCAGAGCCAGGAATGGAGCTGGAGAAGGGCTGGAGCAGCAGGAGGAGGGTCTGGAGAACTCCTGAGGGAGCTGAGGGGGCTCAGCCTGGAGAAAAGGAGGCTCAGGGGGAACCTTGTGGCTCTGCACAACTCCCTGCCAGGAGGGGACAGCCGGGGGGGTCAGGCTCTGCCCCCAGGGAACAGGGACAGGAGGAGAGGGAACGGCCTCAGGCTGGGCCGGGCAGGTTCAGGTCGGATACTGGGGAAAATTCCTTCATGGAAAGGTTGTCCAAGCCCTGGCACAGCTGCCCAGGGCAGGGATGGAGTCATCATCCCTGGAAGAATTCCAAAAACTTGGACGTGGTGCTTGGGGACATGGCCAGTGGTGAACATGGTGGTCAACGGTTGGATTTGATGACCTTAAACACCTTTTCCAGCCTGAAGAACTCCACGGATCTCTGATTCTGGGTCCTGCACTGATGATAGGCTCCCTCTTTCCCTCTTTTCCCCCCATTCCCAGGTTTAGGTGCCTCGATGCCGCTGTCGAGGAGCAGGAGTGTGACTCAGGGATGTGCCAAGGCAGACACGGAGGAGCGGCTCGTTTCCCAGCCCAGGGGTCCCACAAAGCCATGCAGAGTTTCCCGTTCCCGGGGCTGCTGCGTCCCGGGGGATCCGTGTTGTCCAGCCTCGTGTGTCCGTGCGTGTGTTGTGCAGTGGTGGAGCCTCCGCTACCGCTTCCCATCACTTCTGTTTTTTTAATCTGGAATTCCTCCTCTCCTTCCTCTTTGTTTTTTTGGTTTTATTTTTTTTTTCTTCTTCTTTTTTTTTTTCCAAATATAAACTCTGAATGTACAAAACCATTCCCTGCTCTATCTGGCGCCTTCTCCTTCCTCACAGTTGGGGTTTTGGTCTGGTTTGGGATCCTGCTTTGAATAAGTCCTGTCTCCATCCCTGGTACAAGAGGGATGCTCTCCATGGTTGGGATGAACCACCCCTGAGCACTCGGGATAGGACAAAGGAAAAGCTTTTGCTCCCTATGTTCCATTTCCCCATCTTTTCTGAGGGTTCTTTTTGGGCTCTGCCACCAGCCTGAACGTGGTAAAATCCAGAAATGTCCCTCTTTAGTCAGCTCTAAAATGACCGTAAGGGAAGCTTAAAAATAAAATCTCTGGATTTGGTGGTGTGAGAGGTGGAGCTCTGCACCCCTGCCCTTGTTCCTCCACTTCCCTTCCTGTCACCTCCCTGGACTCTGGTTTTTCCTTCACCCCTGTCCTTGCAAAGCCTCTTCAGAGCCGGCAGGGAACTGGGAATTGCCTTTTCCTCCTCCTTTTCCCTGCTGCTTTGCAGGGAGAGGCTGGGAAGCGGCCAAGGTCCTGAAGCTCTCCACACTTTTGGGGGGCTCTGATGTCCCCCTGGAATGTGTGGCTGAGTCTGGGAGTCGTGGAGCTGGGAAGGGAGGACATTCCAGAGGAAAGGGTGCTCCCCCGGCCCTCGGGAGGTTTGGAACACGCTCCAGCCTCTTGGAATCTGCAGCTGGGACCTGTCACTGCTGCCATCAGCCCACCCCACCCATCCAGGAGCCTTTTCCTGCATGGAACCACCTGGAAAGGACGATGGCTGGGGAAATGAAGACACGAAATTGCTCGGTAAGGATGGAGGTCCCACCTCCCCAGGCAGGGCAAGACTCCATCGGATTGGATGGACGGGGATTTATCTGCAAAGTGCAGTTTGACTCCTGCCAGCCTGGGCAGTGGCACAGGGAAAAGCTGCCTTGGGCCTTCAGGAAGGAGAGGAGGCTGAAAAACAAATTTTGGAGAAAGGGAATGTTGGGATCAGTGGGATCCTGCGCTTGGACAATTTTGGTTTTCCTGTTTTGTTTTTCTCTCTGGAAGCAGAGACAGGTCTGGACTCAACTTCCAGGGANATTTTATTTTTATTTTATTTTTAGAATTATATTTTAATGAATATATTTTAAATTTAAAAATGATTTTATTTTAAAATTATTCTATTTTTGCATTTAAAAATTACCTAATTTTTAAGCTACTTTATTTTAAAAGTATTTTCTAATTATTCTATTTTTATTTTTTCCAAATTATTTTATCTTAAGATGATTCTATTTTAAAAATTATTTTGTTTNTCCCGCATGGAACCACCTGGAAAGGACGATGGCTGGGGAAATGAAGACACAAAATTGC
Source organism: Hylia prasina (assembly GCA_013397195.1). Taxonomy (NCBI): domain Eukaryota; kingdom Metazoa; phylum Chordata; class Aves; order Passeriformes; family Sylviidae; genus Hylia; species Hylia prasina. The sequence goes on along the minus strand of VYXD01009009.1, from coordinate 244,833 downwards.
TCTGTAAGGATGGAGGTCCCACCTCCCCAGGCAGGGCAAGACTCCATCGGATTGGATGGACGGGGATTTATCTGCAAAGTGCAGTTTGACTCCTGCCAGCCTGGGACGGGCAGTGGCACAGGGAAAAGCTGCCTTGGGCCTTCAGGAAGGAGAGGAGGCTGAAAAACAAATTTTGGAGAAAGGGAATGTTGGGATCAGTGGGATCCTGCGCTTGGACAATTTTGGTTTTCCTGTTTTGTTTTTCTCTCTGGAAGCAGAGACAGGGCTGGACTCAACTTCCAGGGGAAGGAAGGAAGGCATGGATAGCTCCTTATTTTGGGAGGATTTAATATTTCCTTGTGCAGGGGAAAACAACACAGAGGGAAAACCTTCCACAAATGGTTCCTGGGGCTGCTTTAGGGATAAACCCAGAATATCTTTGGAATGACCCAGAAAGTGAAATCTGACATCAATCCCCTCCCACTTCCCCCCTGGGCCCTTCCAGACTATTCCCAAAAGGAAATCCATGGGGATTGGGGCTGACAAAGGCTGTAAACAGGGAATACATCAAACAGGGAATAAACAAGGTGCTGACACTTCCTTTGTGTTGTTTTTGTGCTCTCTCTGAAAATTCTGGAGTTGTTTCTCTTTCTGAGAGGCTGAAATAATTTTATTTATTTTATCCCAAGGGTTGGCTAAAACTGGGCTGGAAATAAAACCAAGGAGGGGAATTCTGATTTTTTTTTAAAAAATGATTTTATNTTTTTTTTTTAAAAATGATTTTATTTTTATTTTATTTTTAGAATTATATTTTAATGAATATATTTTAAATTTAAAAATGATTTTATTTTAAAATTATTCTATTTTTGCATTTAAAAATTACCTAATTTTTAAGCTACTTTATTTTAAAAGTATTTTCTAATTATTCTATTTTTATTTTTTCCAAATTATTTTATCTTAAGATGATTCTATTTTAAAAATTATTTTGTTTTTTAAACTATATATTTTTAAATTTAACTTAATTTAATTTCTCAGTGGAAGTAGCTGTGTCGTGTCCCGTGTGCAAGTCCTGGCTGTGCTGGGACTCCAGGAATGCCCTGGAGAGGTGAAATTCTCCACCCAGAACTGTTCTCTCTGCTGCCTTTCTGGGCTTATTTTGGGGCCAGTTGCCCTGTCATTAATTAGAACCAAATTAACTCCAAAGAGGTTCTTTGGATTCGGTTAAATTGAAATAATTTAACACCAAAAAGGCAATAACCGCAGGTTTTATCTAAATGTCTCTCCAGTTTCTTTTGGCCCTGGTCTGTGGGGTCAGGCGGGCACATCCTTGTTTATCCCTTTTATCCGAAACTGGAGGAACTGAGGGAAAAACGAGGCACCAAGGGGGGGGTGAGAAATCCCCCGGGGCTGCGCGGGATCCCAGGGGGACGCTTGGAAAGGGCCGAGACGCCGGGAAGCGGCTGCGGGACCGAGCAGATTTTATTGGCACTTGGGGCACAGGGCCGGGAAGGGGAAGGCGGAGGAGTCCCGGGGCGAGGCCGGGCTGGTCCGGGGGATGGCAGGAGGAGGCGCGGGCGGGGCCCGGAGCGCTGCGGGGTCTGTGAATCCTTCCTGCGGCCAGGGACAGCTCCGACATTCCCGCATGGATGCGGCTGGAAAGCTGCTGCCTGGACTTGCTGTTAATTGTACCTTAAAAACAAACCCCGAAGGGCTTCAGGGGATGGAAACTCCTGCTAAAATCAGGAGCTGGGAAAGGGCAGCGAGGGTTCCTCACTCAGAGAGGAGCTGCCCCTTTGGAATGGCTGAAAGAGGAAAAGCCCCCAGAAATGCCAATGATCCCAGCAAGGTAATGCTGGAATGAGGGGAAAATGTGAGGACAGACCACGGAGAGGACAGAACAGCCCCTTCCCATCCCAGAGTTCCAATACCACCCCAAACGCCTCCCTTTTCCTGGTAAGAGATGAGAGGATCCCCAGGAGACATTGGGCATCAGGAAAAGGGAGTCCAACCCTGCTTTGGCACCAGACCCATGGATTTCATGGAATCACAGAATGCTTTGGGTTGGGAGGGACCTCAAAGCTCATCTTGTTCCACCCATTGCTGTGGGAGGACACCCTCAGTTATCCCAGGGTGCTCCAACCTGGCCCTGGACACTTCCAGGGATGGGGCAGCCACAGCTTCTCTGGGAAATCCATTCCAGGGCCTCCCCACCCTCACAGGGGGGAATTCCTTCCCCATCTCCCATCCGTCCCTGCCCCCTGGCAGTGGGAAGCCATTCCCTGTGTCCTGGCCCTGTTCCGGGTCCCTCTCCAGCTCTCCCTTGGGATCGGGACGGGGCGGTGGGCAGTTCTTTCCCAGCACAGTCCTGCCCCTCTCCCTGTTCCCGGCACCTCTTTGTGTTGATGAGCCAATGCACAAAGTCCTTGGCCTTCATCCTGTCCAGGTACCGCGTGAAGTCGCTCGTGAAGGTCCCCTCCGAGTGTCGCCTGACGTGGGACGGGGAGCTCTGGGAATTCTGGGGTCCAAACAACTTCCATCTGCTCGGGGTGGGAGGAGAAAGGAGGAAAAAGGGGTTTAATGGACACCCCGGCAGGTGTGTCCATCCTCAGGAGATGCCCAGGCCAGGGCTGTGCCCTCTCAACCTGTCCCTGTGCAGAGCATCCCCCAGAAAAGATGGAATAGTGCAGAGGAATAAATCTGGAATATTTAATATGATTCCTACAAATCAAACACACAATTCCTGTTCCAGTTTCCCGAGATTTGCCAAGCCTGGCCTGGGTTTTCCTGGCATCCAATATATCCAGTGTCCTGTCCCAAGTCATTCCCCTCTGTCCTGCTCAGTGGATCCCAACCTCCACCCTGGTCCCCGCTTCCCACACCAGAGCAGGAACTGCTCCAAGGTTTGGATCATCCTCCTGCAGCTCCAGGGTGGTTTTGGGATCCACCACAGAGGGCTCCCAAAGGACTTTGTGCCATGGGAGCACCAGCCCAGAGGGGCTCAGCCCCAGCCTGGCTGGCCCCGGGCAGGGGGTCCCTGCTCTGACCCAGCCAGGAAATCCTGGGATTCCCGACGAGGGAATGTGCCTGCCTGGGCTGTGCGGAGCCAGGAGGGAGTTTGGATCCATACAAAATAAATGGGAACACTGGGACAGGGGGAGCTGGGACAGCAACAGGAACAGAGAGGGAAAAGCTGCACCCACAGCCCTGCTCCACCCAGCCCCGTACCTGGACAGGTCCTGCAGGTCCTTGGGAGCCACCTGCCACCCGGCCGGGATGAGCACGGCGAGCACCACGGACAGGTACAGCCACCGCACCATCGCAGCTCCTGGGGAGGCAGAAACCCAGGGAAACTCCTGGCTGCAATTCCCACCGAGCCCCTGGAGCCCTGAGTCCCTGGGCTCAGCCCGGGACTGATCCATGTGGGACAGCCCCTCCCCAGCTGTGTGGTCAGGATTGGGATGGGAAAAGTGCCATCCTCGCCATTCCCTGTTGGCTTCCGCGTGGGCACACGGAATGACACCCAAAGAGAAAATTAATTGCAATGAACTTTAGCCCAAACCCCCCTTTTCCATCTGGGGGTGACATTTCTATCCTGGAATTATCCACAAAAATACCACACTGATGGAGAACTTTCCCACTGCTCAGAAAAGCACCTTCCAGATGAGCAGGTTTATTTGTATTTTACATTCCTTATTTTTGCTGGATACCTCAGAAATTCAGTGAGAATAAAAAGCCATCTCCCATCCTTTATTTGCCCAAAGTCAGACTTCTGTTGCCCACCACCAAATGCTTTCCTCATCTGGTTTGATTCCTCGGGAGATGGGGGAAGGAAGGGAGGAAGAGGCACCTACCTTGGGCAAAGAGCCGCTCCCTCCACGCCGGATCTGATTTTCCTCCTTCGAGCCGGTTCTGGCTGAACTCTTCTCCTTCCTGGTGCTTTTAAGCTCGTCCAGAGGATGCCCAGAGCTGACAGGTGGGTCACGGGTATCCTGCTTTTCCTTGGATGGGTCACTGTGAATCATTACAGCTTTTCTGGAGTGGGGCTGCTGCAGAAAATATCGCTACTGGTGGATTTTCCAACTGACGCCTTCAATTAAGGTGTTTTTTGTTTCTTTTTAATTGCTGTTGCTGTTTCTATTATATTTGTTGTTTTTTTTTTTTCTTTTCACACTTTTTGTACCAAAGCAGTGACCTGTGGGTTTCCTCCTCTCAGGTGAGGTGGCTTCTTGCTGGCACAGTGTGTCCTGCACAGATTCCTCTGCCCACGGGCTCCCCTTTCCAGCACCTTCACTGGAGCTAAGAAACAAGAAAGAAAAAAGAGCAAATGCGTAAAACAAGGTTTTGTGTCTCCAAACACTACCTGCTGCTTCCTGCCCTGTGAAATTCCTGGTGCAGCTCCTCAGCCAGGCAGATCCCACATGTGATCCAAGCCTGGTGTGGCTCCCCGAGTCCAGACCTGAAACTGGGGGCGCTCCCCGTGATTTCTGGGATTTGGGGGTGAAATGAGGCCCCGTGAGGGGCTGCAGTTCTGGATCCCTGTGGGACATCCAGGCTCAGCCCAGGAGCCCTGGGAACACCTGGGACTCATTGGTTCATAGTTTTCCAGGGTGTCCCACAGGAACTGGGTTGGTTTGTTTCAAATCCTTGAATCCAGTGAAGGAAAAAGGAAGAGGAAAACTGAGGGCAAACCTGAAGAGCAGGATCTGAGCCTGGAGGAGGGTGGGGGCTCCCAGGTGGGCCCAGGGCAGAGCCCTGAAGAGCTTCACCCCCCCCGGGGGTCAGGTGGGCTCCTGAGGGCTCCGCATTCCCAGTGTGGATGGCAGGAGTGCTTCAAGGGCAGTTTTGAGATCTCTGGGGAGTTTCCAGACAAAGAAGAACGTCCAGGAGTTGGTGTGTGGGGTCTGAAGGTGCCTTTTCTCCCAGGCACGTTCTCAGCTGCGCCTCGTCTCTCCCACCAGGAGTCCAGGGCTCCAGGTCCGCATTTCTCTGCCGCTTTCTGTGCCCTGCCCCCGGGACCTTTCCGCTCGTGCCTGGGTAATTATTGTCATTCCACCGCTGAGAGTTCTGTAATTACTGCCACTGTCAAAATAAGGTCAGTGTTGGGAGGACACTCATCCTGAGGAGCCTTTAATGAGGGCCGCTAACGGCCTTTCGAGGAAGCCTGACATCACCCGAGGGAGGGGGACATTAATTAGCTGAATCTTGGGAGGAGAGGGCCGGCTCTCCCGCCCGTCACTCGGGTGGGATGTTTGTTATTAATGCCACCAAATTAGCTCACCGTGTCACCGTTTGCAACGTCCCCGCGGCCCGGGAGGCCACGGCGCTGCCCGCGGAGGTGGCAGCTCAGCCAGGGGACATTCCGCTCCTCAGGCGGCTGCTCGGTTTTCCCACCGTGGCTCTGGAGTGGCCCCAGGAAATGTCCCACGGGACCCTTTCTCCACAGGCCGCGGGTGATTTTCCGCAGCCCTTTCCCAGCTGGATGGAGCGGTTCCCAGTTGGAATGAACGCGGTTCTTTCCCCGTTCCAGCCGGGCGCCCTTTCCCAGCTGGATGGAGCTGCCGCTGGCTCTCCCAGGCTGCGGGAGCACAGCGGGCAGGATCCTGCGCTTTGGGATCCTGCAGAGCTGAACTCACCCAGGTCAGCGCTTGGAGAGGTTTTTATGGACGGCAGGTGGCAGCGTTTGTCTGTCTGTCCTTCTCCGCCCATCCTTCCTCCCCTGCCCTTCATCATCCGTGCCCCCCGTTCCCTTCCCGAGGCTCCCCGAACTCCCATCCTGCCCCTCCAAGGACCGCGGCGATTCCCTCTGGTTGGGGTGGGGGGCCCCAGGCTGGGAATGCCGTTGGTGCCATCACAGTGACGTCACCGTGACAGCACAATGACGTCACAATGACAGCACAGTGACACCACAGTGACACACGGTGACACACAGTGACGTCACAGTCACGCACAGTGATGCACAGTGACGTCACAGTGACACCACTGTGACATCACGATGACACCACAGTGACGTCACAGTGACACTACAGTGACATCACAGTGACATCACAGTGACACCACAGTAACATCACAACGACACCACAGTGACATCACAGTGACACCACAGTGACATCACAGCGACACCACAGTGAAGTCACAGTGACACCACAGTGACACCACAGTGACTCACAGTGACATCACAGTGACACCACAGTGACATCACAGTGACACCACAGTGACACCACAGTGACTCACAGTTACTCACAGTGACATCACAGTGACATCACAGTTGCATCACAGTGACACCACTATGACTTCACAGTGACACCACAGTGACTTCACATTGACACCTCAGTATCATCACAGTTACATCACACTGACATCACAGTGACGTCACAGCGACACACAGTGACGTCACAGTGACATCACAATGACGTCACAGTGACAGTGATGTCACTGTGACACCTCAGTGACATCACTGCCGAATTGGGACGGCTTGGGGCCAAACTGGCTCTGGGATCATCCCTGGAGAAGCAGCTCTGACCATCCTCTGCTGATGGAACAGGGACCAAAAAAGCTGAGGAGGGAAAACTCCTGGCGGGTGTCCAGACTCCACCTCCATCAGCTCTAGAGGAGCTCATCCATTCCCCATCCAGCCCTTTTCCTGTTTTTCCCTAGGAACTCTCATGAGGATGAGCTGATCTCCAGGAGTGGGAGAGGCAGGAGGAGCCAGGGCTGCTCCTGTTGGATGGTGGGACATGGTGCTGTTGGGACAGTCTAAAATCAGGCTGCAGTTCTAATGGAATCACAGATTATTTGGGTTAGAAGGGACCTTAAACCCAGTTCTATGTCCCTGCCATGGGCAGGGAAGTTTAGGTTTAAACCTGCTCTTAAATTTAACCCAGATTGCTGAGGTGGGGTCAAACCAGGGCATGCTTAATTTTGAGGGGATTTACAGGTAACAGGGAGGAATGAAGGCTCTGGCTTCACCTTGGCTCCTCTGAGAGTCCTTTACTGCCCACAGAGCCCAGCCCGGGGTCCAACCCATGGCAGGGACTGGAAAATGTCCCCGTCTGTCCCTCAGCTGTGTTCTGAGCCCGGGGTTCTGGGGATCGGCTCTTTTCACTCCTGTTTTCCTCCTGAAGGAGTTTGTGGCCTCCTCCTCCCCACCACAGTGGCCAAGGCAAAACTGGTGAATAAAAACCTCCTTGGGTCACTGGTTGAATCTGGAACCTCCCTGGTGACGCTGAGTGCCTGGGTTTGGTCTCAGCATTTTTTGGGCTGGTTTTTTCTGTTTTGCTTTGCAGGCGTTGAAGAGCCAAGGGAGGGGCCATTGCAGAGCGAAACTCTGCGTTCTCACCAGGTATTTTGGCAGCTCTGAAGGGCTGGGGATTATTTCCTCTCCCCTTTGTGCCCGGTTTTTAGGCAGGAAACATCTCAGAGCTGATGTCCCTCAGGCTTGGTGGCAGGGAGGAGCAGAGGGGTGGGAAGCTGAGATGGTGCCAAGAGTGGGACCTGATGGGTTGAGCTGTGAGAAGTCAAGAATTGGGCCCTTCCCAAAACTCAGCTCAGGCTGATCCCTGTGGTGGATCCCCATTTCTGACGGATTTATGACTCTTCTCACATTGCCAGTGACAAACTGGGTGAGGTCCCTCTTGTCCCCAGCTCCCAGTGCTCTTCTGTCCCTGAGCTCTGAATGTCCATGATCCCTGGCCATGGACATGGACACAGGGGCCAAGAAGAGACTTTCCTTGTGGGAAACGTGGACGTGAGCCTGGAGAGGGGCAGTGGTTTCATCAGTGGGGGTTGGAGCAGAAACCAGTTTGAACCTGTTGCTGGGCTGGGAGATGGGTGAGAAAATGGGATTTGCAGGTGCAACTCTTTGGGGTTGAGCATGGGGCTCTCACCCCTGGGGTCGGGACACCTGTGGGTCCCCTCCCGTGGTCTCCCTGCTCCTCCTCATCACTGGGAGCTGGTCTTTGGGGTCACCTGGAGGTCAGGCTGGAGGCTCAGCCCTCTCACCTGGGTGAACAGAGGTGAGAGGTGCATTTCACCTCTGAACCCACTCCTCAGCCTCGGTGGGTAGAGCAGGGCATGGGACACACCCAGCTGGGCCCCCACTGCCTAAAAAACCTGGGGTCCAAGCCCTCCATGGTCTGCCCTGGCCTTCCTTGGCTGTTCCTCCTGATTCCTGGCCCTCCTTGGCTGTTCCTCCTGATCCATGGCCTTCCTTGGCTGTTCCTCCTGATCCCTGGCCCTCCTTGGCTGTTCCTCCTGATCCATGGCCCTCCTTGGCTGTTCCTCCTGATCCATGGCCCTCCTTGGCTGTTTCTCCTGATCCCTGGCTCTCCTTGGCTGTTCCTCCTGATCCATGGCCCTCCTTGGCTGTTCCTCCTGATCCATGGCCTTCCTTGGCTGTTCCTCCTGATCCATGGCCTTCCTTGGTAGCTTCTCCTGCTCTCTGGGCCTCCTCAGTGATCCCTGTTTCTCCCTGGCCCTCCTTGGCTGTTCCTCCTGCCCCTCCTTGGAGGTCCCTCCTGCTCCCTAACCCTCCTGGCTGCTCCTTCACGCTCCGTGTGCTCCCAGCACGATTCCCTACAGTGAAAGGTGGCTTCCCTTTCCTTTATGGAGGAAAGACTTCTTTGGGTACTATCAGAAGTTTTTGGGGTGCTCTGAGCAGCCTCAGGCCCTCAGGGCTCAGCACCAGTGATTGCTGGTTCATACTGGGACCCCAAAGGAGCTGAACTGGGGCAGCTCTGGGCATCACCAGCTGCGAGCACTGGTTTTGGGTGCCTGAGAGAGGGTTTGGGAGGCTGTGGGATGGTTTTGGAAGGCTGTGGATGGTTTGGGAAGATGTGAGATGTTTTTGGGGGCTGTGGGATGGTTTTGGGTGGCTGTGGGATAGTTTGGGTGGCTGTGACGTTTTTGGGGTGGCTGTGGGATGGTTTTGGGAGGCTGAGGGATGGTTTTGGCCCAGCACCTCATGGTTACACACCTGCAGCCTCACAACTGCTGACCTCGGGACAGGGTGGGGGTTAATTTCCCCTCTTTGAGACAGGGGCAGATGGTGGTTAATGGTTTATCCCGGTTAAAGGTTTATTTCTGCTGATTGTCCCTCTGGATTTGAATGTGGAGAAACATCAGGATTTTGTTACCCCAACTCTTCTTCCTGCTCATAATTCTGTGGAAATCCTAGACACCCTCTTGAAGCAACTTCCCCTTGTGCATGAGCCAAAAATCTTCAGTGGAGTCTGGAGCAAATGTGGCCAAGGTTTTAATTTCCCCCTCTTGCGGGCTCGGGGATGATTAAACAACCCAAATACTCCTAACTCTGAAAAAAAACCCCAATTAGGGCCCTTTTTGGCTGTTTGCAGTGCTTTTAGCTGGGCATCAATCACCGGTAACGGCTGATGAAACCTGATGGGGCCATAAATCTGCCCTGCTTTGCATTGAAATGCAGCAATTAATCCGGGGGGGGTGTGGCTGCAATTAGATGACAAATTGTGCCTCCAGATTCACTTGCCTGCTTGGACAGAAGCCGCCCGTGTTTGCTCAGCCGTGTTTGCTTGGCCGCGGCTCCTGCTCTTCCCCCGGGGATGGGAAGGATGAACCCCGGGAGCTGCAGCTGCACCGTGAGGATCCTTTGGCCTCAGCTCCTTCACCCGGAGCTGGGAAATTCGGCATTTTGGCCGCACTGGATTGTCTGAGCCCTCCTTTTCCCAAAGTTGTAGAATGCTGGAATCATCAAGGCTGGGAAAAAAGCCTCCGAGCTCATCAGTGCCCCACGACGGGCAGCATTAACCCAGGTCCCCAAGGGCCACATGCCCGTGGTCTTTGGACACTTCCAGGGGTGGTGCCAGGGCTTGGACAACTCTTTCCATTGAGGAAACTTCCCAATATCCAACCTAAACTTCCTCAGGTACTTTGTTCTTGTCCCTGTTCCCTGGGAGCAGAGCCCGATCCCCCCGGCTGTCCCCTCCTGTCAGGGAGTTGTGCACAGCCACAAGGTCCCCCCTGAGCCTCCTTCTCCCCAGGCTGAGCCCCCCCAGGTCCCTCAGGAGCTCTCCAGCCCCTTCCCTGGAGCTCCAGCCCCTTTCCCAGCTCCATTCCTGGCTCTGGACTCGCTGCAGCCCCTCAGGGTCTCTCTTGCTGTGAGCGGCCCCAGTCTGAGCCCAGAAATCAGACGTGGCCCCGGCCCAGCACAGGGTGCAGGAATTGTCCTGACCATGCTCAGACCCCGGGCAGGAGGATTTGGGACCCCCAGCAGGGGCAGGAGCTGCCTCCACCTGAGACACCCCCGGCAGTGCCTGATCTGGCCCCTTTGGGCTGGTTTTGAGACTAGAACTGGTCCTAAACAGCAGCGGCCCGAGCTGAAGAGCCCCGTGCTGGATTTGCTGCTGGATCGGGCTCCTGCTGCTCCCGGTGCTGCAGGATGGCTCATCCATGGGTGCTCTGGGGTCGAGCCCGGGGTGGCTGGTGGCTGGTGGCTGTTCCCTGCCCTGGGCAGGCTCTGGGTATCGACACCCAGACGTTGTTTTGCTGCAAAGCCTGGGGGATTCGGGTGGCTGCTGGCACCGAGGGCAGTTCTCAGGTACGCTGCTGTTCACATGGAAAGAAAGGAGCTTCTGGGGGTTGGATGGTGCAGGAGGGATGAGCAAACTCCAGCACAGCTCTGGTTGCTGCGGGGATGCTGCTGCAGAGAGGGAGAGCCGAGCCCAGCTCTGCAGTTGAGCTCAAAATCCAAACACAACGTGGCAAAAATCCAGGATAAAGCCGTGGAGATGCAAGGCCTGATGTCAGAGGTGGGATAAGGTTGTGTTTCCACACCCAACACGCTTTTATGCACTGATTAACTGTTCATACAGGGCTCCTTTGCGAAACACACGAGGGGTTTTCTGTTCCAAGAGATAAGAAAACAAGCTCGGTTTTATATCCTTTCCCTGTGAGGGTGATAACAGCTTTCAGAATTCCTGTGGACTCTGATCTCCAAGTGGGGGGCTCCCGGAGAGGAAACAATTGGCCGTTGGGATAAGTAGCTTAAAAAATAAGGAATTAAAAAAAAAAAAATGGAGAAAGAGCTTATTTTCTTTGGCTGCTTGGCAGAAAACCAACTGCCCCGTCCCCAGAGAAACCAAGTCCTGGGAAGGAGGGACAAATCCCCACTGGTAAAAGCTGAAAGATTTGTTGGGGAAGGGGAATTGATTTATTTTTTTTCTTCCTGACTTTTTAAAAAAGGCTGATTGTGCTGAACATTTAAGTTTGTTTTCACTCCCATTTTTAATCCTGGCTGCACAAGAGGGCTTTATCCCAACCTGCAGCTGCACCTTGCTCATGGGCACAGCAGCTCCCGTGGCGTTTGCCAAGCAGGATTAATGTCAAGTGGCAGAGCCGGGCCTGGATCCTGGAGGCCTCGTGCCAGGGGATTTATTTGGTTTATTTTGCTGCTTCTTGGTGATTTTTCAGGGGTTGTTTCTGCCGTGGATCAGGTCCCAGTTCTCCTGAGTGGTTCTGTGCATGGAGAGGGCCCTCGAGGTCTTGTCCTCCTTTTCCTGCACATCCTGGGGCTGGATGGAGGCACCGAGCTTGAAGAGCTCTTGTTTTGGAGGGACCCAGCCCAAAGCCTGGCTGAAGGAGCTGGGGCAGCTCAGAGGCCTCAGCCCAGGGCTGCGGTTTAACAAAGCTAAGTTTAATCCCCTCCTTGCCTGCTGGGTTATTGCTTTCTCCAGCCTGGGAAATCCTCCCAGCTCCCGAGCTGACCTTTCCCAACAAAGCCCCTTTGTTAGGCCGAGCTCAGGCGTGCAGGCTGCCTTTATCTTCCCTTCTTATTACTCTTGATTTCTATTGATGCCGCCACCAGGAGCCCTCAGAGGAGCCGCCGTTGGACTTTGTTTGGAAGGTGATTAAGAACAAACAGATCCTGGAAAGCCAAGGCAAAGCCTTGAGCAAGAGGGAGCTTGGCAGCGGGAAGAGCTGCGATCCCGCCGGCGCTGAGCTGGAGTCAGGGAGGGATCCTCCACTGCCACAGGGTGCTGAGGCTGGGCTTTGGGAACAAGAGGGGTTTTCCCTCAGGTGGAGCTGTTTTGGGAGGGTTTTGCTGGCCACCTCTCCTTTCCCCATGGACAGTCCCAGCACAGGGCAGCAGGAGATGCCCATGGCTTGGGCCAGGGCACGGGGGCACCTGTCCTCTCCTGGTCCCCACCTTGGAACATCTGCTAAAAACTCCCAGCTGCTCTGGCTTGAAAGAGGTGCTTTTGGGGCTGAAGGACTTGGAACTCATTAGAGTTGAGTTGGGACTTATTGAAAGCTAAGTTGGGACTCAAAGTTGTGGGGATTTATTAAAGAGGCATTTTTTGGGCTGTAGGGGTTGGGACTTATTAAAGTTGGGAATTATTAAAGAGGCATTTTGGGGGCTGTGGGAGGTGTTTGGTGCGAACAGAAGCACCTTTGGATCTCCTCTTGCCCTCCCTGCTCTTGGGACATCTTTGGCCCTTCAGCTCCTGGGTGTTTTTTGGGCAACTCTCACCTTTCCATGAATGCTGGTGCTGCCCCTCCCATGCACACCCTGGGATCTCAGTGCCCTGTGGGGACAAGGCAGGGCTCTGGTGGCACTGGCAGCACCGGGGGGTGCCCAACCTGACCCCCAAATCCCTGTCAGCTGGGCCAGGGAGCCAAACACAAACTCCAGGAGCTGCTGCTCAGGCAGAGGCCCCGTTCCTGGCCGAGGTGGGTGACAACAGGAGGGGTGGCTCTTGGCCCCTGGTGGCCTGGGAGCTGCTTCCTGGCTCCTAACGAGGGATCTCATGGCACAACAGGCTGGGCAGAGGCTGAGTAGGAGGAGGAAGGCTTTGGAGGAGGTGGGTGCTGGCACAGGCTGTGCCATGACTAATGCCAACACCCAGGCCAGGCTCTCCTCCTGGGGCACAGCTCGCTCCTCTCCGGTGGCACTTCAACCCCAGAAATGCTCTGGAAATGTTCTGAAAATGCTCTGGAAATGTCAGTATTTGCAGGAATAAATTCCTGGTGTGGAGCCTCAAGCTCTGTTCTGGGTCCTTTGTTCTTTGTTCTTTGTTCTGTTCCCTGTTCTCCCTTCTGTGTCAGCTCCATCGTGGTGTTCCTGAGCTGCTCTCTGCCTGCTCAGGGCTCTCCAGAACAGCCCTGGGACCCCTCCTGGAGCAGGGAGGTGCTTCCTGGGCTGCTTGGGCTTCCCAGATGGGATTCAAGCCCCTCTGTGGTGCTTTTCTCCCTCTCTGGGAATTCCTGGGTTGTTTTCTCCTCATCTTTCCAGCCAGCTGGGCTGAGCTGCCAGGTGAAACCAGGCTCTGCTCTCCAGGGCCCGAGGATTCAAGCAAAGCACTCAGGGATGCAGAACAGTTGGAGCTGGGAGCAGGGTGCAAGGGATGGACCCCAGGTGTGGGAGCTCTGTCCCTGCTCCCTCCTGGACAGAGCTGGGCCTCACTCTCTGCAAGGAGCAGAAACAAAGAAGCTCCTGCATCCCACAGAAAAATCCTTGACTGGGCCATTTCCACTGAATTTTGCTTCTTCTGCCCCTGGTTCCTTCCCCTGTCCAGAAAACTTGGGGTTTATGGAATTTAAATTATCTGCTGGAGATCTTCCTTAATTAGACTTAAATAGACCTGAAAGCCCTTTGATGTGTAAAAAATGAGATTTCCAGACTGTTGCAACTTGTGAAAATCATTGGGCTTGTCCTCCCTCCGGAAAAAAAAATCCAATTTTTAAAGCTGAGCAGTGATTACCCAAGGATGGAAAAGGTACTCCCGAGTGAGGAATTATCTGTGAAATCTTCTTAGAGCTGAGCAGCTGCTCATGGGCATGTTCAAGGAATAACCCTTAATTAGAGCAAAACCACCCAGGAATGGTAATGAGGTGCCTTTGGAGTGGTTTCACCTGGTGAGAAAAATTTACATCAGGGTTAAGAAAGCTGGTAATAAAGTGTAATTCACTTTTCATACCCCAAACGATGGTGGAGCTGTGTGTCTTGGGGCAGCATGTGGGATGGGATGTGATGCTGCTGCTGGAATGGAAACTCCTGTGTTTGGGGAGAAGCAGGAAAAGCAGTGCAGCACTGCAGGGACACAGCTTTGTACCTGGCCTTGCTGTTTCTGCTGAAATAAAAGTGGATTTTTCTGTGAAAAGCCAATTTCCGCTCAGGGAGTGCGTGGGGCACTGCTGCCTCCCAGCCTTCCAATCTCATTAAAAATTGGTCTGAAGAAGCTGGAGTGTTAAAGAAGTAGTAATAATAAATTCTCCATTTGTTTTTAAGCACTGCTGTTCCCATTCCTGGACAGGTAAGGACAGGTGGGAGGACCTCAGTCTTTCCCAGCCCTGACCTGAGCCCTGCCCTGGCCAGGTGAGGTCACAGGGTTTGCTGGGTGGCAAAATTCAGCCCAGATTAAATTCAGCTCCTGCCTGGATCAGATTTTCAGGGCCCAGGGAAGCCGGATGGGGAAGGAGCTCGGGGCTCTGTGTTTCTGCTGGGCTCAGCTGCACCTGCCCTGCTTGGGGGTCCCACTGACCCCACATCCCCCCGGCAGTGCCCGAGCTGAGCTCAGGGCTGGGCCCGGGATGGTTTTTGTGCTGACACAGATCTGGAGCTGCAGGAGCCTCTGATTCATCCCGGGAGGGCTCACACCCAGCCCAGGCTCCTTCCCCTGGTGTTGATCAGGAGGCACGGGGGGGCTGGGCACATCTGGGGGGGCTGTGGTGGTCCCCAGTTCCCACCAGGACTCCCCTGTCCCTGAGAGGATGGACGGGGTTCAGAGCTCCAAAATCAGTGGGATGGCCAAGATCCTCAGTTTGGGGGTGCTGAATGCACCCTTGGGTGTCCTGGGGTGCAGGGGGAGCACAATGGGGGTGCAGGTCTTGGCGGGGCTGCTCTGCCCCAGCCCCTGGGAGGGGGTCTCTGGGATCTGGACATGCTTTAATCTCCCCAGGGCCGGTGTTCTTCTCATCTCCCCATGGGAAGGGGGCCAAATATCCTTCAGAAAGGGAAACTGAGGCAAGAGGCTCCTCAGCCCATCCCTGAGGATGGTTGGGGGTGGTTGCAGGGTTTAATTTCCTGCTGACCCAAAGGGCTCCTCTACCTCCCTTCCTCCTCCTGCAGGTCCCCAGCCCCTTCTGGGGACAGCTGAGGGGGTGAAGGTGCTGCTCCCCAGGCTCAGCCAGGACTGCAGACCCAGGGCTGCCAAAACCCCGGTGAGGCTGCCCATCCCCCCGGCCAAGGCTGCAGGACCCTCCGGGCTGGGATCGAGCTGAACCTGGGATGGGGAACTCCGGGAAGAGTCTCCCCCTCCCTGGGGGTCCGTGGTGGGAACCTCCCCTTGGCAGCAGGAGGGGGGCTGGGAGGGAGCTGGGCCGTGGGGGGTGTCCCTGTGCCGGGGTCCTTGTCCCGGTGTCCCTGTGCCGGTGTCCCCGTGCCGGCGTCCCCGTGCCGGCGTCCCCGTGCCGGCGTCCCCGTGCCGGTGTCCTTGTCCCGGTGTCCCCGTGCCGGCGTCCCCGTCCCAGTGTCCCCGTGCCGGTGTCCCCGTCCCGGTGTCCCTGTGCCGGTGTCCCTGTGCCGGTGTCCCTGTCCTGGTGTCCCCGGCCTGGTGTCCCCGTCTCAGTGTCCCTGTCCCGGTGTCCCCGTCCCGGTGTCCCTGTCTCGGTGTCCCCCTCCTGGTGTCCCTGTCCCGGTGTCCCTGTCCCGGTGCCTTGGCTGGGAGCTGCTCCGGCAGAGGGTTGTGGTAGAACTGGAAGAGCAGGGCCAGAGCAGAAGGTGAGGTGAAGGTGTGGGTTTGGCACAGGTGAGGGGCTGGGGAGTTGTGGGTCACTTTTTGAGGGCACCCGTGGAGCCTCTGGGAGAACTGGTACGGCTGGAGTGAAACCGGCTGTGTGGGAAGGGTTGGAGGCATTGGAAGGATGGCTCCTGCTCCTTCCAGCCCCGGGATGGACTCCCAGCTGCCCTGCACCTGCTGCTCTTCCCCACTCTGTCACGAGCGCTCACTTATCCTTCCCAGGATTAATGTTTTCCCCTCCCAACCCAGCAGCTCCCACAGGATTCAGGGTCTGAGCCTTTGCTGTTTCCCTGACCCTTTGGGATGAGTTTGTGTCCAGCTCAATCTGTTTTCCCACCTAAACTTTGACACTTGAGCTGATTTGCACCCAGGACTTTTTTAAACTTTCCTTTATTGGCAATAAATAATAAACTATAATACAAAGACCTCAACACAATCCAAAAAGTCTCGTTCTTTGGGAATGAAAAGGACTCCCAGCACCAGGAAAGGTGAAAGAGCATCTACGAGCAGCCCCTGGGCTGGGGGCAGCTGCATCCCCTGCCCTAAGCGTTGTTCCCCTTCCCCCAGGTGCTCCCATACCTGGGCCAGGTGAGGTCCTGCAGGTGGCCCAGTGGTGGGGTCCGGGGCCCTGCCGTGGTGCAGAGCTGCACCGGGAGGGCAGGGATGGAGCCGAGGGCCTGGCTGAGGGGCTTTGTGGCTGTGGGGAAGCTGGAGAGGTTCTGGAGTTCGTACAGGGGCTCATACACACACACAGAGCCCCTGGCCCTCCTGCAGCCCCCGGGGGCCGGCATGGGAGGGCTTTGGGTTTAGAGTCTGCAGCTGCAGCTGGGCGTGGTCACTGCCTGGCGTTGGGGCACACGTGAGCCCAGGTGTGGGGCTGCTTCCCCTCCCTCAGCTTGGCTCTTCCAGCTGCTCTTACGGTGGGGTCAGCTCCATGGACTTTTTCCTCTCCTCCCGCTGCTCTTCCCACTCCTCCTCAGACTCGTAGGTGCCCTTGATGATGGCCACCCTGTCGGATATGTTCATGCAGTAGGGGACCAGGATGTAGAAGTAGAGCAGGGAGGCCAAGCAAGCCCCAAGGATGGGCCCGACCCAGAACACCTGGAAAGCAACAGGGACACGGTGAGAGCAGCTCCTGGGGCTGGTGCTCCAGCTCTGCTCATGGCACCTTCATCCATCTGTCTGTCCGTCCATCCATCCATCCATCCATCCATCCATCCATCCATCCATCCATCCATCCCTGCTCCATGTCTCCTGCCACACGGAGAGAGGAAAATACCTGTTCCACAGATTTCCTGGACGGAAACCCCCTCAGCCTGTGCTCGCTGAGGGCCAAACCTGCTCTGTAAGCCTGGGGCTGAGCTTGCAGGAAGTGCTGGGTGAGAGGAAAGACCAAGCTGGGCTTCTCCGTGGCCTGCCTTCCCCTCAGATGGTGCACTGATGGTGCTCAGAGGGCACCACGGCTGGCTTCCCTGCCTGGAAGTGTCCAAGGCTGGGTTGGATGGGTCTTGGAGCAACCTGGGCTGGTGGAAGGTGTCCCTGCCCATAGCAGGGGGTGGTAGTGGATGAGTTTTTAGGTCGTTCCCACCCAACCTCCTCAGGGATGGGTTCATTTCTGTCCCCTGCCTGGCATCTGTGCCAGGGGATTAGCTGTTCCCGATGCGTCAAGGGGCAAAACCTCCCTTGTTCTCCAGCTCCTTTTAATCCTTCCTGCCTGGGGTGGGCTCTGGAACCCCACCCCTGCCATTCCCAAGGCAGTCCCTGCCCTGGCCCCACATGGCCCCCACCTGTCCCTGTCCCCAGTGCCACCAACACTCACCCAGTGCACGGAGCTGAACCTCCTGGTGACCACGGCGGGCCCAAAGGAGCGCGCAGGGTTCATGGAGCAGCCGGTGAAGTAAATCTGGAGGTGTGGAAAGAGCCCTGGGTTAAGGAGCAGTTCGGAGCCACTGTCTGGGAGCAGGGACTGAAGTGGCCCCCGATGGTGTCTCTGTCCCAGAGAGCAGGAATGACCCCTCACCACAAAAGAGCCCCAGGCTCTCCCATGTTTTCTCCTCCAGAGCAGCTCCCTCAGGACCAGCTGCACGAGGGCATTTGGGGAAGTTCTGTGCTCACAGGAGCCTGTCTCTGGACTCACCCCCACCAGGTGGCCCACGGTGACCGAGAGGCCGATGGACAGTGCTGGGGAGCCCACGGTGCTGCGCCGGTTGTCCGTGGACGCGAAGATGCAGGCGGCCAGCTGGAAGGTGAGGATGATCTCCACCACGAGGGCCTGGCCTGCGGTTATATTGTGGTTGAGCTGGAACCATGAGAGTGACAATAATTAATCCTCTCCTTACTGGGAGGGCTCCCGGGTGCTTTGCTGGTGGATTTGGAAGGGTGAAGTTGGATGAGAAGCCCCTCAGGGCCTTGCCCAGCCCCTGCTTGGGCTCTCTGCTCCTTCACTGAAAGGAAAGAAATGATCTTTCTTTCTTTGCAATTCTCCAAGATCTGTCTCTCCCCCGAGCCTGTCCCTTCCCTGGGCTCTCTGCATCCCTCTCCACTCCCCTGTCTTCACAACACTGAGTGCTTTCCCACCAAATCCCTTTTCCCCTGCATTTCCTTGATTCCTGCAGGCTGTTGTAGCCTGACTTCTGCCCTGCACCTTGTGGAGCACCTGGGGGATGAGGAGCAGCTGGGATGGGATGGAGGGTGAGGGTTGGGAGGAAGGTCATGGGGTGGGATGGGCTGTTGTGTCCCAGTGACTCTGCACAAAACCCTGGAGGTGCTCAGGGGCACTTGACCCCACTGGGCAAGAGAAGAACAAAGTGACCCAACCCATCACAGCTCATTTTTTTAATCTAAATCTGGCTTGTTTGGGATGTGGAACCTCTGGAATGAGAGGCCCTGGAGCGCCGAACCCTCTGCAACGTCTGTGCTGCTCCCAGGGGTCCGGACCTGTCCGTGGTTGGNGCTGCTGGCACGGCTCCTCTCCTCCTATCCCGCGCTAATCTCCAGGCGGAGAGGCTGCACTGGGGAACATCTCAATGGTGCGGGTGACTCACGGGGCCCTCAGGATAGAGGAAGCCCTCATTAAAGGAGGGAAAAACATCCCACTCATCACCCGCACAATAAAGCCGTCATGTCAGAGCTGGGC
>VYXD01009009.1:211093-221981 GCA_013397195.1 Hylia prasina | reverse complement strand
CCTCTCCCTCTCCCTCTCCCTCTCCCTCTCCCCTCCTCTCAGCAGACAAACACCACAACCAAAGCCTGCCCCAGTCCAGCACTCAGGAGAGGCACCCCACAGCAGGGAGGATGTGGGAGGAAGGCTGCCCCAGCCTCATCCTCACCTGGGGCCGTCCTGGGCTCTGCCTTGCCCAGGGAGGCGTGTGTGTCACTGAGGCCACCCCGTGCCAGTCCCTGTCGGTCCCTGCTGTCACCCAGCTCGCTGTCGGAGCCCACGCGGGGCTGTTGGTAATTTGCTGTTGTTAATTTGCATTTCCTCGCTGTTTCTGGTGAGGTGAGCTCCATGCTGCATGTCGGGGCCTGGCAGAGGCTGCTCCAAATTCAGGTTACAAACGCTGCTGAGCCAGGGTTTGGGATTTCCTCCTCACCTGGCTCTGTATCTCAGCCAAGGACCTTAAAACTGGCCCAGTAATAGAGGCAGGAATGATAACAGTGACAGGATGTCCTGGACAGGAGACACCACTTCTGCTGGAACTGGGATCAGAAACACAGAATCAATTGAGCTGGAAAAGACCTCTGAGCTCTTTGAGTCCAACCCATCACCTGAAGTCGTGGGCTGGGATTAGATGACCCAAAGATATTGGTTGGGATGACATCAGAGGAGAAGTTTAATTCAGTTTTTCAACAGAAAAGGTGTTTCTTGCTGGCTCAGCTCCAGGGTTTTGCAACGGGGATAACTGATAAGGAAACAATTGATAAGGAAAAACTGAAATAGACTTCACAGAGCAGAAGGAGCAAGCTTTGCCCTCGTGATCCTCAGTTCAGGGGCTGCAGGGAAGGGTCTGCTGCTGCTTTGGGATGCACCTGTGCAGGTGTTTCAGATGGGGCTTTCAAGGATCCCTCTTATCTGACCAGACCTCTTATCTGGCCACCACCTGCTGCCCTCTCTTTGAAGCTGAGGGATGGCGCTGCTGGCCTGGGGCTGGTGACGTTTCCACTTTCTCCTGCCCTGCAGCAACGAGGCTTTGGCTTCCTTTAGTCCCGGCTTCAGAGCCAGAGCTGTGACATTGAGTTGTGGGGCTGTCCTCACGTCCCCTGCTGCTGTCCCTGCTGCTCAGCCCGCAGTGGTGGGGTCACAGTGACCTGGTGACCTCCTCCCTGTACTGGTGACAAAGCCTAATGACACCTCTGCTCTTTGCTCAGTGATTCCCGGGGGTCTTCAGGCAGCTCCGGGGCTGCTCTGCCTCCTCAGCAGTTCATTTGCATATAAATCATCGTTAAATTGTCCCATGGGATAATGAGTGTCAGGGAAAGCAAAAGCGCGTTTGGAAAACCAGATCACACAGTGATGTGTGGGGATGAACTCCCCGTGTCCTGATTTTCAGCAAAGCCACCGGCACCAGGGACATCCCAAGGCCTCCTTTCTGCTCACCTGGAATTCTTATGGGCTGTTTGTTGTGTCCTCGGGATTCAGAGTTGAGGGCAGTGCTGTTTCTCCTCTGGAAAGGTGTTTGCTGTGGAAATGTCTTTGCCTGTGCAGTCCTTCCCTGGTTTACAAGGAGCACACCTGGGAATAAATTGAGAGGCTGTGGGGAGGGAGATGTCCCTGGGAAGGTGATTTCCCCCTCTCCTTGGCACTGCCTGTGCTGGAGGAGCTTCAGCTGCACCAAGGCAGAGGGGCCTGAAATCACAACCGGGCTCTGAATCACCTGAAAAACACCATAAATAAATGAATGAGTTCTTGATATCATTGCAGGAATCTGGAAACTCCTAAAAACATTCTGGGGGTGCTGGGGGGCCAGAGCTGGACAGGACCCAGAGACCCCCGAGCCTGGGCTGAGCCCCAGAGGGGGGTTCTGCCCCTGTGCCCAGGTGAGACCCCACCTGCAGAGCTGCTCCAGCCCTGGAGTCCTGCACAGGGAGCAGCTGGAGAGTCCAGAGGAGGCTCCAGAATGATCAGAGGGATGGAGCAGCTGCTGTGAGGAAAGGCCAGGAGAATTGGGATTGTCCAGCCTGGAGAAGAGAAAGCTCTGGGCTCACCTAATTGTGGCTTTTCAGTGCCTGAAGGAGCTGAAGGAAAGATGAAAAGAGACAATTTCCAAGGGTCTGGAGTGGCAGGACACAGGGAATGGCTTCCCACCGGAGAGGGCAGGGATAGATGCGACATTAGGAGGGAATTCCCCCCTGTGAGGGTGGGGAAACCCTGGAATGGATTTCCCTGTGGCTGCCCCATCCCTGGAAGTGTCCAAGACCAGGCTGGACAGGGCTTGGAGCAGCCTGGGACAGTGGGAGGTGTCCCTGGCCATGGCAGGGGGTTGGAACGGGGTGAGCTTTAAGGTCTCTTCCCGCTCAAACCCTCCCATGGTTCTATGAAAAGCCAAGATTTCCACACAATCCCCTGGCTCCAAGTGCCCAGGGTTTCACAGCAGAACACTGGGGACAGTACATGACAGCAGCTGGGGAATGGGAAAATCCATTTTCTCCCCGTTCTGCCTCTAAAACTCAGAGCAAAAGCACCAAGGAATTTCTCAGCTTTAAAATGTTCGCTGTAGAGTTAAAGAGACCCATGCTGGGAACATCCCTTTTGCCATCAGATCCAGAGCTGAAGATCCTTGCACTGAGTGGTGTCTGGAAATGTGCTATTTTTCTTTCAATTGTTTGGATTCCTGGGAAGTTTGGATAAAAATTGAAGCAGAGCCTCCATTCCCTCCCGCAGATCCTTCAGCAGAGCCCTGGGAATAGAAGAATTTTGGGATGTTTGGCTTCCCCCTGGAGCACTAGCACCTTCTGGGATGATGTGGAGCAATTTCCTACACCAGGCCCTGCCTCCTCCTCTTGTTCTCCTGGCTCCTCAAGGAAAACATGCTCAGGAAGTATTTCTCCATCTATAAATAGATCCATAAAAATAACGATGTGCAATAATGATGTACCTGATCCCAGGTAGGTCATGGCATTGCAGGGAAGACTCTGGGGTTGGGACTGGGAGAATTTGGAAAGGTCAGGCCAAGAAATCCCAAGCAGAGAACTCAGCTCTGCCCCACAGCAAGGTGGCCCTGGGCTGATCTCTGTCCTCCCTGTCCCACAGGTGTGACCAGGGGTTTGTCCTGTGCTGGGATTTCCAAGGTACAGATGGGTTTGGGCTGCTCCCGGCCATGATTTTACTTTCATGTTCTCCCAGTCATTTCTCCATTTTCCCATGTGATGCAGAAACCCTTCAGGGTTTCTGGGATCGAGGTCAGTGTTCCCAGGTTCTCCCAGATTCCTTGAGCAGGGATTTGGATGCTCTCGGGTCCCTACAACAGACAAGGGATCAGTGGGTGGGTGTGGCAATGCTCCTTCCTGCAGCTGGAATGGGGAAAGGAGGGAATTCCTCGGGATTAAATACAAATTGTGTCACAAGTTGTGAGGAGCAGGACCAGGGCACGGCCCCTGTGCTGGGCTCTGCTGAGGCCCCTCAAATCCTGGGGTCCCTTTGGGCCTCCACTGCCAGGAGAGACCCTGAGGGGCTGGAGCGTGTCCAGGGATGGGAATGGTGCTGGGAAAGGGCTGGAGCTCCAGGAGAAGGGTCTGGAGAACTCCTGAGGGACCTGGGGGGCTCAGCCTGGGGGAAGATCTGGCTCTGCACAACTCCCTGACAGGAGGGGACAGCCAGGGCAGGGTCAGGCTCTGCTCCCAGGGAACAGCAGGAGAAAGGAAAGGGCCTCAGGCTGTGCCAGGGGAGGTTTGGTTGGATATTGGGGAAAATTTCCTCAGTGGAAAATTCCATTTCCAGACCAGGCACAGCTGCTCATGGCAGGGGCGGGGTCCCATCGCTGGGAGGGTTTCAAGGCTGTGACATCTGGGGACATGGTGGGGGTGGCCTTGGCAGTGCTGGGGAAATGCATGGACTGGATGGTCTCCAAGGCATTTTCCAACCTAAACAATTCCATGGTTCCAGGAATATGGCAGCCAAGCAGCATGGACAAGGAAGAGGATGTGGGTGTGTGCAAAATGCTCTGGAATTTTTACAGCTTTGCAGAAGGATCAGCCCAAAGCTGAGGCCATCCCTGACCCCAGGGTGGGAGAAGGGGAAAACCTCGTGGTCTTGGAGGTGGAAGGACACGGGACTGCTTCAGATGCTGGCTCAGATCATTCCCTTGGGATCTGACATCCCAAGTGTTGACAGTTTAGGGAGGATTATGGTTGGCCCGTGGCAGCTCCGTGTTCCTGATCCTGCCCTCCACTTCCAGCTCCCCGGAGCCATCTGGAATGTCTGGTGATTTCCTGACAGGGCAAGTTTGGGAAGTGACACAGCACCATGGGGAAGGTGAATTTGCATTCCCAGGAAGACTGGGGCTGCTTCAGCCACCTGGCTGAGGGGTTTGGGGTCTGGGAGGTGACTTTACAGGACTTTGTATCTATTATTTACCATAAGTGTGTCAGTGTTTTCCATAAATGTGTCAGTATTTGATCCCCGTGTCCAAATTGAGGGGCTAAAAGGGAATTTAAAGCACTTAATGTGAAAGAGGAGAGCCATTATCAGACTTAAACCTCAGGTTCAGGCCCTGTGAGACTTAAACGTAGTCAGGGTAAACAATAAATGAAATGCTTCAATCTGGAGAAGAGACATTGAGCATACCAACATTAATTGAAATAAATAACTGAATTCAGCTGTGGCTTTTTCTACAGCAGAACATGCCCAGGGTGACTTCTGGAAAAGTCTGCTGGGATTTTCCTGCACACGTACATGGATTCATTTTCCTTTAAAAGGCATCAAACACCCCATACAACTTTTAAAAGTGAGCATTTGATTAAAAAAAATGCAATTTGACACTGGTATTGATTTTAAACATGATTTTATTGCCATTGCTGAGAACAGAGAGAATTTTTGAGAAGCCTCTTCTGAGCAAAAATTCAAATTCAGCATCGAGGAGCAAAGGGAAGCAGAGTCCCTGTTTTTGGGTGGATCAAACCAGGGCTGGAAGTGCTGCCTTGGCAAAGCCCTCTGGGGGTATTTGCATGGATTGCCTGTGGATAAATGCCTGGTCTGGGCCAGATCAAAGCTGGGCTCCCTCCTTACCCCTCCAGCAACAGCCACTCCAGCATCTGAGGAAGAGCACGGGGAGAAAGGCAAGCGTGGATCTGGAGGGGATGGTGCCAGCAGAGCACAGTCAAGAGCATCCTTTGGGGGGGGGTCCTGTCAGAACAGGGGGAGGGAAATGATCCATAATGATCCATAAATTATCCCTTATGATTTGGAATTGGGCCCAGTCTCACTGAATATTCCCATTAACAGCCTTTGCAGAGAAATCCTGGTGGGGCAATGCTGGAGACTGCTGGGATTCACTCTGGGAATGGAGAACTTGGGGCAGAGCAAGTGAAATGGGGTTAAATCAATGGCTGAAAGAGCAAAGTTCACCCAAAGACCAACCCCAAATTCCTTGGCCAGGCTGAGGACCATGACCAGGTCCTGACAGGGCAGAGGGAAGGGGTGGAAGGGGTTTGGAGGGTCTGGAGTGATGCAGCCATGAGAAAGGGATGTAAGAAGCAGGTGATGGAGATGAGAAGGAATTCCTCCCTCTCAGGGTGGGGGGGCCTGGATTTCCCAGCACAGCTGTGGCTGCCCCATCCCTGGCAGTGTCCAAGGGCAGGCTGGATGAGGCTTGGAGCAGCCTGGGACAGCGGGAGGTGTCTCTGCCCATGGCAGGGGTGGCACAGGTGGGGTTTGAGGTCCCTTCCCATCCAACCCATTCCCTGATTCAGATTCTTCACACCCGAAACACGCTGGGTGTGAAACCTCTCCTTTGTGTGTTCCAGGTGATCTGAGCATCCGAGGGGAACAGGACCAGACGAAAGAAGGGAGAACCAGGGAGAGAGAGGAAGGACAGCCCTGGCCCAATAACAAGGTGTGGATGAGTTTGGGCAGTAACCCAGGCTTGTCATTTCACAGGAGAGAGGATGTGTAAGTGCCCCAGTGGGGCCTGCAGGGACTCATGGCCACGCTCCCAGTCCCATCTTCCCAGGACAGCCCCTGTGGGAACACCTCTGTGTCTCGTGGCGGGTGGGAAGCGGCACTTTGGTCCCTTTCACAGCAGAACCTGTCGTGTGTGACGCTCATGGCTCGGAGTGAGAGCTCCTGCTGCTGCTGCTGCTCCTGTGTGTGAGCCAAGAGCCGAGCAGGGACCGGAGACGGGAGCAGAGTTCAGCAGCAATGAGGCATCGGGTGGCAACCTCCACACCCAGGGTAATGAACACTCTCCAGGCTCCTCGGAGCTCTCCGGGAGGGAACTGCCTCAGCCAAGCTCCGTGTCCTGCGAGGGGGACGTGCAAGAGGAGATCCCTTGTTCCTGCGGGGTTGGGATTTACTGGCTCTCCCCCAGATCAGGAACCACCCGGGCACGGGGAGAGCTGGGGACAGGAGGTGGGTGGGACCAGCACAGCATCTCCCCGGGAGAGGAGTCAACTTCAGTGCCCCAGGAGAAACGAAGGGAGAGAGGGGCGAGGTGAGATGCTCCTCTGGACGAGGTAAAGCCATGCCAGAGGTTTCCAGCTCCTCTCTTGGCCCAGGGAGAGGTTTGGCTACACCTTCTCAGACATGCCCCTGGGCAGGGTCTGGGGGGAGTGCAGCTCCACGGACTGGCGCCGCCGGGCCTCGCGCTCGGCCCAGTCCGGCTCAGGCTCGCAGCCCTTGAGGATGGCCAGGCGCTCCGAGAGGGTTTTGGCCTGCGGGAACAGGATGTAGTTGTAGAGGATTGAAGCTGCTGCAGCCCCAATCAGGGGGCCCACCCAGAACACCTGGAGAGGAGAGAAGAGTGGGGTGAGCAAAAGCCAGCCTGTCTTTGGAGGATGGGGAGGAGATGGGATCCCTGAGGGGTGTTCCAGGGGCTTGGGTTCCTTCCTGGGAACAAAACACGAGCAAAGCTCTGCTCTGGCCATCGCTGGGGATCTGAACTCCCCTCCAGTGCCTGGATATTCCCAACCATCCTCTTCCACCATTCCTCCCCTGCTCAGACTCTGCATTAATGACAGCCCCATCAGGAATGTGCTGAGTGATGTGGCATCATCTGGGGGAGCATTTTCCTACCAGCTCATGGATTGCTGTGGGAGGAGGAGGAGGAGACACCTGCCTGGTGACACCAGACACCTTGGAACACATCAGGAACTACCACAGCTCTGCCTCCAGCTGGGCTCTTTGCAGGTGAAAACAATAAAATCATCTGAGCTGGAATCTCCTGAGCTGGAAAGGACCCACAAGGATTCTCAAAATCCACCTTCTGGCCCTGCTCAGGACAAACGCCACCAATCCCACCCTGTGCCTGAGAGCTGAAATGCTCCTGGAGCTCTGGCAGGCTCAGAGCCACGGCCATTCCCTGGGGAGCCAGGGAGTGTTCCCAAAGCTATACGTGGATCCAGGAACCAGGAAAGTTCCCTGGGACTGGCAACAGCTCCACTGGTTCTGTTCCCTGTGTTCAGTCATGCCAACAGACCTCACACCCTGATCCTGTTGCAATGCTCCCAGTTTGGAGTTTGGAAAAGCCAATTAAGCAGCCAGCAGCCCCACCTCCTGCTCCTAATCTCTCCATCTTTCCTCCAGCTGGGAGCTGCTGTGGAAATGCCGGGAATTCATCTGGCTTGGTGAGTTTCGAGGAATATTGGCAGTTTGGGGGCCTCATCCAACCCCGCCCCCAGAGCCGAGTTCTCACCCAGTGGTCGCTGAAGTCTCCGACGACGACGGCGGGGGCGAAGGACCTGGCGGGGTTCATGGAGCAGCCGGTGTAACGGATCTGCCGGGAACACCACGGCCCACGTCAGCATTAACCCTTCTGACCAAATTTCTAAAAATGTTGGGGTGCCATTAGGGTGATTCATCCCCTGCTACTTCATCCTCCAGCATTCCTGTTCCAGGGAAAGGGATTCCAGGAGCAGCCACCACCTGAGTCAACACCGTAAGGTGTCTGAGTCTGTGTGCCCTGAGCGTGGTGTTGCTGTGCTGCAGCCCAAGGACTGCAGGGATGAGCTCCCAGTCCTGCAGGAAATTCCCTCTCCTGCCTCTGAGGACAGGAGAGGGACGGTCCCATGGATGCAGGGGTTGTGGAGCGTTGGGGATGGAAGGTGTGGTGTGACCAACAGCGTTTTCCTGTGTGCACTGGGTGTGGGGCTGCTTTGGACTGTCACCCAGGTGGGATTTCCCGGATCCATCCCAAATCCCAAACGCTTCCCAGGCTCATCATGCTCTTGAGAGCCCCAGCTGCCAACACATTCCCTCCAGGGAGAGATCCCATGGATCCCTGGAACTCCATATCAAGTTTTCCATGCCAAATAAAAGCTGAGCTCAGGCCACAGCTCTCCCATGGCTTTGGTGGGATTTTTCCCTCTCTCTGCTGGAAAACCATGGGTTACAAATCCCCCGTCAAACCTGGAGATGCAGCCAAACCAACTTCGGGCATAAACAAGAAAAGAACCCCAAAGGTGCCAAGTTTTGGCCCATCTGCTCACCCCGAGGAGGTGCCCCACGGCCACGGAGAGGCCAATGGAGAGGGCAGGGGAGCCCAGGTTGTCCTCACGCCGCTCGTCTGTGGAAGCAAAGACGCACAGGACCAGCTGGAAGGTGAGGAACAGCTCCACCGTCACCGCCTGCCCCGTGGTGGTCTCATTGTGCAGCTGGAACGGGAGGAAAAACTGAGCTCTGTGAGTGGATGGGAAATGTGGAGTACAAATCCAAAATCAGGGGGAGCCAAGGGAGACAGGAGAGATTTTTGGCATCAGTAAGAAAAAACTTGCCAGGTAGAAGAAGTGGCTCAATGGGAAATGCTTAATTGACCTGTCAGGAAATTTTATTGGCTTTTTTTGGGTATTTTTCCATTTTTTTTTTCCTCATACTCAAAATGCTTTTTGGAAAACTCTGCAAGTTGCATTTTGAAGACATAGAAAAGAAATATTTTGGCATAAAAGAAGAAAAAAATTCCCTTTCCACACTTATTTGACTCAGAAAATTTGTCAGGTCTGATCTGGAGCTGTTCCTGCACCACCTCTCCTCCAACTCAGTGCCTTCTTTCCCTGTGTCCCCCCAAATCCAATCCCGTTGCTCAGCAATCCCAGGAAGGTCCTAACTGCCCTCCTGCCCGAGCTCCAGTCAGATCTTCCTCCTTCTCCTCCCCAGTATTCCACTCCCTTTTTATAGGGTATAATCTGTGCAGGCAGCCACGCGATGAACAGCCCACAGGGGACAAAAAAGATCTTCTCAAAATCCCCAGTTCTCACTTTTAGGTGTTTTAAGCTGTAAACCAACAAAGCTGGGGCAGTCTGAGTCTCCCTTAAAGCTCCCGCTTTTATTACCCTCGGTCATTACCAGCCTAAATCCCCTTGTTCAGATGAAACCACAATCCCTCTTTTTAACCCTCTTAATCACTCTGGCAGTGCAGCCGAGTCCTGGCAGTGCCTCCCTGCTGTGGGAAAGGTGATTTCCATGTGCTGCTTCCCAGCCCAGCTCCCTGCTCCTCCCTCGCTCCCTTGGGGTTGGGTGATGCTGATCCCGGCATGGTGGGCACGGAGAGGGGACAGTGAATCCCTGGGCTTCAATTCCTTTTCCCCCTCCTGTTGTGTGCAGCAGTGGGGAAGGGGGTGTTGGAGAATCCCCCATGGCTTCCTAAGGTTCCCTGGCTTCATTTTTTCCCTGTCTGAAACCAGCCTGAGATCTCTGTGAAGCTTTAGTGAACCCATGTGTTGGGTTTTGGGATGAACCAGCTGGATCTGGTGTGACCACCCTGTCACAATGGGAAGCAATGAGGTGGATCTAATGCAAATCTTGTATTTAGACCCAAATCTCTCCCCACCACTTCAGCAACCTGGAAATTGTGGCTTTGCCAAAGCAGAGCCAGGAAAAGGCTGCCTGTACCCACACCAGAGGGGAAACTGGGATGAGCCTGGGACAAGAGGAATGCAGATGTGGTATTTTGGATGTGTCCTTCCTTAAAGCCCTGGTGCTCCCAGAATCCAAGTGCCCCCCAGTTCAGTCCCAGGGAAAAATGAGATGGTTGTGACTCCACGGGAAGCGTCGGTGGCCAGCTGGATCCTTCCTCTGCCTTTAGCCCAAAGATCAGGGGACATTTTTGGCACCAATATGAAAAGAGGAAAAATGTCCCAGGTGGAAGAAGTGGCTCAATGGGAAATATTTGATTGACCTCGGGACATTTTAGCCCTAAAACCAGAGGAGGAAGATGAGTCCCTCCTTCATCCCTGCTCCCGGCAGGACCCTTGGAGCAGCAGGGTCCCGGCGCTGGGCTGCGGCTTTCAGAGGCTTCCTCGCCGACCCCAGAGGGTCTTTGCCGGCCACAAGCCCCTTTCTCCCACCCCTTGGCCTCCCCAGAGACCCTGCCCCTCTCCCCGCAGCCCCCCCCGCCCACCCTTCCCCGAGGCCCCACCTCGTTTAGGGGCCNCGCCCACCCTGCCCCGAGGCCTCACCTTGTTGAGGGCCAGGCCCTGGCGGGAGTCGGCCGGGGTGATCTGGTGCAGGATGGCGGCGCCCACCACCCCCCCCAGCAGCTGGGCCACCATGTAGAAGAGGGCTCGGAGCAGGGAGAGCTGCGAGCCCAGCAGGCAGCCCAGGGTCGCGGCGGGGTTGATGTGGGCACCACTGACGTGGCCCAGGGCCTGCACCAGGGTGCCGATGGCCAGCCCGAAGGCCAGCGCGATCTGCAGCACGCTCGGGGCCGGCGCCGAGGGCCAGTTCAGGGCAGAGCCCAGGCCGAAGAGGACGAAGACCAAAGTGGCCAGGAATTCCGCCAACACGGCCCTGGTGAAGGCGATGGAGCGCAGTTCCCACATCATGGAGGCTCCCGGGAACGATCCCGCCCGTTGCGTCCTCGGTGCCCACCTCCTGCTGTGTCCCTGAGGACGACCTGGGACAACATTTATATATCTGGAGGTGG
>VYXD01009009.1:197692-208085 GCA_013397195.1 Hylia prasina | reverse complement strand
TGTTGGTGTCCCATGTTGCAGTGCCGTGTTTGGAACCCCATGACTGGAACTTTGTGTTGGTGTCCCATGTTGCGGTGCTGTGTTTGGAACCCCATGACTGGAACTCCCTGTTGGTGTCCCATGTTGCAGTGCCGTGTTTGGAACCCCATGACTGGAACTCCGTGTGTTGGTGTCCCATGTTGCAGTGCTGTGTTTGGAACCCCATGATTGGAACTCCCTGTTGGTGTCCCATGTTGCAGTGCTGTGTTTGGAACCCCATGCTGGTGCCTCATATTGGTGCCCCATTCTGGTACCCCATGTTTGAATCCCATTTTTGGAGCCCTATGTTGGTGCCCCATGTTTGAACCCCGTGTTTGGAGCCCTGTGTTGGTGCCCTGTGTGGGTTCCCTGTGTTTGGAATCTGGTGTTGGTGGCCGTGTTTGAACCCCACGTTGGTACTCCATGTTTGTAACCCTGTGTAGGTTCCCTGTGTTTGAACCCCGTGTTGGTGTCCGTGTTTGAACCCCACGTTGGTACTCCATGTTTGTAACCCTGTGTAGGTTCCCTGTGTTTGAACCCCGTGTTGGTGTCCATGTTTGGAACCCCGAGCTGCTGCAGCAGGAAAGGTTCTGCTGCCACGTTTCGAAGAATGTTTTGCAGGTGCCACATTTTGAGGAATGGCTCTTGCAAGGCAGGGAATGGTTCTTGCACAACCAGGAGCTCCTCCAGTGCTTTAGATGGTCCTGATATCTCTGCTCCCCTGGTTTCCAGGAAAATATAAACATCCTGAGGTATCTCCATTCCATCTGAAATACCTTGGAGCCACAAAAACACTTATTGCATAAACAACGTGCAGTCTTCCTGCTTCTATCCGACCCATCACAGGAGTCCCACGCTGCCCAGACCCTGCTGGAAATCCCGTTTTTTGCTCTTTTCTGGGAGCAGGGAGCACCTGCAGGCAACTCCCCCTCCTCTAAAACAGCCTAAGGGACAACCTGAACTGCTGTTTCCCATGGCAGCAAATGCCCTTTTCATCGGACACTGGAGAATCCACCACTGGAATAAGGCTTAGGAGAAAATTTTGTACAAACTTGAATGGTTTTGGTTCTGCTGTTCCTTGAAATGCAAGATTTCTGTCCCATAAAGGAGGGGAAACTGGAATGTGTAAAACTGGAATAGGTAAAACTGAAATCCTTTCTTGGAGAGTTCTCCAGGAGCAGCCCTTAAAAGAAAAAAAATTAAATTCTTGTATTGTGACAAATTCTGTTCTTGATTGAGGTTCTCTGTTGGCTGCCTGGAAACATGAATGTGCCGGAGCCTTTGGTCCCATCCTGTTCCCCAGCAGAGTGTGGGGAATGGCAGCCATGGGCTTGGGAAGCAGATGGGAGTGAAGGAATGGACTCATTTGTGCTTGGATCAGCAGGGGCAGAAACCCCTTGGCCTGGCTTCCATTTGGGAATTGGAGCAGCAGCAGCAGCAGTTTGGCTCCAGGGACCTTTGCACCCTGGATGTCCTGATCTGTCCTGGTGGGCACTGCCCAGACTGTGAGTGGGGGTCCCTCAGCAGGGACAGGTCCCTCTCTGTCCCCAGAGCTGGGTTTTTCCAGGATTGGGCTCCTGCTGCCTGATTCCAGACTGGTTTGGGTTGGAAAGGATATTAAAGACCATTGAATTCCAATTCCCTGCCATGGGCAGGGACACCTCCCACTATCTTACGTTGCCCCAAGCCCCATCCAACCTGTCCTTGGACACTGCCAGGGCATCCAACCTGTCCTTGGACATTCCAGGGCCTCCCCCCATCCACAGGGAGAATTCCATCCCAATATCCCACCTAACCCTGCCCTCAGGCAGTGGGAAGCCACTCCCTGTGTCCTTGTCCCAAGCCCCTCTCCAGCAAGGAGCTGTGGTACAGCAAGGGGGGATTAAGGTCCCTTTTGGTGACCATCAGAAGGGATTTTCTCCACTGTCCAATTCCATCCAAAGGACGTTCACCCAGGCGAGCAAAGTAGGGAAAGAATCCCCACCTCCTCTGCCTTTCAGGCCAAGTCCTAAATCCCTTTTCACACAAAGCTTCCGTTGGCTCTGGCTGTGTTTGTTGTTCCTTAGGGAGGCACATGGATTTACTGCAGCCTCGATTCCCTCCAGTGCCTCCCAAAGGGACCTTGGGCGCGGGCCAGGAGCAGAACCTGCCTGTGAGGCTCTGCTTGGTTTCTTTACCCCATCTCAAGGACTTGCAAGTTCAGTCCTGAATGTTTGCCTGGGCTTTAGTGCAGGCAGACAGCAAGACTGGTGCTGCCAGAGCCAGGCTGTGGATCCTGTCAGGATTAGGACATTCCCGTGGCTGTGAAGACCACAGAGCCTTTGGCCCAGCAGCAATCATGGAACAGTTTGGGTGGGAAGGGACCTTAAAGCCATCCTGTCTCACCCCTGCCATGGGCAGGGACACCTCCTGCTATCCCAGGCTGCTCTGAGCCCTGTCCAGCCTGGCCTTGGACACTCCAGCGATAAGACTGCCATAGCTGCCCTGGGATTTGGCCATTCCCAACATCCCATGACATCAGAGCTGGAAGCTGGGACCTCCCTTCAATCCCACCTAAGAGAGGGCAGAAAGGAGATCATTCTTCCCATGTTTTGGTGATGACGTCCAGGGCTTATAAGCATTTACAGGAAAATAATGAATGCTTTTCTCTCAAATCCATGAAAGAACTCCAGCAGGACTCCAGGACATGCAGAAACCAGCAGAGTCCCAAGTGATGGAGCCCCCGAGGCCTGGCTGGGTGGTGGAAGCTCTCTGCCACCTGCCTGGGCAGGAATGGGACCTCAGTGAGCAGCAGGGAGGGTGGGACAGGACCCTGGTGACAGAGCCGGGCAGGAGAGCTCGGCTCGGCTCCGCCGGGGTTTGTTTGCAGAACCAAACACCTCAAAGAGCCCCGGTGCTGTGGGTGGGACTGGGGAGTGGCTGTGACATCGTGCGGTGACACCGAGCAGTGACACGGAGCAGTGATGGGCAGTGACACGGGGCAGTGCCGGGCTGAGCTCGGATTTCCTCATTTTATGCAAATCTCAGTAATGCAGGGCCATGGGCTGGAAGGGAATGAGCTCCGGGGAGAAGCCAGCTCCAGGTGACCCCGGAGTTGAAAAAGAAAATTAAAAACAGTGTTAGATGCTGCTGGGAATTGGTCCTGGTGGTGGCTCTAGGACTGATGTCCCGTATCCCCTCCTCGCCTGACACCTGCAGCCCCTTGTTCCCTGTCCCCTCCTGTCCTGTCCCGTGCACATTATCCCCGTGCCAGCACCTTTCCTGGGGAGCTGCTCCTGCTGAGGTGGTGCAGGGATGGGCAGGGAAAGGAGAGGGTTATTTCCAAAAATCCCTCTAAAAACCAGCTGGGATTGAGGGAGAAAGAAAAAGGGTTTTGGCTTCTCTTACCTGAGCCCAATGTCAGTCCATGGCCCTCGTGGGCCAGACACAGCAGAGGCAGTGCAGGGAACTGTGGGGAAAAAAAACAAGGATAATTTTCAGGCTGAGATGCAGCAATCAGAGGTAGCCAGAGGAAATGCTGGATTGCACCAAATCCCTCCTGGCCTTTACATGGAACATTTTCAAATCAAATTCTCAGTAAGGAGCTGCTTCTGCCTCTGCTTTGGGGGAGCGTGGAGCTGGGATCTGGTGTGGAGCTGGGATCTGGGTACAGAGCTGGGATCTGGACACAGAGCTGGGATCTGGGTGTGGATCTGAGATCTGGGTGCAGAGCTGGGATCTGGGTAGGAGCTGGAAACTGGGTATAGAGTTGGGATCTGGGTGCTGCAGTTGAGATCTGGGCGTGGATTTGGGGCTGGGATCTGGGTACAGAGCTGGTATCTGGATGTGGATCTGGGTATGGAGCTGGAATCTCTGTATGGAGCTGGGATCTGAGTACAGAGCTGGGATCTGGGTACAGAGCTGGGATCTAGATGTGGATCTGGGTATGGAGCTGGAATCTCTGTATGGAGCTGGGATCTGAGTACAGAGCTGGGATCTGGGTACAGAGCTGGGATCTGGATGTGGATCTGGGATCTAGGTATGGAGCTGGAATTGGGGTGTGGAGCTGGGCTCTGACAGCCCCAGCATTCCCAGTGCTGGGTTCCCGAGTCCAGTGGGGTTTGTGCAGGACCAGCTGATGGCTGAAGGTCGATCCCACCCAGGGTGGATCCAGGGAAGTCGCAGTGCAGCCGCTGGGCCGGGGCTGGCCCAGAGCCAGGAGCACAGGGGTGGTTTCTGTGCACATCCAGCAGCTGCCCCTGCCTGGAGCTGTCCCTCCTGGGGCTGGAAGGGGTTGGAAGCCATTCCTGGGCTCTGGGAGAGCGTCAGGAGCAAGGTTAGAGCTGGTTGATGAACTCCCAGCTTGTGATGAACTTCCATCCCACCCAGCTGCCTCTGGGAGCTGCTCTGGCAACCTGCAGACACAGCAAATGAAACTCATGCTTCTCATGATTCCCACATTGCTTCAGGAAGTTTCTCCCATGGAGATTGAGCCTGGGATGGTGGGAAAAGCAGGGAAAAGGGCAGAACAGCTCCACAGGTTGGACATCCCCATGGAAAGGCCTCCACAGCCGTCAGGGTTGGCTGCAGCCCTTCCCACCAGCCCAGATTCTGCAGAGGTCTCCATGTGATCAACAGCTGGAAAAGGGCTGGGACAGGCTCCAAAACTGCTCTCAAAACTTCTGGTTTTACAGAGGAGATGCAGACAGGAGATCCAATCTCCTGCTTTTCAATTTTCAGTGGAAGGACCATTTATATTCCCTCCTTCCATCTCTTTTCATGACCGCTTTCACCTTCCATCCTCCATGTCCCTCCTTCTCCTTCTGCTTCTCAGACCCCTCCTCAACACCGAGGCTGAAAACGGAGAGAACACCAAAGCAAAACCTCTGCCTCCTTCCCCTTGTGGAGGAGAAAGGGCAGGGTGAGTGTTCAGGGTGGGATATTTTTGTTTGTGGTGGCTGCATTTCAGTGGGGTCTGGGCGTGGTCGGGCCTGGGTTGGGATTTGCCCTCCTGCCACGGTACAGAGACTTTTGGAGGAGTTTTGTTGCTGAATGTGGTTTGTGGCTCTGATTTCCTCCCGTGCCCGTGCCCATGCTGATGGGATTTGGCCCGGCTGTCACTGCAATTTGCTTTGCCTCTCTGAGCTGTGCCGAGGCTTGGGGAGCCCTGGCAGCTCCTCCAGGCCATGCCAGCCAGTCCAGCGTGAGGAAAGCTCTGAAATCCTCTCCTGGGTGGGGACAGAACTGCCCAGGGAGCTCAGAATTTCATTTTGCTGCTCCAGTGGAGCTCGTGATTCTGCTGCTGTGGAATCCAAGAGGGGCTGGGTCTTGCTGGGGTGGAGGAGCTTTGCTGTACCCCAAAAACTGGGAAAATCCACCCAAGGAGCACAAACTAAGACTAAAAAAATTCTGTCTGGAGGCGTGAGGGGTAAAGGTGCCAGCATGGGACAGGGAGAGCTGGAGGCAGCCCCAGGTCCATCCTGGGAGGGATGGAGCAGTTCCTTCGTGGTGGAACAGGGGGAGAGAAATCTGCCCCCATTTAGGAGCTGGAGGTGCTTTCCAGGCAGAGATTCCCGACCCAGCAAGGACCTGAGTGCAGGGATGTCATGGGAAAGGTGGGGTTTAGGAAGGAAAGAGATGGAGGAAGTGGCCTTTGGGGTGTCTGGAGCCACACGAAGGAGGAGAGCGAGGTCTTTGTGTCCTGGGGATAAAGGTCAGGGAGGCATCAGCCACGGGCTTGGTTTACAAACTGCTGCAAAAACCTGGAGAGGTGTAGTTCAGGTATTGGGAAAGAATTCCTCCCTGTGAGGGTGGGGAGGCCCTGCAATGGATTTCCAGAGCAGCTGTGGCTGCCCCAAGCCTGGCAGTGCCCAAGGCCAGGTTGGACAGGGCTTGGAGCAGCCTGGGACAGTGGGAGGTGTCCCTGCCCTGGTCCCTTCCAAACCAAACCGCTTCAGGGTTCCCTGATTCTACAGTTCCATTCCTGGGACACCCTTAGGCCAGATGGGAAATGCCATTACTTCTGAATTTGGACTTCCAGGGTAAAGACAGAGGATCCTTCCAGGAAACACCAGCAAAGCTGGATTTGGGGCCAGTTGCTGGAAATTTGGGCTCTGGAACCATAGAACTTGGAATATCCTGAGTTGGAAAGGACCCACAAGGATCATCCAAGTGCTTCCTCCATCTCCTCTGCTGGGCATGATGGAGCCATGTCACCACCACAGTCACTCCTGGAGCAGGAGGAACGTCAAACATTCCTGTGGCCATCCCTGGCTGTGTTACATAAAGTCCCTTCACAGCAGTTCAGAGCAAGAGCTGCTCGGTGGCGCGAAGGTGTCACTCGAGTGTCCCCAAACCTGTTCTGCTCCCCCTCCCAGCCAGGACTCAGAGTTCTTGTGCAATTCCTGCCCTCCAGCAGCTCCCCCCGGGGGCAGGACAGGCCCTGCTGGCAGCGGGCAGGGAATGGCTGCCAAGGCCTGAGAGCTGCACAGTTTAATCCTGGGCAGAGCCGGGCTGGATTTCAGTGTTTGCTCGGGCCCCGCGAGTGCGCAGAGCTGCTCCGCTCTGACGTGGGAGCGCCCAGTTTGCTTCCGTTTGTTCTTGCCTGTCCCCACCGTCCCCTGTGGTCCATGGAAATCTCACACCGCAGCTCTGAGGTGTTCAAAGAAGTAAACCACACCCACATTTCTCCAAACACCCAAATCCTGCCATTGCCTTGGTCCTAAGGCACCGGCAAAATGCAGGGATAAGCCAGGAGCTTCCTCAGCTGCTGCTCCTTGCAGGTGCTGCCCACCACGGCAGGCCAAGCCCTCGTTAATTAAAGTGGTCTCCTTAGGGTTTTAATTAATGTTCCCTGGCAGCTGGGAGCCCAGGATCAGGCAGGACAGCTCAGTTTGTGGGATTTCCCTCCAGGCAGTGAAAAACTGGAGGCATGAAGGGGGTGCTGGCAGTGGGGTTTGGCTTCAGCTCAGGCACCAGCAGGAGCTCTCCAGGCCTGAGTGTAGAAACCCAGGAGAACATTCCCGTCCCAAAGGGTCCAGACTCATCCAGCTCCTTCTCCCGTGTGTTTAGGGGGTGTTGTCCCATCCTTCAGGAGCATCCTGGGCAGGAAGGAGGGGACGTTTCAGCCGGAGGGTGCTAGTGAGAGCCAAGAGGCAGGAGCTGGCTGGGAAGGGAGATGGGAGCAGGGAATCATGGCATGGTTGGGTGGGAAGGGACCTTAAAGCCCACCCAGCCCCAGGGCAGGGACACCTCCCACTGTCCCAGGCTGCTCTGAGCCCCATCCAGCCTGGCCTTGGACACTTCCAGGGATCCAGGGGCAGCCACAGCTGCTCTGGGAAACCCATTCCTCCCCACCCTCACAGGGAGGAATTCCTTCCTCACATCTAATCTAAATCTTTCCTGTTTAGTTTCCAACCATTCTCCCTTCTCCTATCCAGGTTTCCATCTCTCATGGAGATGAAGCTCCGAGGCTGCACAGCCCTGGGAAGCTCCCTGGGATGTTGGAGGGCTCTGCCCCTCAAGGACAAGGAGGTTTTAATTTCTTTTATCCTCCAAACCCCTCTCTGTGCATTCCCTGAAGTTCCCAGCCTGCATGTTAATTCCCCATCCAGGGCCCAGGGATTTAGCACTAATAATCCAGGGATAATTCAGCGGCCTGGGGTAAATTCCTGAATTTTTAACGTTTTATTTTGAAGTCCACGGCACAGCTTTCACTGCCATGGGGTTTTTTTTTTCCCTCTTGGGGTGGGGGAGAGGGTATTTACTGAGGGCTTCTGGGTGTGCCACTGTGGATGATGGTGCAGCAAATCCCTTAATTATCCCATCAGGTTCCCTTTCCTTTGTTTTTGATGTGATTGAGTGCTCAGCAAATTTGTTTTAATCCTGGAAAATCCCTGGTGGATTTGGCCGGGTGTGGCCTGGACAGAGATTTTTATTACCATTATTTCTCTGTCTGAGTGTTAAAGGGAAGAGTGAGGAAGGGAATGGCTGGAGTTGGGTTTGGGCTGGAGCTGGTTGGGGATGCCAGATGCCTGGATCTGGGATCTTTTCCCTGTGGGACCGACCCTAGAGACAACTGACACCTTGGGAGGACTCTGGCACATTTGGGAATTTCCAGCTCAAGCAGAACAAGGATCCAGGCTTGGAGCAGCTTTTTGGGGGCAGGGATGGTCCCTGCAAGCCTGAGGGAGCTGCTCTCCATTGCTGCGGGCTGGGCAGAGTCATCCTCGCCTTCTCCAGGACCCAGCAGAGCCGTGGGGGCTCTCCCAGATGGTTTTCCTGGCTCAGGAAGGACGTGGTGGTTCCTCAGAGCCCCACGGGGGTGGTGCCTGTGGGTGCTGGAGTTGGTGCCAGGCTGGGCCAGGAGGGGAGCTCGGGATGGACCTCAGGACAGCGGCTGGAGCTGGCCCAGGGGTCAGGCTGGATCTCAGGGAAGGTTCTTCCCCCAGAGGGTGCTGGGCACTGAACAGGTTTCCCAGGGACTGGTCATGGGCCCCGAGGCTGCCAGAGCTCCGGGAGCCTTTGGACAACACTCTCAGGCATAGGGTGGGATTTTGGGATGTCTGTGCAGGGCCAGGGGTTGGACTGGATGATCCTTGGACTGGATGATCCTTCCTGCTGAGGATGTTCCCAGAACAGAGCAGGGCAGGGGTTGGAATCTCTTCCCTGCTGTTTTTACCCAAGAGGAGCTGCTGGGGTTGCTGCTTTGCTGGGAGTTTTTCCTCTCCCAGGCCAAACGTTTCACCTCTTTAAGCCTTTCTAGCCCGAGATGGAGCATGTGGGACCTGGAGTTAACACTCCAAGGAACCTGGCTTGGCTGGGCAGCAGAGCCCTGGGGGTTCCTGAGGAATTGGGTGTCACAAAGCACCTGGAGTTTCTGTTCCCAAGCCCTTGACCGCTTGGCCAGGCTCTTACTTGAAGGGGCCACACCAGCTGAGTGTGTTGGAGGTTCTTTCTCCATCCTTGTGCTCAGTTATTTATCCATGTTATTTATCCATCCTTGTTCTTGGTTATTTGTCCATCCTCACCCTCCCAGAGCAGCTGGAATCTGGAAACCAGCGCTGGGCTCAGCTCCTCTCCCTCCCTTGGGACCTGCCCAGCTTTCTCAGCCCCTGCCCAGCCCCAGGAGAATGAAGCCCTTGAGGAGCCGGTGGTTAAGTGGCCCTTAATTGATTCGGAATAATCCTGACAGGTCCTGCGGAATCGCCCCTTTCCAACTGAATGGCTGGGGCTGGGTCTGTGTGGATGCCAACGATGCTTTGCTTGGCTGCATTCCTGCCCTTGCAGCTCCTGCTTGCCTCTTAACCCTTCCTTTCCCGGCTTCTCTGCAGAATCCAGGGATGGGGATGGGTTTTGCACCCCGTTTCCCTGGAAAGATTCCTCACCTTCTCTGCGCTGGGCCCGGGGAACCTGGAGTTTGTCGCGGTTTTTTTTTCCTTTCCCCGCCGGCGGCGTGCTCAGAACAGCTGATTTATTGTTTGTACCTCTGTTATCGACCTGGCAAACTCAGGGGTGACTGGAAGGGGCTGGGGAGGGACGGGAGGGGGGATGGAGGGTCTCAGCCCCAAATTGTCCCATTTTGGGGGGACAGAGAGCGCAGCTGCTCTGCTGAGAGCTCCCATTCCTCTCCAGCCCCTTTCCTGGGGTCCAGGTGGAGCCCGGGCTGTGTTTCCACTGTTCCTTCCTCTGTCTTGGGCCCGTGGGAGCCACTTCACCCTGCGGTTGTATTTCCCCCCCGGGTCCCTTCACAGCGGTGAAAACCCCCATTCCCCCAGTGCCCCTTCCCCTGGGCGTGCCCCGGGCTGGGAGATGTCCTCTGCCCCCTGCCCACGGCTGGGATCAATAACAGTGATCAATAACCCGCTGTGGGGCTGCCCAGGGCACCTCCGGACCCTCCCCGTCCCCCTGGGGCTGCACTGGCCCCGAGGGGACCGGGCTGGGACACCGGAGCCCTGTTCTCTCCATGCCCGTCCGGTGTGGGATTCCTCCCTCCTGCTCTCCATCCCCTCTCGTCCCGATGGAACCTCCAGCCCCCCACGGCACCCAGGATATTTGGGATTTGCTCCCACAGCAGAGAGGCTGCAGCAAAGGCTCCTCAGAGTCTCTCTCCCTTTGCAAATCCCAGTCCTGAGGTTCAGCTGCTCTGGGGGGGACCCTATCCCTGCATCCTCCCCAAATCTGGTTCATCCCTGTTACAGGATCCCCACATCCTCCCTAAGCCTGGGGTATCCCTTTCCCTGAACTCCCACATCTTCCTCATCTGTGCACCCTCCCCATTCCTGACCCTTCACTCTCCTCTGGGTGCCATGCCATGCCATGCCATGCCATGCCATGCCATGCCACGCCATGCCATGCCATGCCATGCCATGCCATGCCATGCCATGCCATGCCATGC
>VYXD01009009.1:159550-173774 GCA_013397195.1 Hylia prasina | reverse complement strand
AGATGGGAACGGTGTGGGGGGCACTGGGAGACAGGGGAGGACTGGGAGCAGTGGGACGGTCGTTCCCATGGCGTGCTGGGAGGAAACACTGTCCTGGATCTGTTCAATTCCTCTGGGAATGGCGACCTCCCTTGCCTTGGACAGCCTTTTCCATGAGGAAATTTTCCCTAATATCAAACCTAAACCTCTCCTGGGATCCAATTCCTCTAATTCTGTTCCTGGGAGCAGATCCCGACCCCTCCTGGCTCCACCTGTCCAGGCGGGAGAGCAAGGAGGTCCCACATGAGACCCCCAGCACCAGACACATTCCAGTCCCCCAGAGGCCTGTCCTGGATCCAGGTGTGGCCTCACCTGGCCCAGCACAGGTGAATTATTGATCCCACCTGCACCACTGCCCTGGCTGGGACAATCCTGTGGTTCCTGGGGTTTGGAATCACCTAAAGCACAACTCCAGATCCCATTGCAGGTGAGCCTGTGGAGCAGGTCAGTGGGAGGCACCTGTTACCACCAGAGGACATTCCCAGCCTGTCCTGTGGCTCCAGGAGCTCCATGGAAACTCCTTTAATTAAGGATTAATTAATTCATTCACTTTCCATCGGGATGCACTGTGGAAAGAGGTTTCAGGCCAGGGACCCTGGAATTCCGAGGGCTCGGAGCCCCCTGCTCCTGGGAAGGTGTCCCATGGCAGGGGTGGAAGGGGAAGAGCTCAGTTCCTCCAGGCAGAGCGTTCCAGGATTCCCTGGTTTTGGAGCAGGCCCTCGGTGTGGGGCGTTGGCTCCTTCCCGGGCGTTCAGGGCTCCTGGGACAGATCTTTTGCTGCCCTTGCTCACATTTTCCTTTGGACACCCACGGAGGGGAAGCTCCGGGGGGGTCTCCCTGACTCCCCGTTCTCCCCGCAGGAGCTCAGCGTGGCTCTGTACCGGCACCTCCTGGGGCTCCAGGACGGCAGTTCCGGCCCGGAGCCGCCGGGAGCCGGCAAGGAGCTGAAGCTGCTGTGCTGCGACATCGATCCCGAGCTCATCCGGAGGGCTCAGCAGAGCAG
The DNA here is from genome assembly GCA_013397195.1 of Hylia prasina. Classification (NCBI taxonomy): domain Eukaryota; kingdom Metazoa; phylum Chordata; class Aves; order Passeriformes; family Sylviidae; genus Hylia; species Hylia prasina. The sequence goes on along the minus strand of VYXD01009009.1, from coordinate 172,732 downwards.
CCCCTTCCCCGCCTCCATCTCCTTTGCCAGCCTGGATATCATGGACTCGGGGGCCAGGGAGCCCTTCCTGAGCTCCTACCTGCAGCGCTTCGGCCGCTCCTCCTTCGACATCGGCTTCTGCATGTCCGTGACCATGTGGATCCACCTGAACCACGGGGACGGCGGCCTGCTGGACTTCCTGGGGCTGCTGGCCTCGCTGTGCACGTTCCTGCTGGTGGAGCCGCAGCCCTGGCGGTGCTACCGGGCGGCGGCGCGGCGGCTGCGCCGGCTGGGCCGCCGCGACTTCGAGCACTTCCGGGGCCTGCGCATCACCGGGGACATGGCCGAGAGCGTCACCCGCATCCTGACGCAGCAGTGCGCCATGGAGCTGGTGCGCTCCTTCGGGAGCACGGCCTGGGACAGGAGCCTCCTGCTCTTCAGATCCACCCGGCCCCGCGGCCCCGACTGAGGGGAGGCCCGGCCTCGCGCGGGGCCGGGAATTCCCAAAGGCCCGTTAGCGCCGGGCCGCGGCTTCCCATGGGAACACAAGGCGAGGAATGGCCGTGACTGATCCTTTGGGACGCTTTGAACCCGTTTTGTGGGTGAGATGGTTTAGGGCAAATTCGGGAGAAAACCTCCCAAGGAGCCCTCCCTCCCCTCCGCCAATCGGTTCGGGAAAAAACTTCCTCAGAGAGAAGTGGAAAGAAACCTGTTTATTACACAGGTAAAACAAAGAGACACTCCCCAGCACAATAAATTGAACAATACCTGATGACAAGAACTTCGTGGCGCTCTGGAGAGATGTCAAATTCAGCAAAGAAGTCTCCCCTGTAGATGGTTGCTCTGTCCTCAGTCCCTCTGGTGCTGAAAAAAGAAGGTTGCTGCACAGGGTGAATCTTGGTGGGTCCCAGGCGCAGGCTCCCCCCCGGTGTTTCCTCAGTACAGAGAGGTTTGAACAGTTCCAGGGAAAAGGAAAGGGGAAAAAAAAAGAAAAAAAAATAGCAAAAAAAGGACAAAAAAAGGAAAAATCCAGAGCTTCTGCACCTAAGCTAACTAACTACTAAGCAAAAGCAAAGCTAAGGCAAGTGCCCTAAAAAAAACCCTCTCTGTTGTGTTGCTGCCCCTCCCCGAGCTCAAGGCCAGCCAGTGGGGGAGAGTTCCTGGGAAAAAACCCAAAAACCTGCGTGCTTCCCCCTTCCCCCTGCTCTCAGAGCCAATATCAAAGGTACAGAGTGTATTATCACCACAAACCCAGCAGACGATTGGGGATACAAACATCACATCACCCTAGGACAGTGGGGTGTGAAGTTGTTCAAGGAAGTGCTGCTGGAATCCAAGTTCCTCCATGTGCTTTCCATGTGCATCAAGAATATTCCATGGAATAACAGAGAATAATATGCCCACGGGAATGTAGAGTGTCCTGATTGGAATGGCCTCACAAGGATCCTTGAGTCCAGCTGCTGGCCCTGCACAGGACATCCCAAAAAAATCCCACTGATCCCAAAATCCCGATGCCCAAGTGGTCCAGACATTCTCAGACGTCCAGAATCATGGAATGTCCAGAGCTGAAAGGGAGCATGTTCGGAGCTCTGCTCATGAGGAGCATCTGAAGTTGGCAGGGACCCACCTGGGTCATCGAGTCCAACTCCTGGCCCCACACAGGACATCCCAAAATACCACCCAGTGCCTGAGAGTGTTGTCCAAGCACTCCCTGACCTCCAGGATTATGGAATAATCAGAGCTGAAAGGGACCCACAGCGATCACAGAGTCCTGGAGTACCCTGGGCTGGAAGGGACCCCCAAGGATCAGCAACTACAACTCCTGGCCCAGGACAACCCAAAAATCCCCCTGACCCCAAAATCCCAGCACCCTGAGCTCTGGCTTCTTGGGGCTGTCACCATTCCCTGGGGAGCTGTTCCAGTGCCCAACACCCTCTGGATGAGGAACCTTTTCCCAAAATCCTCCCAGAGCTCCCCCAGCACTCAGGCGAGGCCAGAACAATCCCCTCCCTGGAGCTGGCACCTGCCTCAGCTCTCCCAGGACAGGGGCTCATCCCTAACGGTGAGTGCTTTGGGGAGGAATAGCCTTGGAATAAAAATCACTGAATTTTATCCTAAATTCCGTGTTGGGGTTTTTAGTCCTGTTTTTATCCCCATTCCTTTCAGGACCTGAGGGGTGCCAGGGAACTGAGCTGGTAATTCTGTTGTACTTCCACTTTTCCTTGCTCCAGTGGCAGCGAGGGAAGCCCAGGGATGTCCCGAACCTTGTTCCCTCTCCCTTCCAGAGGGACAGCAGATGTCACCTCCAGAAGGTGGTGCTGGTGTGTCGCTGCTCCTCCCAGCACATGGGAAAACCTGGATGGATTTGTCTTTGTCCTTGCTGGGAGCTCCTTGTTTCCTCCGGAGGACAGGGGAGGGGAAGGGGGAGGGAAGGGGAAGGGAAGGGAACCTTGGAGCTCCTTTTGGTGCCTCAACGGGCTCCAGGAGAGCTGGAGAGGGGCTTGGGACAAGGGATGGGGGGACAGGACACAGGGAATGGCTTCCCGCTGCCAGAGAGCAGAGAAAAATGGGATATTGGGAAGGAATTCCTGGTTGGGAGGGTGGTGAGGCCCTGGGATGGACTTCCCAGAGCTGTGGCTGCCCCTGGATCCCTGGAAGTGCCCAAGGCCAGGTTGGGATAGTGGAAGGTGTCCCTGCCCACAGCAGGGGTGGGCTGGCATGGCATGGCTTGGCATGGCACAGGGTGTGATGGATTTTAAGGTCCCTTCCCACCCAAACCATTCCATGATTCTGGGTGTTTTAGGATGCTGAGCAGGGTTGCAGGAAAACTTCGAGGCCCTTCCCATAAATGAAACTTCCACAGAGATCCCGCAGCTCCTCCAGCACGTTAATCCCTTTGGAACTGAGCAGCTCCCTGACATTCCAGGAGCTCTGGGGAAGCTCTGCTGACTCCAGGGGTGTCCCGTGTTTCCCTCCCTTTCCTCCTGCTCAGCTGCTCTTTCCCAGTCGTGCTGCTGGGGGCAGTGGAGGATCGTGCATTCCACACCCTTCCCCCCGGAATGTTTCCTTTCCCTTGTGTCAATATTTGGTGCTGTTTTATTTCACCTTTGAAATGTTTCTGAGCTAAGCCCGGCCCCGTCCCTGCTCCAGTTAAAGGAGGAAAGAATTTTTGCCTTCCATTTTCCTTTGGGGATTTTTGTGCTTCCTTGTGAAAAATTCTAGGAAGAGTTGCTAGGAAGGTGCATCCCCAAATTGTTCCTGCACCTGGCTGGAAGGATCTTTTCCTTCAGAGAGAGACCCTGGCTCATGTTCCTTATTTACTGGGAATCCCCCCAGGATGTGCCTGGAGAATCCTCCTGGGCTGCTGCTCGAGGGAAGAGTGTGGGTTGGAGTTGATAGTTCCTATTTTTCCAGCTTTTCCATGCTGTCCATGCATGTCCATGCTGGACACACATGCCCAGTGTGTCTGTAACTGCACGATGGCTCCTTATCTCTCATTCCTGGACTTTGGAATTGCTGATACGGCTCTGTCTGAGTGGCTCGGGAATGGCTCAGCTCCAGAATTCCCTCTGCTTGGCTTTGGCACAGCCAAATCCTTTGTTTTCCCACAAATACAGCTGAGAATAGTCAAAAGAAGTCCCTGTGCTCAGCCTGGAGAAAAGGAGGCTTTGGGGTACCCCTTCCCTCTCCCTCTCCCAAATTCCCTGACAGCACGGTGGAGCCAGGGAGGATTTGGGATCTGCCAGCAGGGAACAAGGGGAAAACAGCCTCAAGTTGCACCAGGGGAAGTTTGGGTTGAATATTGAGAAAATTCCTTCATGGAAAGTGTTGTAAAGCCTGGAAAAGGGTACCCAGTGCAGTGGGGAGTCCCCATCCCTGGGAATGTCCAAGGAAAGTGTGGATGTGGCTCTTGGGGACATGGTCAGGGATGACCGAGGTGGTGCTGTGTCAATGGTTGGATTTAATAATCCCTGAGGGCTTTTCCAACCTGAACAATTCCATGGTTCTGTGATCCTGGGACACTGCAGAGCTCAAGATGGAGTCAGTCTTTCAGCAAAGAGAAGGAAAGATCACTTTCATTTTCCTTTCAGCTCCATGCTCCTGCTGTCCAGGAAGGTGTTGGGACTGGAGAGGTGGGAACAGCTCTGGGAGACAGTGATGGGAGAGCCTGGAGGATATCCCATGCATCCCAGCTGCAGTAAGGATCTGGAGAATTCTGTCTGGTTTTAACACTCTGCATTTCCCATATGGCTAAAATGTGTTCCCAGTTTTCCTGAGGGTGGGACAGAGGGAAATTCCAGCTGGGGGTTAAACCCACGTCTGCCTCTGGGACAGTGGCAAAGCTCTTCCTCGTGGAGAAGGAATGGTCACGGGGAAATGGAGATCCTGGGGTCAAGGGAATGCTTTGGGTGGAAGAGACTCCAAATATTTCCCATCCCACCCCTGCCATGGGCAGGGACACCTCCCACTGCCCCAGGCTGCTCCAAGCCCTGTCCAGCCTGGCCTTGGGCACTGCCAGGGATCCAGGGGTGGTCCCAGCTGCTCTGGACAGCCTGACTCTGCTTCCTTGAGGCACCCCTGGGCTTGGTCACCCTGGTAGGATTCAGGATACCTGGAGTAAGGCAGGAGGGGATGTCCCTGATCCCAGGATGGGCCTGCCAGGGGTGGTTGCTGCTGCTGAGGGAGCTGGAGCTTCTCTGGGAGTGCAGAGCTCCCCTGGAGCATCTGCCTGTGCCTCAGGAAGCTCCTGAGCTCCAAGCTTTGGGATTGTTCCCAGCCCCCAGCCCAGTTTGCCTCAGTTTTTGCATCCCCAGAATGGGTTTGATTCCTGGATGGGGAATCTTGGCTGTGTCATTGCACAGCACTTTGGGGATAGAAAACCTGAGGAGCTGAGCTGGAGCCTCGGCTCAGAGCTGTGCCCTGTTCCCAATAATCCCTGCAGGGATTAATTAGTCCCCTGCAAGTGCTGGGACTCACTAAGCCTCCCCTCTGCTGTGGGGAGGTCACTCTCCCCTTCCTTGCATGGAAGACTGGAGGCAGGGGAGCTGAAGCATCAAGCTTCAGCCATTGGAGCTTCCACTTCCCAGGTGGCTCTGCAGGTGCTTCCAGCCCTTGGAGGAAGTGGGATTGGGTTGGAGAGAACCTTTTTTATTTTTATTTTGGGTTTCTCTTTACTGTCACTCCTGTGACACTCGATGTCACTTCCTCTAAGGGACACTTTGCTGTCTCCCAGATTCCCGTGCTGGGTGAGTACAAAGGACACATTCCCAGGGAAAAATGGAGTGTGAACTCTAGGGCCCAAGCAGGAACTGGAGAGTAGCCAGAGGAAACAACCTGGGAGCACCAAATGTCCTGGGGCTGCTCCCTTCCACATCCAGAACTTCCTGACACAGCTGGAGAGGCAGTCCCCACCCCTCCAGGGATCTCACAGCTGTGTGGATGTGGCACTTGGGGACATGGTTGGGGTGGCCTTGGTCGTGCTGGGGGATGGTTGGAGCCCGTGATCTCAGAGGGCTTTTCCAACCCAAGCCATTCCATGATTCTGGGGCCATTGTGCCATTTCCATGGCTGCTTTTCCTGAGCCCTTGGAGCAGAAGGAATTCTTCAGACTCCTCAACTCAGCTGTGATTCCTTCCCATTCCCCCACCCCTAGCCCTGGAAAGGATGAACCCCTTTCCCAGAGCCCATCCAGGTTTTCATTCTCTACGTCCCAAATTTACCACATTTAGAAGTTTCTGTGAGCTCCCCCTTCCTAGAATTGTGTTGGACTTTAGCAAATGGAATTGCATTTCTTCAAAGGGAATCTCCAAGCCAGAGCTGGATCATATCCATAAAAGGCTTTCTCCAAGAGTTTGTTCAGCTGTGTTTGGCTCTGATGCTGAGGTATGGGCAGCTCCCACCCCATGGAATTCCAGGCTGGGAAAATGAATGACAATTCTCCAAGAGTTTGTTCAGCTGTGTTTGGCTCTGATGCTGAGGTATGGGCAGCTCCCACCCCATGGAATTCCAGGCTGGGAAAATGAATGACAATTCTCCAAGAGTTTGTTCAGCTGTGTTTGGCTCTGATGCTGAGGTATGGGCAGCTCCCACCCCATGGAATTCCAGGCTGGGAAAATGAATGACAATTCTGTCAATGTTAAATCATGGCTGCCCCTGGATCCCTGGGGGTGCTTGAGGCCAGGTTGGACAGGGCTTGGAGCACCCTGGATAGTGGAAAGTGTCCCTGCCCAGGGCAGGGGTGGGACTGGCTGGGCTTTAATGTCCCTTCCCACAGAGGCCATCTCATGATTTCTAACTGGGGGCATGGCAAAAAATGGATTAGTTCAACTTCCAGTTAATCCAAGCAGCCCAGGAGTGGAGGGACGCACGTTGGGAGTTGGGAGTTGGGAGTTGGCAGCAGCTTCCTGGGCCCAGGAACTTGTCCCTGCAGGTCCCAGGGCAGAGGTTTGGATTTCCTCAGCTCAGCTCAGGGCAGGTTCCTTCTTGCTCCTCCTGTCACTTTGGAATTACAGAAGAAAAGGGAGAGGTGGCAGCTTGTGGAAATCTGGGAAGCTGATTCTGGAGAGCTGGGAAAAGAGCAGTCCCAACCCAGACACACTTGGGGAGTTCGGCTTTTCACTCCCAGTGTCACAGTTCTGGGGCAAAGGTTGGACTGGGGAGGTGACCTGGAGAGGGAGCAGAGCCCTGGTGGGATCTTGGTGAGAAAACCAACCACAAATCCAAGGGTGAGGTTGGGGTCAGCTGTGGCTGCTCCATCCCTGGAAGTGTCCAAGGCCAGGCTGGATGGGGCTGGAAGCAGCCTGGGATACTGGGAGGTGTCCCTGCCCATGCAAGGGTGGGATGAGGTGGATTTTAAGGTCCCTTTCCACCCGAACCATTTCAGGATTCCCTGATGTGCTGCAGGCAGGCCCTGCTCTGCTGAGTTACAAACAGGGAGAGTTTGGCTGTTCCCTTCCTCAGGCTGCCAATTCTGGAAATGGAAGTGCCTTGGCCATGAACCCTCGGGTTTAATTCCAGGTTGGAAGGTGCCTTGGGGTCTCCAAGGCTTTATCCTCCCTGGTCCTGGTGGAAAAGCTGGCACATTGTGGAAGCTTCTCATTGCACTCTTCAATCCCTCTCTGGGATTTCATTTCAACACCTCACTTCCCATTTTATTCACTTATGGAACAGAGGCAGGTTTGTTTTCCCCCTTGGCACAGAAGTCCCCTGGAGCATTACGGACATAATCTTTGCCACCATTTTGTAGCTCAGGCTCAAGTTCCTTGGAATGTGTTAATTTGGAGCATCCTTGTTCCCATGGAGCTGGGCTCACTGGAAGGGGCTGGAGTTGTGATCTGGGGTGGGGATCTGCTTCCAGGGACTAGAAAATGCTCTCAGACCTTATCTCTTCTGACCTGACAATCCCAGTTCAATCAGGATCATAAAATGCTTCTTGTCAGCCCCCTGGAATTTCATTCTGATGTTTAACAAAGCTGTTCCATCCTTGGATCCTCCAGACGGAGCCGGTTTTGTTGGGAGCGAGAAAGTTCCAAGGCCAGAGCTGCAGGGACCCTGCTGTGCAGCAGGGAAGCTCAGGAGGGATCTGCTCCATGTTTCCATGGCAGGACACACACTGGATAATGGATTAAACCCCCGTCGTGTGGTGGGGCAGGGATCAGACCTGGCCCTGTGGAGGTGGCATCCCTGTGGGAGGGGATGCACCAGGATCCCAGGATAACCCATCCCGCTGGATTGTTGGGTTGTAATTCCTGGAAGCACAGGGGAGTTGATGCTGAGGGGGTCCCTTGGTGTCACTTGGTGTCCCTGCTCCGCCCTGGGGTCAGTCCCAGCCTCTGGAAGCTGCTGAGGTGCAGCTTTGTTCCTGCAGGAATCTGGGAGCAGTCGTGCTGGAACAGGCCCTGCTGCCAGGCTGACACATCAAAGCAGCTCCCTGGGATCCTCCACGGATCAAACAGAGGGAGCAGGGAGGGAACAGGGAGGCTCCCAAACCTGCCAGCCCTGGGATGGCTCAGCTCTGTCTCTGCATCTCCATTAACTCTGGGAACAACCCTGCTGGACACCCCTGCTCCAGGCACTCTCAGTTTGGATTCAAAGGCTGGAGCCCCTCTGGAGCCAGGCTGGGAGAGCTGGGGGTGTTCACCTGGAGAGGAGAAGGATCCAGGGAGACCCTGGAGCCCTTTCCAGGGCCTAAAGGGGCTCCAGGAGAGCTGGAGAGGGATTTGGGAAAAGGACCTGGAATGCCAGGACAAGGGGGAATGGCTTCCCACTGCCAGAGGGCAGGGATAGAGGAGATATTAGGAAGGAATTCCTTCCTGTGTGGGTGGGGAGGCCCTGGAATGGATTTCCCAGAACAGCTGTGGCTGCCCCATCCCTGGAAGTGTCCCAGGCCAGGCTGGAGAGGGCTTGGAGCAGCCTGGGACAGTGGAAGGTGTCCCTGCCATGGCAGAGGGTGGCACTGGATGGGCTTTAAGGACCCTCCCCACCCAAACAATTTCATGGATCTGTGTGAGATGGTGCTGGGAAAAGCTCAGTGAAGGGACTGCTGTGAGGGAAGAGATCCTTGCTGGCATTTTGGGCAGAATTCCCATTCCCTGTGTGAGGAAAAGAGGCAGGAAGATGAAGGTTTTATGGGAAAAACTCCTCTAATCCAGCCAGTTTTGGCGTCCCCTCAGAGCAGGTGACAGCCTGAGCCAGGGATCATGGAATTGTTCAGGTTGGAAAAGCCCTCAGAGATCATCAAGTCCAACCCAGCGCCACCAAGGTCAGCCCTGACCGTGCCACATCCACACATTCCTTGGACACTTTTGGGATGGGGGCTCTGTTCCTGCCCTGGGGCAGCTTTTTAGGGCTGGACAGCCCTTCTATGAAGGATTCTTCCCAAATCTCTAATGAATGTATGCAAATATGGAATATCTCCCCCAAAGGCCCCGGAGAGCTGCTCTGGCCCCACGTCCACCTGGGGAGTTCCTCGGGCAGGAACACCCTCTGTGTCTCCAAGGGTGGCCAGTGCATGGACACAAGGGCATTTGGGAGTTGTGAGGGCTCCTCTGGAATGTGTGGTGGCTTCTCTCCAGGGCTCTTGGATCTCCTGGGGATGATTTTTGGGAGTGACTGCTGTGTTGTCTGGCTGGACATTCTCAGCCTGACCAGTGCCAGCTCCTGGGGGATAACTGGGGCAGATCCCAAAGGATTCCCTGTCCCCCGGCCCCTGAGGCAGGACCTGCAGCACATTCCTCAGGTGGGGCTTTTACCTTCACACCTGCCCCATCGCTGACACGGGGGGGCTCAGATCTTTCCTCAGAATTCCCACAGGATGGATCCCTGAGAGCTGCCTTTGGTTTGCCCCACTCCCATTGTGGATCCCAACTGTTGAGAGCCTTGTCCTTGGATCTGGGCAACCATGGGAAGGCCCCTTTTCCTCTCAGCCTCATCCCTCCTGGGAGATTTCTGGTTTGGCTTCTTCCAGGACAGCTTGTTCAGAGCTCAGGGCAGGTGGGAAAGGTGTCCAGGTTTCCATGGAAAAGCCCGGAGAGAGCAGAGAGGTTGCACGTGGGAGCACAGGGATGTGCAGGGAAGGTCTGAGTGGAAAAGGTGCTGTCTGGAAGGCTCAGAGAACAGGGATCCCATGGGATTTGTGTGCCTGGGGGCTGCTTGGGAGAAGAGGGAGGGAGGAAAGGAGGATGAGAATTGGGAATCAAACTGGACGTTCCTGCAGTGTCTCCTGAGCTTTGAGCATGAATGAGGTTTGGGAATCCTGCAGTACCTCCTGGGCCTTGTGTTCATGAGCTCCATTCCCCTGAAGATTGAGGCTGGACGTGGGAATCTCACCTGAGCTTGGCCAATCCTAGATGAGGCTTGGGAATGGAACCAGGAATTTTGGGGTTCCTGCTGGCCATGCCTTCCTGAGCTCCCTTCTCCTGAGGGTGGTGCTGGGGCTGGGACCTGGCCTGGACCTCGGTGCAGCTCTGGCCCGGGGGGATCCCCATGGCCAGAGGAGCTTTCCCGGCCGCGGGACAAGGCCCGGCCAGGCCTGGGCTGGCTCCAGGATTCCCAGGAGCCTCCGACGTGTCCCAAACAGGGCCCTGTGCCTGGGGGGGAGGCAGAGCTGCTCCCTGTTCTCTCCTGCTCCGTGTTTCTGCCCGGTGCTGTCAGCAGCACATTCCCGGTGCTCAGTGCCAGCCCGGCAGGTCCCGGCGGGTCCCTCCCGGGGATGTGGCCGCGTTTTTCCAGGCCCAGCTCCAGCTGCTTTGTGGGAAGTGCTGACTCGGGCGTTGTGCAGAGCTGACTCACGTGGGACAGGCTCAGCCAGGAAAGGCTTTGTAAGGAGTTGTAGGATCTGGGCTCCATGGTGGAGCTGGGCTGGTTCCCCTTCAGGCTCCAAAGGAAGAGTTGTAAGGATTTTTAAGGATTTAGAGAGTTGGAAGGTGAAGGAATGTTTTGGTGAGAGTGGAAATGCCCGTAAAGCCTCTGATGCAGTGGGGGGTGTGGACACAGGAGCAGAGGATGGGACAGGGCACCCAGAGGTTCCAGAGAGCACTGGAAGCTTCCAGGCCCCTCCCAATCCAACCCCTTCTGGGCTTCCATGATTCTCCCCCTACTCCCTGGGAAATACCCCGAGGATGGCCCCAGTCGACTGATGCAAAACTTGGTTCCTTTGGACTCTGATTTCGGGCGCAGGTTGGGGGGTGGGCACTGAATCCACTGAGGGAACACCTTGTGCAGGAGCATCCCAAGGGTCTGCAAGGCTTCGGGAAGCCCCTTGGGATCCCCTGGAGGTCCTGGCTGATCCCAGCCCCTCTCTGTGATGTCCTATCACAGCAATCCAGGTTTGGCTGGTGACAGAGCAGGGAAAGGTCTCGCTTTCCCTGACAGGAGCTGCTTTCAGGGCATCTGAGCCGTGGTTCCAGGGTGGAAGAGCAGGTGGCCCGGGGGGATTGGAGGTGGCTGGGTCAGAGGGGAGGGGTGGGAGGTCATGCAATCACAGAATCACCAAGGGTGGAAGACACCCTCCAGATCATCCGGTCCAGCCCCAGCAGCACCACCAAAGGGACCTCGGGAAGGCCGGAGCAGGAGCTGGGCACCTCCACAGGCTCCAGGAGCCCCCCTTCCCTGGCCTTGGCACTTCTGTGCCGGGACGGCTCCGCTCCTGCCAATGTGCTGATGTGGGAGCTTTGCACCGCCAAGATTTGCCTCCTGTGCAAAACCCAGCCACAGCGGGCTGGGCTCCGGAGCCGCGGCGTTCCCAGCCCAGGGCAGGGACGCGGGAGGATCAGAGGGATCGCAGCTCGGGAGGCTCCAGGGACGCGCCCACAGCGGCTCCCGAAGCTGCCCCGGGGCTGGGCGGAGCCGCCCCAGCGCCTTTCCCAGCCAGGTGCGGCAGCAGCTGAGGAAAAACGAGGATCCTTACTGGAAACAAGGATGTGCACCCGGATTTTCAGGGATGCTCCCACACAGGTGGGATTCAGAGATGCTCCCCCAGGTGTGTTTTACAGATGCAGGTTTAGCCCCAGATGTTCCATTTCCTCACTCAGGGATCCATGTGTGTGATCCTGGGCCTGATACCCCTGGATTTCCCCCTGCTCTGGGCAGTGTTTGCTCTCTGAGTCTGTTTTGTCTCAAATTCCAGTCTCTTGACACTCAGAGTCGAGCACGTCGGGAGCAGGGAGAGGTGAGAGGAGGGAGCTGGGTGGGATCTGGACGTGATCCAGGACTCCCTGTCAAAACATCCCCACCCCATTCCTGGCGTGCTTGGGATGGTTGGTAAAAACCTCCCAGTTCAGAGTAAAACGCACAGGAATTGGCACAAAGGACCTGTTAAAGGGGCCCAGCTCCCACAAAATCCACAGGGATTCATCCCATTTGTGCTGGAGTTGGAATTCTGGCTTTATGCTGGCAGGGAAGGACAGCTCTGTCAATGCCTCCTTCAGGTACACCTGGATTAGTCCCAAAATCCCAGGTGGTCTGGGTGGGAAAGGACCTTAAAGCCCATCCCATTCCTGACACCTTCCACAGCCCAGGCTGTTCCAAGCCCTGACCAGCCTGGCCTTGGGATGGGGCAGCAGGATTTTGGGGGACTTGGGAGCACCATGAGTGTGTCTGTGCTGACCCTGCCTTTTCCATGTGCAGCTGGAGCACCAGGGGTGTTCTTTGCCTGAGGGGAGAATTTGGGGCCCTTTCCTGGTTGGAACAGCTCAGTCTCTGGGAAGGAGTGAGAATGCTGCCCCTTCCCAGGGTGAACTGAGGAATAGGGTGAGCAGTCCAGAGTCCCAGTTGTGGACTGGGATTTTATCCAGAGCAGGGGCTGCAGCCACTCTAGGCCTGTTTTATAAAGCCTTTTATAAAGGCCCTGAGTTGCTCCTTCCTCCACTCAAGGTGGGCCGAGGAGCTTCCAGCAAGGTGGGAACTCCCATTTCTGGGGGGGACACCTGGAGTTTGTGTTGGAATTCAGTCCTGCCAAGCCCTGGATCCCCTCCCGAGGTCCAGGTGGGATCCCCACGATGCTGCCCAAGCCTTTCCCTGGGTTGTGTAAGTGCAGAGCTGCTGCCAGGGCCGGGCGTGGGCAGATCCGGCCGGGAGGGCCGATCCCAAATCCCGGCTCAGGTCGGAGCGTGTCCCGTGGCTGTGGGCCAGGGCAGGAGCTGCTGGCAGGAACTGCCAGGAGCAGGGATGGAGGGAGTCCAGCCCCTCGCCCACAGGCTCCTCTTGTGCTCCCCTAAAGCAGGCTGGGGGAACTCGGACAGGGCAGATCCCATGGGAGCTCTGGAGAGGGGATATTTCAGATTCCTCATGGCAAATCCAAGGCTGGATGAAGTCTGGGATTTTTTGGATGTCTTGTGATCCAGATATCTGAATTTATTGCCCCTGGTTTAGTCTGGGTTTGGGGTCCCAGTTTTTGAGGGTTTTCTGTTGTTGGTTTGAACCAGGAGAGCAGCTGGGATTCCATGAGGTCCTCACTTCAGGAACTGGGACTTAAGCTGGTGTCAGCACTGGGAACGCTGGGGAATGAACTGGTGCAGATCGGTCATTGTGGTGAATTACCCGGGGAATGCTGAGGGAATGCTGGATTTACCCATTGTGGAGGGCAGGGGGTGTAAATCCAGAGTGGATCCACAGCCGAGGCACTGAACTGGGACTGTTTTACTCCTCTCCTTGCAATTCCAACCCCCAAAGGCTCCAAGTCTCATGTCAGTGGTGGGGTCTTCA
>VYXD01009009.1:142313-158905 GCA_013397195.1 Hylia prasina | reverse complement strand
GGAAAGGACCTTAAAGCCCATCCCATTCCTGACACCTTCCACAGCCCAGGCTGTTCCAAGGTCTGACCAGCCTGGCCTTGGGATGGGGCAGCAGGATTTTGGGGGACTTGGGAGCACCATGAGTGTGTCTGTGCTGACCCTGCCTTTTCCATGTGCAGCTGGAGCACCAGGGGTGTTCTTTGCCTGAGGGGAGAATTTGGGGCCCTTTCCTGGTTGGAACAGCTCAGTCTCTGGGAAGGAGTGAGAATGCTGCCCCTTCCCAGGGTGAACTGAGGAATAGGGTGAGCAGTCCAGAGTCCCAGTTGTGGACTGGGATTTTATCCAGAGCAGGGGCTGCAGCCACTCTAGGCCTGTTTTATAAAGCCTTTTATAAAGGCCCTGAGTTGCTCCTTCCTCCACTCAAGGTGGGCCGAGGAGCTTCCAGCAAGGTGGGAACTCCCATTTCTGGGGGGGACACCTGGAGTTTGTGTTGGAATTCAGTCCTGCCAAGCCCTGGATCCCCTCCCGAGGTCCAGGTGGGATCCCCACGATGCTGCCCAAGCCTTTCCCTGGGTTGTGTAAGTGCAGAGCTGCTGCCAGGGCCGGGCGTGGGCAGATCCGGCCGGGAGGGCCGATCCCAAATCCCGGCTCAGGTCGGAGCGTGTCCCGTGGCTGTGGGCCAGGGCAGGAGCTGCTGGCAGGAACTGCCAGGAGCAGGGATGGAGGGAGTCCAGCCCCTCGTCCACAGGCTCCTCTTGTGCTCCCCTAAAGCAGGCTGGGGGAACTCGGACAGGGCAGATCCCATGGGAGCTCTGGAGAGGGGATATTTCAGATTCCTCATGGCAAATCCAAGGCTGGATGAAGTCTGGGATTTTTTGGATGTCTTGTGATCCAGATATCTGAATTTATTGCCCCTGGTTTAGTCTGGGTTTGGGGTCCCAGTTTTTGAGGGTTTTCTGTTGTTGGTTTGAACCAGGAGAGCAGCTGGGATTCCATGAGGTCCTCACTTCAGGAACTGGGACTTAAGCTGGTGTCAGCACTGGGAACGCTGGGGAATGAACTGGTGCAGATCGGTCATTGTGGTGAATTACCCGGGGAATGCTGAGGGAATGCTGGATTTACCCATTGTGGAGGGCAGGGGGTGTAAATCCAGAGTGGATCCACAGCCGAGGCACTGAACTGGGACTGTTTTACTCCTCTCCTTGCAATTCCAACCCCCAAAGGCTCCAAGTCTCATGTCAGTGGTGGGGTCTTCACCCCTACTTCCTTCTGCCCAGAGGTAGTACCAGATCCCTTTTGCTCCATGACGAGGCTGTTAAAGCATTGGAAGTGAAACTCCAGGTGTTTTATATCTGCTTTTTCCAAGGGTGACTTGCCTCTCTGTGGGCAGGGGGCAGCTTGTGCTGCTGCACTGGGATTTCACCAGCCTGAGAAGCACCGGCACAAAGGAGATTTTGGGACCCTTGGAGTTGGTTCTGAGGCAGGTAAAGGTAGGTGTTGGGAAGCTGGGAAGTGCTTGGAGCAGCTTTGCTGCAGCTGAAAACCTTCCATGAGCTCTGATGATCCAAGTTTNAGCAGGTCGCGGCAGGAGCGGCTGAGCTCCGTTCCCATTGTGAATTCCTGGCGCGGTTCCAGGCGCTGTGCCAGGAGCAGCCCCTGTGTGCTCCTTTCCCGGCTGAGCTGGGGCTTTTCTGCTCCCTCTGGGTCCCTCCATGGACACAGGGCACTGTCCCAGGTCCCCCAGATCCCTCTGTGCATCCTGACTCCCGGAGGTTTGGAGAGTTCCTGGTGAATTTGTGCATCAGAGGGATCAGTGGGGCTGGGAGGGAGCAGAGCCTGGAGAAGGGAAGGCTCTGGAGACACCTTGGAGCCCTTTCCAGTACCTAAAGGGGCTTCAGAAGAGCTGGAGAGGGGCTTGGGACAAGGGCCTGGAGTGCCAGGACACAGGGAATGGCTTCCCAGTGCCTGAGGGCAGGGTTAGGTGGGATATTGGGATGGAATTCTCCCTGTGAGGGTGGGGAGGCCCTGCAATGGATTTCCCAGAGGATGCCCCATCCCTGGAAGTGTCCAAGGCCAGGTTGGACAGGGCTTGGAGCAGCCTGGGACAGTGGGAGGTGTCCCTGCCATGGCAGGGGGTTGGAATGGGATGAGCTTTGGGGTCCCTCAATCCAGACCATTCCAAGATGTCCAGGCCCCAGCCATCCCCGTGTGCCAAGGGGAACTTGTGCTGTGATCTGTGATCTGGGCTCCTTTCACCTCCTCCAGCCCCATGGGCTCCAGCTGATCCTGGAGAGGAAGTTCTGGGATGGTGTTCAGTGCCTGGAGGGAGCGGGGAGGGTGAGCTGAGCCCAATCCAAGCCTCAGGAACCACCTCTGGTCGCTGCTGTCCACAAACCATGGAATTGCTCAGGCTGGAAAAGCCCTCAGACAGCATCAGGTCCAACCATCAACCCAGCACCACCCTGGTCACCCCTGGTCACCCCAGGTGCCACAGCCACACGTTTCTGGACACTTCCAGGGATGGGGACTCTGCCCCT
Source organism: Hylia prasina (assembly GCA_013397195.1). Lineage (NCBI taxonomy): Eukaryota > Metazoa > Chordata > Aves > Passeriformes > Sylviidae > Hylia > Hylia prasina. Next base: position 156,389 of record VYXD01009009.1, on the reverse strand, counting down.
GCCCTGGGCAGCCCCTTCCAGTGCTTTACAACCCTTTCAGTGAGGAATTTTTCCTAAATGCAACTTAAATCTTCCCTGATGCAGCTTGAGGCTGTTTTCACTTGTTCCCTGGCAGCAGATCCCGACCCCCACCCTCCTGTCAGGGAGTTGGGAGAGGGAGAAGGTCCCCCCTGAGCCTCCTTTTCTCCAGCCGAGCCCCAGGGGTGCAGGTTTGGATATGTGGGAAGGGAAGGTCCTGGAGCAGGAGCTCAGCCAGTGCCAGCGCTGCCCCTCCGAGCCCGCAGAGCTGAGGGGGAGCTGGAAATGGTTCCTGGAAGTGTCCCAGGCCAGGCTGCTCCTGCCCTACCCCACCTGCACAGGTGTGAATTCGGGCAAAGCCCCGGTTCCCTGCGTGTCCCAGGTGGGGCTCCTGCTGCCCTGGCTGGAATTGGGGCAGGAATTGGGGCAGGGAGGGGCCGGGGCAGCGGCAGCTGCGGCGTGTACGAGCCCCCGGTGCCGGGGGCGGCACACGGGGCACGCCCAGCCCCGGGGCCCGGCTGGCGCCGCTCCCGCGGAGCTCCGGGCACGGCCCGGCCCTGGCAGCACAAGGCAATTCTGCTTTCTCCCAAATTCCGGGGCTGGCTGGGACAGGGACAGGGACAGCTGTGCCGGCACCTCGGGGTCCCTCCCGTGTCCCCCCGGGCTGGTGGCACCTCAGGGCTGCCTTTTCACTGGTGCCAGGGCAACCTTGGAGCTGGGATCCAGGCGAGGTCCCGNGCCCGGCTGGCGCCGCTCCCGCGGAGCTCCGGGCACGGCCCGGCCCTGGCAGCACAAGGCAATTCTGCTTTCTCCCAAATTCCGGGGCTGGCTGGGACAGGGACAGGGACAGCTGTGCCGGCACCTCGGGGTCCCTCCCGTGTCCCCCCGGGCTGGTGGCACCTCAGGGCTGCCTTTTCACTGGTGCCAGGGCAACCTTGGAGCTGGGATCCAGGCGAGGTCCCGGATCCCAGAACACCTGGGGTTGGAAGGGACCTCTGGATCCCAGCCCGGTCCAAGCCCCCTGCCCGGACAGGGTCTCCAGATCCCGGTGCCAGGGCTGGGAGCCGCCGGGGCCGGGAGCATATCCCGGCGCTGGCACATCCCGGTGCGGCCGCGATTCCCAGTCCCGGAGCCCCCCGGGTCCTGCCGAGATCAGACAGAGCTGGGGACACCGGGGAGGGGGATCCCGATCCCGGGCGGGCACAGGAGGGTGAATCCCGATCCCAGGCGGGCACAGGGGGTGAATCCCGATCCCGGGCGGGTTTAGGGGGGTGAATCCCGATCCCAGGCGGCACAGAGAGGGTGTATGGCGATCCCAGGTGGGTTTAGGGAGTGGGTGCATCCCAGCACCGGGATGGCCGCAGGACACAAGGGGAGCTGGGAATGGGGGAGGGGAAGGTGCCGCTCAGGGGCCGCCGTTCCCGGGGCGGAATTCCAGCGGACACGGCTCCCGTTCTGTGCCGGGGGGGAGGGGCTGCCGCCGCTGCCCCCCCGCCCCGAGCAGGGCGAGCTCGGCTCACCTGGGCAGGCTGAGCTCCCCTGGGCGGGGCCCGGCTCAGGTGTTCCCATTCCTGCCCGGATTGGGCCGGGAGAGCCCAACCCGGCCTTATACGGGCACGGAGCGGCGCCGGCCGCTCCCCCGGGATGGGCCCATGGGGCCGGACTCTCCCCCTCCCTCCGCCCCCCCCTGGACACAACCCAGCGATTGGTTTGCAGCCAGCCTGGGGATTTGGGGCTCCCGTAGGGGTTTGGGGCACTCAGGGTGGGGCTGGAGATCCCCTCGAGCCTGGGGAGAGGGACAGGGACAAGTCCCTGCTGAGCCCTTCCCTGCTCGCTGAATTCCCTGCTCTGTCCTGGAGCATTTCATTGGGAAAACGAAATTATGCTCCTCGAATTCCATCCTGTCCGAGACTGCAGCTGAAAAAAGCTGGGAAACTGAGGCACCGTTTGGGATGGGATCGTGCAGGAAAAGCAAATCCAACCCTTGTCTTTTCCCCAAACTGGGAGAGCTCCTTTTCCCAATGGCTGATTTCTTGGGGTGAGCCACTTCCATCCCTGCAAACGATGTGCCAGGCCAGGAGAGGGCCTGGAACACCCATTTCCCTCCTCCTGGAGTCACTCCAGGTGTTGGCTGGAACTGGGGGAGCAGCTGTGGGAGGATTAACCCGGGTTTGGAACTGGAGTGGGAGCCCCCAGCCATCAGTTCCCCATCCCAGGATATTTCCACCTCCCTTCTCACACATTTAACCCCATGGCACATGTGGGGGGATTTTGGCTCCCCTCTGGTGCTGAGCTGGAACTCAGCTGGTGCCAGATTTCTCCAGGCTCCTTGCATTGGGAAGGACTGGGAAAAGGCCTGGCTGCTTCCAGACCAAGGGTGCAGCCCTAAATCCACTGGGGAAGGAAGGAGAGGTGGAAGAAGAATCAGGAATGCTCCAAGCTGGGACTGTTTCCTGGGGAGCAGAGGGGCTGAGAGTTGAGATTCCAGATGGGAAAAGGGTTTGTCCCCAGATAAAGGTGTTTTGGGGGTGTTCCTGGAGGATCTGGCCCTTAGAGAATAAAAAAGTGGAGTCAGAAAGGATCCAGGCATATTTCAGAGAGGAACTGGCTGCACCAGTAGCCAGAGACTGGAGTTACCCGACCCCAGGGAGGGGAAGGTGACAGATCCATGGCCAGGCTGGATCCCAGAGCCATTCCCACCTGGATGGGAGCTCCTGGTGGAGGAGAAACACCCTTTTGGATCACAGAATCATGGAATGGTTCAGGTGGGAAGAGACCTAAAAGCCCATCCCGTGGGCAGGGTGCTCCAAGCCCCGTTCAGCCTGGCCAGGGATGGGGCAGAGACGGCTGCTCTGGGCAGCAGGATCCCCTGAAGGACCCTTGTGGGATTCCCTGTGGGATTCCCTGAAGGACCCTTGTGGGATTCCCTGTGGGATTCCCTGAAGGACCCTTGTGGGATTCCCTGTGGGTTTCCCTGTAGGATCCCTGGTGGGATCCCCGGTGGGATCCCCTGTAGAATCCCCTGTGGGATCCCCTGTAGGATCCTCTTTAGGATTCCCTGTAGGATTCCCTGTAGGATCCCCTGCGGGATCCCCTCCGTGCCTCGCTCCTTAGGAGCTGTTTCCCTTTCTCTGCAGGCCGGGCCTGTGGAGAAAAGCCGGGAATTGCTCGGGATTGCCCGGCAGAGGGAGCCCGGAGCTCGTTCCTGGCCGCTCCAGGTGTGTGGGTGTGTTCCAGGTGTGCGGATCCCGGGACGCGCTCCGGGAGCCGCTTCCCTCCGTGCTCCCCAGCCGGGACCGATCCCCTGCTGCTCTTCCCGAAACCCCCGCGGCCCCTGCTTCCAGCACCCCGGGATTTGTTCCTGGGATGTGTCACGTCCAAGACCTCCCGGACATCTGACGTGTCCAGTCCTGGAGAGGCTCCGGGCAGGGATGGGATCATCCTTGGGAGCGGCTGGAGCTGATACGGCGTCGCCTGGAGGAGGCTGTGCCGTGGATTCCTGAGGGGCCTGGCAGATAAGAGGGATAAATATCCCTTGATCCCACAGATCCCCTCAGCAGCTCCCAAATCCCCGTGGGGAATGTGCCCCGGCACCCCAGGGGTGACTGATGGAAGGGGATCACTGCAATCAGCCATAGAACACCATTACTGAGCTGTAAATGGGGGAATGCTGTTAATTATCCCATTATTAGTTAATTACCCTCCCTAACCCTGGTTTTCTCAGGCCCTGATCCATTTTTTACATGGATCTGAGAAGGTGAGTGATGCCTCAACCCCCCCCAGGCACCCTCTAACCACACACAACCATCCCTTTTCCCACAAAACTCGAGCTTTTCCATCAACCTCCCCCTCCCCACCCCCCTGCCCAAATTCGGAATCCTTTGAGTTCTTAGGAATGTTTACAAAGCAGCCAGGTGGGATTTTTTGTCATTTTGAGCCCAAACAAGGGACGTGACAATCCTGGCACTTTCTGGGGCTGCCCTTCACCACTGCATCCTTCTGTTTCCCCCCTTTTTTCACATTCAATCCCTAAAAAAAGGTAACTCCAGTGTCTATTATTGTGGATTGACAGCACTGATCTGGACAACACGGGGGGTGCAGCCAGGGCCTTTTTGAAGGGCTGGGATAGGGATTTTTGGGGGGGTCCTGAGCTGATGGAACCTGCAGCAATTCCCTGGAGAATTTACAGCTGGAATTGGGGCTAGCTGTGACTCTGGGATAAGAGGAGCAAAGGGAATTTGCCCTGAGGAAGAGGCTGGGCCCTGAGGGAGGGATGATGGAGGGGCCAGGATGGGTGTCCCAAAGCCCTGGATCATCCCAGGCAGAGCTCAGCTCTGCAGGAATTCTGCTGGATGGAGCCATTCCCTGGTGCCCTCAGGAACTGGTCAGTGGTACAGGGAGTGCTGGGCTGGGTCTGTCCCTCCTATGTCCCAGAACGGAGACCTGAGCCCAGGAATGTGGCCAAAATCCCAAGTCTCAAACCAACCCTTTAATCCCCTGCTGTGGCCTTAGGGATCTCTCCCAGTCCCATGGGTGGTGAAGGCTCAGAAACAGCAAAAAGATCCCCCAAATCCCATGTCATGTAGGAAAAGCAGCGGGAAAGTCTCAGCTGAGCCCCAGCCCTCCCTGAGTTCCCCAGATCCCCCAGGCTGTGTGTCCCAGGCTCCCATTCCAGCCTCATCCCAGACAACTCCAGCCCTGCTCCTGTCCCGGAACGGGGCTGCTTTGCACAGACCCTGCTTTGTTCCTCTGCCTGGGAAAGGCTTTTTCCAGGGGCCTTTCCCAAGGGCTCTGCAGGCTCCTGGCTCCAGAGACAGCCCTGCACTAACCCTGAGCCCCCTCTTCCCCACCCTGCCAGGCTGGGAAACTGGATTTATCTTTTTGCTCTGCTCCGGAGTGTCCTTCCCATCCTCTGTCTCCCATCCCCTTGCCCTGGTCCTGGAGAGCTGCTCCCAAATTCGGGTCCTCCAGCACCTTGGGGGCCCTGGGCTGCTGTGGATCTCCCAGGGAAGTCTTCCAGGGGAACAGGGAACATCTGTGACCCAAAAGGGCACCTCTGGAATGAAGGGCCACAGGGAAATGTGGGTGCTCAGGATGGACCTGGCCCAGGTGTGCAGGAATTCCCCTTTGGAGAGGGGCAGGAGGAGTTTGGGAAGGGGAAGCTGACCCTGGAAGGGCAGAGTGTCTCCCAGGGAAGCAGCAAACGGCAAAGCTGCTCCCAAATTTGGGTCCCCGAGCACCCCAGGGAACCTGGTCTGGTTTGGATCTCCCAGGGAAGTCCCTCTGGGGATAAAGGAGCACCCAAAGGACACCTCTGAAATGAGGACTTGCAGGGAAATTCAGTGCCCAGGAGTGCAGGAATTCCCCTTTGGAGAGGGGCAGGAGTTTGGGAAGGGAAATCTGAGTAGGGCTGAGTGTGTTCCCCTCATTTCCCAAGTTGCTCTCCAAGGTCTTGGATCCCACACCGTGTCTGCCCCTCTGGCCCCGTGCCCTTCATCCAGGGCTGTGCCCAAACCAATCCCTGGGAAGCAATTCCAGCCTGGCCTGGCTGCCAGAACTCAGCCAGAGCCCCCCCGAGTCCTGCTGGGAAGGAGCTGCTGCTCCAGGTGCCTGTGATGGGAAGCTGGGAGAAAACCAAGGCCAGGAAGGATTCCGAGTGACAGAATTTATTGTAACAGCCAAACCCCGCGAGCCAGAGCTGTGCTTCCTATCCTACAGGAATGTGGGAATGGGGACCCAGAATCTGGGAATTCGGGGGTGCTGAGTGGCAGTGGCTGGAGCCAGGAAGGAAAATACTGCAGGGTGAGGTTGGGAGGAGGCTGCAGAGATGGCTGTGCCAAGGCCACAGGGCACTTCCAGGGCTGGATCCGGGAGCTCTGGAGCATCAGGACTGGGACTGGGGCAGCTGGGTCAGGTACAAGCTGAGGTCAATAAATACAAAGGCAAGGGAGTTTTCCAGCTTTAGGCTGAAAGAGGGAAGACTTGGATTTGATTTTAGGAAGGAAATTCTTCCCTATGAAGGTGGTGAGGCCCTGGAATGGATTTCCCAGAGCAGCTGTGGCTGCCCCTGGATCCCTGGAAGTGCCCAAAGCCAGGCTGGACAGGACTTGGAGCCACCTTGGGATAGTGGGAGGTGCCCAAGGGAATGGGATGAGCTTTGAGGTCCCTCCCAACCCAAACTGGGCAGTTCCCAGTGCAGTTAAATAGGAACCAATACCCCAATTTTTGGAGCTGGAACTGCTGTGTGGAGCCTGGAGAGAGGGAGGGATTATGGAAATCAAGAGTTTTGAGGCATTTTAGCTTTGGTGAAGGAATGAGGCCCCCCACCCAAAGGCAGGGAAATGCCCTGAGGTGGCCAAGGGTTCCTCAGGGTGTCACCAGATGCGGGTGACAAATCCATCCCTGGGGTTGTTTTCCTCCCTCTCCCCCAGTGGTGCTTTCCTTGGAAGCCCCATCAGGGATCACCCTGGGAGCAGGGAAAGGGTTTAGCAACACCAGTAATGGCAGCTGCTAAAAGTGGGGTAAGGACACTTTCCTCCTGCTGGGGACATTCCAAGGGGTGACTGCAAATCCCCTGGGAAGGGAGCCCTGGAGAGGAAGGTGAAGGGCATGGGAGAGTCCCTGAAGTCCTGGGCTGGTTCCTGCTGTAACTGGGAAAGGAGCTGTGAACTGGGATGGTGGAAAGACAAGGGACAGCCTGGACAGGATCCTCATCCTTCATCTCTTGGATGTGGGCTGCAGTTCAGGAGGAGGAAGAGCTTCCCAGGCGCCGCGTGTCTGTGCTCACCCCGTTCTCCTAGGAACATTCCCCGGGGGCTCCGGAGCTGAGCCTGGGCCGGGTCCCGGTGCCCGGAGCCCCTGGCAGGTCCGGGGGGCTCCTGGCGCCGCCCCCGCCCGGCTCCGTGTCCCCCGGGCCCCCGGCAAACAGCCGTGAGTTCCGCAGGGTGCTGGCAGAAACTGGGAGAAGGGCCAAGGTTAGAACCTTCCATGCATTCCCCACCTCCTGGGGCGGAGGATCAAAGCACTTACGGGGCTTCGGCCGGGAGTGGACGGCGCTGATGACGGTGGGAATGGGCTGCTCCATGCTGGGGAGGGAAGGGCACAGAGTGAGGACACCACAGGGAGAAAGGGCTGGAATTTGGCCTGGGGGAGTTGGGATAGTGGTAGGACCAAGGGTGTGGTTGGATCAGGAAAAGCTTCAACAACCCCTGGGCAAAGCACCTGGAGAAGGTCTGGAACCTCATCCTGGGAAGTCTGAGGAAGGCTTGGGAGCAAGAAATGGGATTGAATTGCTGGGAACCACCAGGATTTGTTCCTTCTTTGAGCAAACCTTCAGCACTCGACTCAGAACTTGGGATTTGGGCAAGCTGGGCTTTGAGGGTGTCCCTGCCCACAGGGGGTGGGACATCCCAAAGCATTCCACGATTCCATGATGTCTCCATCCCCCCAGGTGTCCTGGTGCATCCCTTCCCCACCTGAGGTGGAGGAATCCCGGCTCACCTGTTCTCCTCCCCTTCCATGAGCTTCCTGTAGGTGAGGATCTCCACATCCAGGGCCAGTTTGATGTTCATCAGCTCCTGGTACTCCCGGACCAGGTGAGCCATGTGCTCCCGGCTGCGCTGCAGGGCCTCCTCCAGCCCGGCCACCTTGGCCTTGGCATCCCTGAGGGTGCCCTCCCCCTGCTCGCCAGCCTCGCGGATGTGCTCCTCCAGGTACAGGCACTGCAGTGGGAGAAGGGAGCTGAGGGGCCTTGGGAAGGGAATTCCACACCTGTCCTGTTATCCCAGCACACACCTATCCTGTTATCCCAGCACACACCTGTCCCGTTATCCCAGCACACACCTCTCCTGTTATCCCAGCACACACCTGTCCCGTTATCCCACCCAGCACACACCTGTCCTGTTATCCCAGCACACACCTGTCCCGTTATCCCAGCACACACCTGTCCCGTTATCCCAGCACACACCTGTCCTGTTATCCCAGCACACACCTGTCCTGTTATCCCACCCAGCACACACCTGGCTCTTCTGGGACACGATGCAGGACCGGAGTTTCTGGATGCGGATGTTCAGATCCGCGATTTCGCGCCTGCTGTCCAGGAGGTGCCCCCCGAAGGAGCCGGGCTGGGAGCTGCTGTCGGTGAGCTGTGGAGAGAGGGCAGGGTGCCCTGGGATCACCTGGATAAAGATCTGGGGCTCGTTCCTGTCCTCGCTGGCTGTGGCTGTGCCTGGCTCCTGGATTTAGTCACATTCCTGCTCTTTGGAGAGCTGGGTGGACATTTCCATCTCCACTGGGAGATATCCTAGGTTCCTCCAGGGTGGAAAGCCTGGGGTACCGGATTTACTGCCTGGAGCTGATCCGGGATAGCGCCTTGTCCCTCCCTCCATCCCCAGGGCCAGCCCATCCCTCCCATCCTGCTGATCTGGCCGCTTCCAGGCCAATTCCTCCTGTCCCTTCCCTGCCTCTCCCAGCAGGGATCTGGTACCTTCCTCCGGGTGAGGGCCTCGGCCTCTTCCCAGCTCCGCAGGGCCAGAGCCTCGTACTGGGCCCTGACGTCCTCCACGATCCTGCCCAGGTCCGGCCGGGAGCAGCTGTCGATTCCCAGCACCACAGAAATGTCCTTGATTTCTGTCAGCAGCTCCTCCAGTTCCTGACAACAGGAAAGAGAATGTGGAGCTGGAATTTCATGGGATGGTTTGGGTGGGAAGGAACCTCAAAGCTCATCCCATCCCACCCGTGCCATGGGCAGGGACAGCTCCCACTGTCCCAGGCTGCTCCAGGCCCTGTCCAGTCTGGCCTTGGGCACTGCCAGGGATGGGGCAGCCACAGCTGCTCTGGGAAATCCATTCCAGGACCTCACAACCCTCACAGGGAAGAACTTCCCAGCATCTGGTCATATCCAGGATTCCCAGTAGTCAGAGCTGGACCCTCCAGGTGGGCTGTGCTTGGCAGAACAGCTTTCATGTGGAGATGGGGAGAATTCCTAAGTTTCCCCTCTCTGGAGTTGAGGATCTAGTGTTATTTGCTCCATAAAACCCAGACTCAGGTTAAGTTGGGGTTTGGGATCTTTGGATACAATCTGGTGAAAATCTGACAAAATGGTGCCTTTGGACTACTCCAGGAGCAGGGAGAATCCTGGGATCCTTAAGGCTGGAAAAGACCTGTAGGATCACCAGATCCATCTGTTCCTCAGCACTGCCAAGGCCACCCTGACTGTGTCCCCAAGTGCCACATTCACACATTCCTTGGGCACTTCCAGGAATGGGTACTCCACGCGTGCCCTGGGCAGCCATGCCAGGGCTGGACAACCCTTTCCAGGAAGGAATTTTCCCTAATATCCAACCTAAACCTCCCCTGGCATTTTCCCTCTTGTCCAATCGGTCGTTCCCCAGGGGCAGAGCTGGAGCCGATGATCATGGCCCAATATCCACGGATATCCATGATGGATATAAGAGTTTTGGGAAAACAAAGGCAGTGTGGATCATTCCACAGCCTGGGAAAGCTGGAAAATGCCCTTTCCAAGCTCTGCTGTGGGATTTGGGATGCCAGAGCCTGATTTACAGCTCCTCAGGAACCAAGAGCCTTCCCTGGACACATCCGTGGCTGGCAGAGCTGCTCCACTCCTCTGTCTGGGAATGTGCACATGGGGGAGAGGCAGGAACACCCCCGGGGTCACCCACTGGGATATTTGCTCTGGATAAGTCACAGCTGGAGAAAACAGAGCCCAGAGTGGAGAATTCCCCTCCCTGAGCCTGGAAGGGCCCCTGGATGCAGGCTGCTTCATCCTCTCAGGTGCAGCTCCTGCTCTGCACCAGGAATTCCTTCTCCTCCTCCCTTTCCATTGTTCTTCCCTTTGTGGTCAGGTCTCTTTGGAACAGGAATTTTGTTCCTTCATTCCCTTCCCTGCCTGGGCTCACAAAGGGCTGTGGCTCAGGGATAACAGAGAAACACCCCCAAAGAGCAGCATGATTGGGAGATTTTATCCCACTGGTGTTTAACCCATGAGTTTCTTTGTTAAATCTTGAGGCAGGTGAGAAAATTTGTGTTTATTTGGAATATTGGATCATTTGGTGAATAAAACTCCCAAACTGGTCATTTATTACTGAGAAACAAGGGTGGGATTTTCTCCTGATCCATCCCAACAAGCAAAGTTTTCCTCATTTTGCCTCTCCTGGGAATGTGCCTGTACCTGATGTCATTGAATCCATAGGGAAGATGAGACAGGAGAGGTGGGGATGAGATTTTTACATGAATTGGGGGTTAAACGCAGCTTTTTGTGGGACCCATGGGAAATCAGCTGGAGGTCCTGAAGCAGGGCCTGATTTCCAAAAAAACGGGGCTAAAATTGCCTAGCATGAGGAATAATCTCATTTTAGAGCACATCAGGCTCCCTGGGCAGTTGTGCTGGGAGGTGGCTCAGGCCTCCTCTGTGCCTCAGTTTCCCACAAGGAATGTTCATAGTCCTCCATCAGGTATTGCAGTTGTTTGGATTGCTGGAATTCAGATAAATCCCCAGTGTTCCCACATTGCTGATCCTGCTAGGTGACATTTTCCAGGCCCTTCCCCCCTGGCTGGAATCATTCCTGACTGGGGACCCCTCATTTTCCTGGGCTTGTTTCAGAGCATCCAGGTTCTCCAGGTGGCCTGGTTTTTGGCATCTTCCTGAAGTCTGAACATTTGGCTCACCTGGGCTGAGGTCTGGGGCAAACCCCATCCCTGGGGGCAGGAGCTGAGCCCCAAGGGCCAGTTTGGGATGAGTTGGAATTCTCAGCTGCTCCTGGGGGACTCCAGGCCCCCGCAGGGGTTTTGGGGCAGGAGGAAAGTCCCAGCCCAATTCCAATGTTGTTTTTAGGGGAGGGATCAACTCCTCAGGCCCTGCTTAAGCCAGGGGATGGCTGTGACACCCTGGCCAAGCTCCCGTGTGGGTGGAAATCCAGGCTCTGTCCCCAAAGTGCTTCCCACAGCCTCCCAGCCCTCTCCAGGTGTGTTCCCACCTGCTCATAGATGGTTTTCTTCAGCTCCAGCAGCTCCTGGAGCCCTTTGAGCTTCACCTCCAGCTCCGTGCGGTGCAAGGTGCTCACATCCAAATCCTGCACGGATGGAAAGGGATTCATCAGTCCACAAGGGGATTTATAGCAGGATTTATTCATTCCCACTGCTCCCCCTCCCCAGGGAGTGCCCTGCCTGCTCCATCCCTGGGAATGTTCCAGGACACGTTGGACAGGGCTTGGAGCAGCCTGGACAGGGAAGGTGACTCTCCATGGAGGGGTGGAACGGGATGAGCTCCTTCCCACCCAGCCCATTCCCGGATTTATTAGCAGGGATGTTTGGAACTGCTCTCCAGGTGGGGAGGCTCCTTTGAGGGCCTTTTCCCTTTCTTTTGTGGGAGGATCTGCTGGGTCAGGCAGGGCAGGGCCATCCCCTCCCAGCTTCTGTTCCCTACAAAAGGCTCCACTTATTGAAAACTTATTGAGCCATCCATGGAAGTATCCAGGAATGCCTTTCCTCACTGGGGAGTGTGCCAGGGAAAACATGGAATTAGCCAGGAGGGTTATTTGTGAGGAATATTCCCTCTCTCCCAACACCCTTATCCTGCCCCCAAATCGAGGGTTTTGACATAAAATCCCAGTTCCAGCTGATTCCCACTGGCTCCTGCTGGACTGGGAGCTTTGCCCGGGGTTTGCCCAGGGCGTGGCCCCTCCGCAGGGAACAAAGCAAATCCTTTATCAGTTCCAGCCTTTCCCAACCCTAATGGCACCTGAAGGGAACACAGGGAGGAGGGGCCAGGCTGGGAAGGGTTTGGACTCCTCAGGCCAGGGAATCCCAGGGATGGGGATGGTCTGACCAGGAAATCAATCCCAGGGTGCAGGGATGGGGATTTTCAGGAGCCACTCCAGACTCACCCTCCTGTGGAACTGGGACTCATCCCCTCCCTGTCATCCTCCAGACCTTGTTATCCCACACCAGCTGAGCCTGGATCACCTCCAGGCCCTTTCCTGACTGTGCAGGGCTGGGTAGAGCCAATCCAGTTGGAAACTTCCCCTTCCTGCTGACCTTTTTGAGCTCCATGAAGGTGAATTCCATCCCGCTGCAGAGGCGAATTTCATCCTCGTACCTGCAGAATGCCCAAAGCATGAGATCAACCACGGGGAAACTCAGGGACACCCAGGGTTGTCCTGAGACCCCCAAAGCATCCAAACTTTCTGCTTTTCCTGTGATCTCCCCGCTCCTTGAGGCATCGTGGGCAGGAGTGAGGAGAAGCTGCCACATTCCAGCTGCCCTGGAACACCAGGAGCACTTCCAGGATGAGGAATCCCAGAGCAGAGAGGAGGGAGCTTTAATTGGGATTTCATTTGGGGGTTGGGCAGCCTCAGGTTCTTCATAAAGGGACGGGGTGAGGATTGGGCTCTGCCCAAGCTCCTCAATTTTCACCCCAAGCCTTTTTTCTTCTGCTCATGTTTCCTCAGAGTTTCACTTCCAGGGCTGGAGTCTTCCCAAGGGAGGAAACTCTGGCTTGTGGAAATTCTGAGAATTCTGGACTGGTGTCACAACTCAGCCCAGATGATTTGTGAAGGCACACAGGCAAAGGAATTAATGGAAAACTGCCCACAGAGTGGAACGGGACCAATCCAGGATGGAGCAGAGTCCTAAGTGTCCCTTTGAGGAACGAGCCCCGCAGGTGTTTAAACCCAGGTGGGACAGGGCAGGGCAGGGAGCAAAGCCTCAGTCCCATGGATGTGAGTGGGGATTAGGGAATGCTCCAACCCTTGTTGGCTCCTGGGACAGGGGTGTGGTGATCCCAAATCCCAGGGATTTAACCAGGAGAGCCCCAGGGTCCAGTCTGGGCCCAGCAGTGCTTTGTCAGAGCGGGAGGATGAGGAGATGGTGGCCGGTGTGTCTGGACACGTGTGGGAGAGTTGGGAGTGATGGATCAGAGCAGGCTGAGCTCCCTGCTCTTCCATGATCCCTCAGGTTCCTCTGAGCCTAAGGGGCATGTGACATTCCGTGGAATCAGGGAATCATGAAGGTTGGAAAAGCCCTTGCAAAGCATTGAATCCAGCTGTTTCCCCAGCATTGCCAGGGCCACCCCTGACTGTGTCCCCTGGTGCAACATCCACACGCCTCTGGTGACTCCACCCCTGCCCTGAGCAGCTGTGCCACTGCCTGGACACCCTTCCAGTGAGGAATCTTTCCCAATATCCAACTAAAGCTTCCCTGGCAGAGCTTGAGGTCATTTCCCTTGTCCTGCTGTTCCTTGGGAGCAGAGCAGGACACTCCCTGGCTGTCCCCTCCTGTCAGGGAGTTGTGCAGAGCCAGAAGGTCCCTCCTGAGCCTCCTCTCCTCCACACTGAGCCCCGAGTTGTGCAGAGCCAGCTCCAGACCCCTCCCTGGAGCTCCAGCCCTTTCCCAGCTCTATTCCCAGCTCTGGACATGCTCCAGCCCCTCAGGGTCTCTCTTGGTGGAAGGGGCCCCAAAGTGATTCCTATTCCAGGCTGTGAGCTCAGTGCTGCTTGGACACGTCACCAAATGGACCTGGGGGAGGCTGAGACCTTTGGGAATGAGGTAAAACGGGATCTCCCAACAGACTGAGGATAGGAATATCAGGAATGCAGCTGTATGCTGCTGTTTGGGGTCTGGTGCACCCAGTCAGAAAGTTCTTGGGAGCCCATAAGGATTTTGGGAGCCTTCCCTGCTGTGTCCAAAGTGTGGAAATGCAGAGCTGTGCCTGGGGAAGGGGAGGAGATGTTGGGAAAGGGGGGAAGCTGTGCTCAGAAGCACACCTGGAATATCCCTGGAGCTGCAGCTCCCTCACCGAGGGGACCTGAGGGCAGGGGGCGTGTGACAGTCACAGCTTTGGGCACTCCTGGGGTTCCTCCTGAGTCCCCCTGGGTGCTGAACTTGCCCTCTCCTTCCCTGCTTTTCCAAGGCTCGGCAGCAGCAGCTGATGGGATTTATCTGGTCTGTGCTCCCCACCTGGAATGTCAGCCCAGCTGGAATACTGTCAGCCTGGCTGCAATGCTGTCAGCCTGGCTGCAATGCTGTCAGCCTGGCTGCAAT
>VYXD01009009.1:108435-135321 GCA_013397195.1 Hylia prasina | reverse complement strand
CCTCCTTCTCCTGCTGCCGCACGGCCTGGAAGTCGGTGTCGATGTCCAGGCGCCCGGGGCCCGGGAGCCTCCCGTCCGCGGAGAAGGGCGAGCAGGGGCAGCGGCGCAGGCCGCCCGGGGAGCCGCGGCCCTCGCTGGGGCCCCCGTCGGGGCTGCGGCGCTCCGGGGACGGGCTCCCGGCCGCTCGGCCGCGGCTCATCTTCGCCGACGCCTCCCCGGAGCACAGGGAGCCGCTGGAGAAGGCAGAGCTGGGGTTGGTCATGCCCGGGCTGCGGCTCTGGGGAAGGGAAAGGCAGAGGGAGAAAAGGGCTGAAGGTTTGTGGCTGCTGCTGCCTCCGAGAGAGGGAGAGCAGTGGAGCTGGGCTGGTGCAGTGCCCGTCTCCTGGGCTCGTGGGCTGGTAATGAATTCCAAACACCTGTTCTGCGATGTTCATTAAACGGAGGAGGGTGGAACCCTTGATGGAAATCCAGATCAACCTGTTGGCTTTTTTTTTTTCCTCCCCTCCTCTGTCTGTTCCCTCCTTTCTTCAGGAGCTTGTTTGTGTGAGGAGGACTCAGGCCCTTGCAGCAAAACCAAATCCTCCCAGGTGATTCCAGGCCCCAGCAGCTGCTTCCCTCATCCTTAAAAGGTGAGGAAAGGAATTGGAGGTGCCGGACTTGGGAAGGACTGCTCCAGGCACAGCTCTGCACAGGGACTTGGCACAAGGAGCCAGCATCAGCCCCTGGCTGCTTTCCAGTCCAAAATTGCAGGAAGGAACAGTGATTTTTTTTTATTATTTTTTATTTTTTTTTTAATACAGGAGCGTTCAAAACCATAAAGAGTCTGAATTGGCTAAAGAAGGAGTTGGGAAATGCATCCCAAGCTTGGTGTGGCTGGAGCTGCTCCTGTTCTGTCAACCACATGGGCACAGCATGGAAGGGTCTGGTGCTCAGGTGTTTCAGAGAGGACAGGTCTGCTTTTAGGGATGTTAGGTCCAGTTTATAGCTGATCAGTCTGGTTTCAGGGAGGATAAATCTGTTTTTAGAAATGGTAGGTCTGGCTTTACGGACGATAGGCCTGGTTTAGGGAGGATAGGCCTGGTTTTGAGACCCCTGGGAGTGGGGTCCAAGAGAGGTGAGGTTGTTCACTCATCTGCTTTGGCAGCACTAGAGACCCTCTGGACCCTCAGGTGGATCTCAGGTGCTCAAGTCCATCTTTGCCCCATTCCCCAAAAGCCCTATAAAGGCTGGAGATACCAAAACCCTCTGAATTTCAAAGAGTTCTGGTGTCCCACCCTTAAATCCCTGTTTGGTACAAACCTGGACACAGTTTCCTGCTTTGGCTCCGTTTCTCCTGTGAAGTTTGGGAAAGAAGAACTCCCATCTGTGCCTTGTTTTGTGGCATCCTTGGGAAGGGGGATGGTCTCTTCTGGCCATCCCAATTTTCATTTTGTAGGAAAGCTGCTGCATTGCTGCTCTGGTTCTGCTCCACACGGGAATTTCCCTGCCAAGGGAGGTGAGGGAAGGTGAGGTTGGATCTGTTACAGATGTGCTCAGCAAGAAACATCTGCTGAGGAGCAGCTGTAGTTTGAGAAGGACTTCCCAGGGAAGGGAACCGTTTCCAGTGGGATTGACCTTTCCTTCAGGTGGAATTGCAATATACTGCCAGGAATGGGCGTTTTCCACCTTCCCAAAACATCCTTTCCAGGGAAAATGCATTTGAACACCCGGTCACTCACTCAGTGGGTCCTTGACAGGACTTCTCAGGGTAATCCTGATGGTTTATTTTAATCATTAAGCCCAAATTCCTGGCTGGGAGCAGCCATAACTCGTGGCCCCTGCTCGGTGGGTGACACTATCCCTTCCTTGTGGGCTTCTCCACTGGCTCTGTGGCTGCAGGCATGGATGGGATCCCAACAGGCATCAGGTCAGGGGTCACCTTGGCCTTGGGGCTGCCAGTGGTGCTGAGGGCACTGGGACAGCCCTGGCAAGGGGGGATCCCTCCGAGGGAAGCAGGTGCAGGTGGAGTGAGGGTGTTTGGGTACAGCAGAGGCTGGGAGCAGTGTCTGCTCTGATCCTGGTGGGATGTTCCAGGATCCCAGGTCATCCCACCTGTCCGAGCATCAATCCCTGCTCCTTCCTCCTCCAAGGATCGACTCTTTCCCTCATCCATTTTCTTCCATAAAATGAAGTTTCCAAACCTAGGTCTGGCCCATGGGAACAACCAGTTTGGCTCAAAGAGCAGCTCATGGTGCACAGTGGCCCAGGAAGCCTCTCCAGGTGATCAGATCCAAGTGGATCTTGATGCCTTTTGATTCCCAGTTCCTGTACAGCATCATGTCCTGTGTCCCACATCCTCCCCATCCCTGGAAGTGTCCAAGGATAGGGCTTGGAGCAACATGAACTACTGGAATGGGGGTGGAATGGGATGAGCTTTGACGTCCATTTCTACCCAAACCATTACACAATTCCATGATTAGGTGCTGGAGATGGGCCCAAATCCCTCTGCCACAGAAAGGTGCAGGAGGATGATGGTTCAGGATGAAAACTGCCTTTAGTTCTTGGGAAAAGCAGTGTGGAACCCTATTTTTCACTAGGATCACAGGAGCCACTCTGCTCCGAGATGGATGGGGCTTTTCCAAGGATGGGTTTGATTTGCAGGTGACAAGGGATGTGTAGGAAGAGGGTTCAGCCTCTCCTTTCAAGGCTGAAGCACCTGGCAAGCAGAGGGCTTGGTGGAGTCCCGTGGAGGGGGGACACTCTGGGGAACCCTGATTTCAGTGCCCATCGTGCTACTCGTAGGCATTTTTGGTGTTTGTAGGGAAGCATCCTGTGGCTCCGGGCTGGAGAAGGAAGGAGCTGTCTCCAGCTCAGCTCCTGCCCCTCGTGCTGCCCCTGCTGCCCTCCCTGCCTGGGGGAGAGGCTGAGCTGACTCAGGCAGCTCCTGCCCTTCCTGATATTCTCGGTGCTCCTCCTTGGCCAGGTATTTGGTTCAGTTTGGGATGGGCTGGTCCCCAAAACGGGGCTGTTCAGCCTTCCTGGCTGCACAGAAATCCTGCTGGAAAGGGACAGGGGCAAAGGAAGGTGGGGATAAGGTGGAGAAGGGGATGAAGGGTCCAGTCCCATGCAGCTGAACTGCTGTGTCCTCCCTCTGCTGTTCCCTGTGTACTCACAGCCTGTGTCCTGAATCCTGGTGTGGTTGGATGTGGAGTGATCCCAGGATCTCCCACTCTGGATGTGTCACTGTGTGTGGTTTTGTGGGGGGCTGAGGCTCAGGGAGATTTAAAGCATCCCAGGGAGCCTTGAAGGTACTTCAACCCCCTTGAACAAACGTGGGAAATCTGTGACCCTCCCCTGGACACTGGGAGTTATTGCCAGCACCTGGAACTCCCCTTCCAGGGTTATTGGCCCAATAAGTGCAGGCAGAGTGGAATCATGTATCAAGGCTTCCCGAGTAATTGGTGTTAATTAATGAGGAATAAAGTGGGAATCACCTCAAGGGCTGTGAGTGAGGAGGTAGAGCAGGACTGATAGAGCTCTGGAGGGAATGAGAGGTAAGGGAGCTGCCCCCTGGAATGGGAATTGCCCCTGGAGTGGGAGCAGTGTGGCCCATGAGTTGGGCCAGTCACATGTGGGACAGGGAATGGCTGGTGCTGTGGTCACACGTGGGACAGGGAATGGCCGGTGCTGTGGTCACAGGAAGGACAGGGAATGGCCAGTGCTGTGGTCACAGGAAGGACAGGGAATGGCCGGTGCTGTGGTCACAGGAAGGACAGGGAATGGCTGGTGCCGTGGTCACACGTGGGACAGGGAATGGCCGGTGCCGTGGTCACACGTGGGACAGGGAATGGCCGGTGCCGTGGTCACACGTGGGACAGGGAATGGCCGGTGCTGTGGTCACACAGGGGACAGGGCAGAGCAGCTCCTGGTTCTACTGCTGGAGCCTCTCCGAGGTCAGCTCAGGTTTAAAGAAACAGAAGCAGGAGAGGATTTGTTTTGTGAAATGTGTGGTTTGGTTTGGTTTGTTCAGTTTGGCTGCGGGCCCCGGGCTGGGCGGGGCAGGCCTTTCCTACTCCACCGGGGGCTGCACTGGGCTTGGAGGTTCCAGTTTGGGGCTGGGGTTGATGGGTTGGAGAGCCCCTTCCTTCAGCTCTGTTCCCTCTGCACAGGTCCCTCTGGGGAAGGGGGGGGCCAGGCTGGCGACATGTTCAGGCCATGCCAGGGTGGGACTGAGGGGCGGAGGGAGGTCCGTGGCCCTCGAGGGACACTGCCCAGCCCCAGGTGGGCACAGAGGGGGAACACTGCTGGGACAGGGGTGGGGGACACTGCAGGAATGCTGCAGGGACAGGAGGTGGGCACAGAGGGGACACTGCAGCGCTTCCTCCCCCTCTCTCCTGCCCCGTGCTGGGATCGGGCTGTGGGGGCTGGGAACGGGAGAATTCGATGCCAGACCGGGGGGTATTTGTGGACCCTGGTTTGAGGGTGGCTGGGGGGAGCTCTGCCACCTTCCCAGGCTCCTTTCCATCCCTGCTTCTCTCTCTTCATTGTTCCTTCTCTTACCTTCACTTATTCCTTCTCTCTCCTCACTCTTCCCTTCTTGTGTCCCATTCCCACTCCCACCTCCTTTCCTCGCTTTCTGCACCTGCCTAGAGCCGTCCACATGTCTTTCTTCTGGAATCCCAGATCAGGCTCTGTTTGATTTGTGGGTGAAACACGGAGCAGCTGAAACTCAGCCCCAAGCCGGCGTCACAGTCCAGGAATGTCCCGCGGGGCAGGGACGGCCGGCCGGGACCTGCCCACGGCAGCTTCGCTCCCAGGATCCTTTCCCACTCAGCTGAGCTTTGGCTCACGGAGTTTCCAGGAAATTTCAGGTATCGGGAAAAAAACCCTTAAATGGGACTAAATCCAGGGGTGGTGACATCACCCATTCCTGCTGGCTCTGCCCGCTGTGCACAGGGGTCGGGTGCTCGTGGCTGTGCCGTGCGTGGGGCAGCAGCTCTGGGTGCTGCGAGTGCCCCAGTGCCGGCTCCCTGATGGTGTCGAGCAATGGAGTCCTGGGGAGGGACATTAAAGCCCGTCCAGTGCCACCCCTGCCGTGGGAGTGGCTCTGCAGGTGGGGTCTCACCTGAGCCGGCACAGCCTCCCTCCCCTGCT
Organism: Hylia prasina; assembly: GCA_013397195.1. Lineage (NCBI taxonomy): Eukaryota > Metazoa > Chordata > Aves > Passeriformes > Sylviidae > Hylia > Hylia prasina. The sequence goes on along the minus strand of VYXD01009009.1, from coordinate 130,188 downwards.
CCCCACGCTGGGGTGCTGAGGAGCTGAGGAGGCTCTGCTTCATCTCCAAACCCTCTTTTCTCACCTGAAATGGCCCCAAAGCCCAGGAATGGTCTTCCCAGGGAAGCTGTGGCTCCCCATCCCTGGCAGTGCCCAAGGCCAGGTTGGACAGGGCTTGGAGCAGCCTGGGATAGTGGGAGGTGTCCCTGCCCATGACACGGTGGCACTGGGTGAGCTTTAATGTCCCTTCCAACCAAAACCATTCCATGAATCCCCAGCTCTCTCTGTTGTCCATCATCTCCACTCTGGGCTGTACTGGGAGCCTGGAGGTTCCCAGTTCCCTCTCCAACACCTGGTCCTGTTACTCTGGCAAATGGCTCTCCTTTCCCATCATCCGGCAAATAAAAGGAGCAGGAATGAGAGCACAGGGAGGATTGACAGCTTGGTGTTTCCCAATCCCCACCGGAGCAAATGACTTCATTCCCTTCAACAGCACCCAGCTCCAGACGGCTCTTGTGTCACTTTAATGAGGCTTTTGTTTGCTCTGGGTGTCACTCCCAGGCTCTGGAGCACAAAGAGGGAGCTGCTGCTGTGGGTTCTGGGAGCCTCTGGCTCTTCCGGAGCTGCGGGAGGTTTAGGAGCCACCTCCCTGTTTTGCAACAGATTCCGTGTGTTAAATACACTGGGATCAGGTCTTTTTAGGATAAAAAAAGGGCCTGTGACATCCCAGTGACAGTTAGAGGAGGATGTTTGCATCTGGAATTGCAGGAACACCCTTTTGCCCCAGTTTGGGGATTTGTGTCAAAGCAATCCCAGCCTGCAGCAGCTCCCCTCCCAAAATCTGTGCAGCAGCAGGAACTTTAGGGCTGAGATATCTTTGGGTAGGGTTTTTTTTTTTTTCACTGTGAGGATTTGGGCTCATCCACAAGCTGGGAGCAGAGGATGGCAGGAGTGGGAGAGGGGATGGGCCACTGCTGGAGGCAGGAGCTGTGTGGGGACAAACTGAGGGACAATTTCCTGTGGGCTCAGGGTAGCAGCTCCTCAGCTGGAGAACCAGGGCCTTGTGCCTGCACTTTCCAGGGCCACATGCCCAAATCACCAGGAAAAAGGTCTATTTTTCCCCATTTTTTCCTCACCACTTATGGGAATTGCATCCATCTCCCACTTTTCCCCTTGTGCTACCGGAACGTTTCTGGCTGTGCAAAGCGGGTGCCTGGGCATGGCCAAACATCACCACAGCATCCCTAGGGTGCCTTGTCCTTCTTCCTAAGTCATGGAATCATGGAACTGCTGTGGTTGGAAAGACCTCCAAGATCAAGCCTGGACCCCATGCCCCAAGTGCCACATCCAGTCTCTCTTTGAACACTTCCCAGGGTGGGGCCTCCACCACTGCCCTGGGCGGCCGTGCCAGGGCTGCACAGCTTTTCTCTGGAGACATTTGCCCACATCTCCAATGCTGTGGTGCAGGGTGGAGAGGGGCCAAGCCCCAGCCCTGCTCCGGGTCAGCGCTGGAATTCCTGCAGAGGGGCGCTCTTGGGGCTGGTGGATTCCTGGAGCCACCACCCATCCCGATGCATCTCGGAGGGAAATGGGGCACTGCCTCTGTGCCCTCGGTGGGTTTGGGATGCAGGCTCAGGCCCCAGCCAGCACCCAGAGGCAGGAATCGCCTCCTGCTCCGCTGCTCTTGGCCCCGGGAGGCTGGGCTGACGTGGCCAGAGGCCCGTGGTTGTCCCCACGTGTGTGACGTGTGCCAGGGCCACCCTGTAATCCCTGTAAGATCAGACACCAGGGCTGAGTCATCACGAATTTTAACTCCTGGGCTCAGATTCTGAGGTGCTGAGTCACACCCAGAGCACTCAGGAGCTCATCCTGCCTTGGAGGGGCTGTTCTGCCCTGTTTGTTTGGGTGGCTGAAGCTCTTCCCTGCACTGAGGAGCTCTGGAGCCCACGTAGTGCAGGAAGAAAATATCCTCAGCATGGAATTATGGGGTGGTTCAGGTGGGAAGAACATTAAACCCACCCAGTGCCACCCGGGCTGCTCCAAGCCCTGTCCAACCTGGCCTTGGGCACTTCCAGGGATGGGGCAGACACAGCTCCTCTGGGCATCATGGAGAACTGTTCTTTTTCCTGGCACTGTTTTTCCCTGTCTCCTTTTCCTGCTGAGCCTCTCTCTCTCCTCCTGTGGGAGGTGGGAAGTGCCACAGGTGGAGCTCGAGGCTGGAGCAGGATTTGGGATGCAGATGGGTGTGGGGAGGAGGAGGTTGGGAGCTGGGGCTGGAGGAGGGTTCCAGGTGTGGCCCCTGCTCCATGGAATGCTGGACCTGCTCATCCCTCCCCTCCCAGGGTGGCATTGATGTCCTCGGCAGTGTGGGCAGGTCCAAGGCAATTATCATTACAATTGTAATTATTGTTGTCAGCGCTGCGTGCATTGATTAGGAGGGGCCTGAGACAGACGGGCCTCACCCTCTGCTCCATCAGCACCAGGGCTGGGCTCCAAGGCTGCAATCCTGCCCTTTGCTCCCACTGTCCTTCCTGGTTCCAGCTCCCCACCCTGGAGAAGACCAGAGCAAAGGCAGGAATGGCACCTTCCTTCTGGTAGCCCCCAACTTTGTCAACTTTGGGTTCCAAAGATCTTTGCTCCAGTCTGGCCTGGAGCAACTCCTGCTGCTGGGATAAAACCCCTGACTGGAGCCACAGGTGGGAAGGCAAAATCCCACATTTGGGAGCTCGGTTCTCCCTGGTTCTGTAGTTCCTGCAGGAGAACCCCCTGCCAGCCAGATTGGCCCCTCGGGAGCAGGGAAAACTCAGGGATTACAGAGCTGTAAAATCCTCGTAAAATGTTCTTTGTTTGCTCTGCTCCCTCCAATGCAGCCAGTGAGTCATGGGGCGGAGGCATCTCTCCTTCCCCCAGCCCCTCTGCTCTCCTGCTCCTTCTCCTGCCCCAAAGTGGGCTCCGGGTCCTCAGCTTTTGGGAAGGTCCTTCAACCTCCCATTGTGACCAGTCAAATCTCTTAAATTCCTGAAATAGCCCATGGAAAACATCCAAGGTGAACAAACCCCTGGGTCACCCCTTGTCCTCCTGGACACAGGGCTGTCACCTCTGGAATTCTGGCTGGAGGAGGAGGAGTTTTCTCTGAAAATGATGGAGTTTTTTCAAGATTCCAAGGAATTTTCAGAGCCACATGTTGTTGATGTGTCCCTCAGTGTGTGAGGAGTGAGGGAGGTGACACCAGTTCTGCTCCTGCCTCTCCCATGTCCTTCCTCTGGGACAGTTTATCTCCAAGTTCCTTTTCCATGTTATTTTTCTCCCTTAGGAGCATTTACCAGGCAACAAATCCGTTTGATTTTGCCAAAGATCCTGGAATTCCCTCCTGGCGGCAGAGGGTGAGGGGCAGCTCCATCCCCGTGTCCTCCGTGGGGTGAGGCTGGCGCTGGATTCTGTGGGAGTTGTTCCCAAGTCCTTGCCCACCATTCCCTTTGCCAAGGGCTGCACAAATGGAATTGGGATGGCTGCTGGTGGGAACTGAGTGTTTTAATCCATCCTGGATTCGGAAATGGGATGCACTGGTGGGAAGTGGCTTCATGCCATTGACTGCCCAAGGAGAGGAAAGAGCTTTGATAAGAGCATTTTTTTGGGATGACTCTGCTGGATTATCTCCCTCCTTGCTCCATTCCTTGTACCTGTTTCCTCCAACCTGGGCAGGACTCAGGCCTCAGCAATAATCCTGAGCTGTGTCATCCTGGGTTTGTTCCAGCTCCCACAAACTGGCATTCCCTTGGAGCGACCTCACGGTTCCACCTGCTCAGGGAAGGCCACCAGAGCTGGGAGCTAACGGGAGCAGGGACATGGGAGGAGCTGCTCAGGCCATGTGGGATCCTGGGAGGGACAAGTCCAGCCAGGGAGTGATGGGGACACAGGACCCTGGGTGTTGCCCTGGTTCCAGGCCTGATGTTTTGGTTTCTCTGAAATTCTTTCCCAGAAAAAACTTGGTAAACATGATCAATGTTTTTGTAACAGTACTTTATGTTATTCATTCCTTCTGACAGGAGGGACTTCTTGATGTCCCTCTGGTTTGACCAATGTGATTGAAAAGGTTTGCCTTTGTTTCATCAATCAAATTGGTCTGTGTAAAATAGTGTGTAAGGGAGACACCATCCCTAAATAAACAGTCATTTTTAGCCTTCTGATTCTCAGAGTCCGTGTCGTTTTTGGTCTAAAATAGCGACACATGGAGGTGGTCCAGGAGCAGCCATGCCTTGGGAAGGGTTACCTGGAGAAATACGGATGGAGAAAGGAGAATTTCCTAATGATTCCGTGTTCTGGGGCAGATCAGCCTGGATTGTGTCATTTCAGGAAAGACACTGAGGGGCTGGAGTGAATTCAGAGGTGGAAACAGGGCTGGGGAAGGGTCTGGAGAACTCCCAAGAGATCTGGGGGGCTCAGCCTGGAGAAAAGGAGGCTCGGGGGGACCTCGAGGCTCTGCACAACTCCCTGACAGGAGGGGACAGGCAGGACAGTGCCGGGCTCTGCTCCCAGGGAACAGCGACAGGAGGAGAGGGAACGGCCTCGGGCTGGGCCGGGGCAGGTTCGGGTTGGACAGCAGGAGGGATTTTCCCATGGAAGGGGGGCTGGCCCTTGGCAGGGGCTGCCCAGGGAGCTTTGGAGTCCCCATCCCTGGAGGTGTCCAGGGAGGGGCTGGATGTGGCTCTCGGTGCTCTGGGCTGGCGACAAGGCGGGGATCGGGCACGGCTTGGACTTGGTGGGCTGGGAGGGCTTTTCCCAGCTCAGGGATTCGGGAATTCTGTGCTTGTAGCTCAGGGTATCTGGACTCTGCTCTGGCCCTGGGAGGATTTTCAGTTTCCACCAGATCAGCCCCCGGAATCTGGGCAGACCAAGAGACTCCAAAGTCAGCTGGGTTTTGTGAGAAGAGAACGGGAGTTTTCCATCCTCTCCTGGGATGTGTCTTCCCCAGAAAAACTGAGCCCAGCATTCCCAGTGCTGGCAGTTTCACCCCAGCACTGAGAACTGAAGTTTTAATTTGTTTGTTTGTTTTTCCTTAAGGCTTGGGCTATGGGAGGGACTCTCAATTTTCATGTCAAAATTATCCAGGTGATGATGATTATCCATAATTATAACTATATTTATCCGTATTCCTTCAGGTTTTCTTGTAATCAGAAGGTCCTGTAATTTGGGGGAGAGGGGAAAAAACAGCTTTAGGCCCTTGTCCAATGAGCTGGAGTGGGGGAAAGTGCAAGCTGGGCTACTGGGACACCTTCCCCTTGTGTCAGGCTACGTTCCATGTCCCTGGGAAGGATCCTGGGCTGGGCTGGGTTTCCTGGTGTGTTCAGGAGCTCCTGGCAGTGGGCAGAGCAGTGGGGGTGGAAAAGCTGCTCTGCAAAGAGGGCAGGAGGAATGTGGGGCTCCATCCATGGGCGAAGGGCAGCCCCATTGCTGCACTGAGCACCTGGAAGGGGCTGGAGGGAGAGATTCCAGCAAGAGCAACTCCTTGAGGGGGTCCAAGTTGTTTGTAGGATCATGGAAAAACCTGAGCTAGAAGGGACCCGTGAGGATCATCAATTCCAACTCCTGACTCTGCACAGGACACCCCAAAATCCCCCCAGTCCCCAAATCCCAATCCTGAGCGCATTGTCCAATGGCTCCTGGAGCTCTGGCACCTTGGGGCTGTGACCATTCCTTGGGGAGCCTGGGCAGTGCCCCAGCACCCTCTGGGTGAGGAACCTTTTCCCAATATCCAACCTGACCCTTCTGGCACAGCTCCAGCTGTTCCCTGGTCCTGTCCCTGGTCCCAGTTCCTGGCAGTGTTGGTGGCTGGTTTTGTGCTGTATCCAAACATTTGGGAGTTTGGTTGATAGCCCTTCTGGGATGCAGCAAACAGGACAGGTGTGGGCAACTCAGCTCCAGGAGCTGTTTCCCAGGGATGGATTTCATGGCCAGCTGCTTCCAGGAGTGGCCAAGAGCAAAGCCAAGAACTTCCAGCCTCAGCAGGGCGGGCAGAGCCAGAGGAGAGGTGAAATGCAGCTCCTGGAGGGAATTGGGAACTTGTGAGAAGCTGTGGGAACAAGGAGCAGGATTTGTCACCCCGGGCAAGCTGAGACTATTGAATGATTTAGAAAAAAATTCCTCCCTGTGAGGCTGGAGAGGCCCTGGAATGGATTTCCCAGGGAAGCTGTGGCTGCTCCATCCCTGGAAGTGCCCAAGGCCAGGCTGGACAGGGCTTGGAGCAGCCTGGGACAGTGGGAGGTGTCCCTGCCCATGGCAGGGGTGGCACTGGTTGGGGTTCAATGTCCCTTCCCACCCAAACCATTCCATGATTCCATGATCCCATGATTCTGTTCCTACTGGTCCCTGTGATAACTCATATTTAGGTTTTGCTGTGTTGCAGCAGGAGGAATGCCTGGATGAGGAGTTTCCTGGATGAGGAATGCCTGGATGAGGAGTTCCTGGAAGGCCTGGAGCAGTTTGGGTGAGCCCGGACCTGGCCCCCTCTGGCAGAGCCCTGATTCCTGTCCCGGTGCACAGCTGGAAAAGTGGGGAGGAAAATGCAGTTTCCACATGTAAATCCATGTGAAGTTGCAGCCTCAACAATACACTGGCCTCTGCCAAAGGCACTGGAGCAGGGAGGGGCCACAGCAGGGAATTCAGGTTCTTGGAAAAGCCACTTCACAGAATGTGAGGCTTTTGGCCCATTCAGTTTATGTGGGATAAGGCTTGGAGGGTGTGATGGGATGGTGGAAAGTGTCCCTGTCTGGGCCAGGGGACTGCACTGGATAAACTCCAGGGTCCCTTCCAACCCAAACCATTCCATGATCCCCGTCAACAGGGGAATCCCACCAGGCTCACGGGAATTGTTGCAGTGCATGGGAAGTGGCAGTGGCAGAGAATGAAACCAGGCACCAATTAAAGGACATCCAGTGGGACACTGGGCCCTGGGTGCTGGTGGGAGAGAGGCACTGACCTTTGGAACCCTGAGGATCAGCAGCTACTGCCAGGCTGGAAAGGGCACTCCCTGTTGAGTCCTGGGCTGGAGCTGCGTCATTCCATTGACTTTATGGCCTGGTGACATGGGAAATGGGCCTGGAGTCCATAAAATCCTGATAAGCAGCCAGCTCATCCCAATAACCTGTGCATCAAATGGTGCCTTCAGTTGTGGAATATCCTGAGCTGGCTCCTGAGGATCACTGAGGCCAACTCTTGCCTGGTGACTTCCAACACCTGCCTTTGGGAGGCAGGAGAACTAATTCTCTCTGACCAGTCTCTGCTCACAGGAATTATGATGAGCTGGAAATGGTGATTAATGAGGAAGGGAGATCTGGGTTCACAGCATGGGGAGATCTTCGGGATCTTGGGAAAGGTGCTGTTTTGTTCCCATTGATTTTGGGTGGGTTTAGCAGGAATAAGAGCTTGGCAGTGCCATTGGACGTCAGGAGAATTTCTCTGGACATCATGAGGAATTTTTCCATGGAAAGGATGGTCAGGCTCTCCAGTGCTGGAGTCCCCATCCCTGGAGGTATCCAAGGAACGTGGCACTCAGGGCTCTGGTGGGGATTGCTCACAGCTTGGACTCCATGATCTGGGAGGGCATTTCCAACTCAGTGATCCTGGAATTCTGACAGCCCCGAGTTGTCAGAACCCGGGAGGTCTCCATCACCCAGAGCGTCCTGCCTCTCTGAGCCTGGAGACTGATCCCAAAGTCCCGTATCCATTCCCCAGCCAGGAGCCCACACAGACACTCTGAGGTGTTGGGACAATAGATTTGGGATCCAGAGCCCTTTGGATCAGGAACCACCAGCAGGGCCTGTGCAAACAGAATTTATGGATGCTCCTGCTCCCAGAAGCTTTCAGTCCAAACATGGAAATCCAGGCAGGCAGCAGGAGGGATCCCCTGGGATAACACAGGTGTGGAAACCCCACAAGAACACATTCCCAACACATCATTTCATTCACATGCAAAGGTTTTCCTCTCCCATGACAATATTTGATTTTGTGAAATATTTTTTTGGCACTTTCCAGCTGGAACTGCAAGCCTGTCTTGTTTTCCCAAGGATTCATGGAAGGATTGGTCGTTTGTGGGGGTTTGGCTGCTCTGGGAGCGTCGGAGCCAGTCCCAGCTGTGCAGGGCCAGGGGGAATGTGACTCCCAGCATGGCAGGCAGGGAAATCACTTCCCCAAAAAGTCAAAAGTGAGCTCGGTGTCACCAAACCCCAGTCCCTGGGGTCACTGACGACGGCTGGGAGGAATTTACCGGTCGGAGCGGTTGTGGAACAATCCCGGGTTGCCATGGAACAACAACACAACAAACCCTGCGACACCTCTGGTGGCCACGTCTTGCCCTCCCCCACCTGGCTGCAACCTGGGCACAAACAGGGAATATCCACCTGGCAGGGGGAGAGGGAGCAAAAGTGGGAGCAGAGAGCAGAGGATGAGGCTTCCTGATCCCACCTGGATTGCTCGTGGTGTGGGGAAGGAGGGTTGGACTTGGGATGAAGACGAGCTCACCCTCACCCAAATCCAGGGTGAAATCCAGCTCCCCAGTGCTGAACTGGGATTCTTGGAGGCTGCTGGGAGCAGCTTTGCCTTTGTGGCAGAAGGTTGGGATTCACCTGCCTGGATGGATTCACCTGCCTGGATTGCTCCTCCCGTGCCTCTCATGTTGTGTAGAATTCCCTGTGTGCTGATCCAGGCTGGAATCCAACCTGGTAACAGCCAGAGCCGCCTGGGAATTGTTGNTGGATGGATGGATGGATGGATGGATGGATGGATGGAGAGATCCCTGTCCTGTCCTCCAGCCCCAGGAGAGGTGCAGCGTGTGTAACACTCCACTTTGTTTACACTCAGTGGATTATTTTTATAATCCCAGGATCAATTAGGCTGGAAAAGACCTCTGAGATCACCGAGTCCAACCTGTGATGGTGGGAGCCAAGCCAGGTGCAGGGCTGGCAGGAATCCTGCAGGAATCCTGCCCCATCTCTCTCTTCCCGGATCGAATTCTCCCTTTTCTCTCTTTACAAGGAGAATTTCCCTGCAACAGCCGGGCTTCTCCTCCCCCCAGAGCAGGATGGGTGTATTTGAGCAGACTGAGTTTGCAGCCAGCCTTATCTCCCTGTCCTGAGGAGAAAAGCTGAAGGGTGACACTTTCAGGCCAGACTTTGAAATCTCCTGGGGAATTTATGACCTGATAGTGAAGGCTCTCTCGAGAGGCTGAGGCTCTCTCGGATTATTTGGAAATGGTGAAAACCCTGACACCCAATTTTTTCTCTGCTTTTTCTTCATAGAACCTCAAAATTCAAGCAGGGTCCCAGAACGTCGAGCCAGGATTTTAATCCTGTCTCCTTTTGAGTGTGGACTAAATGTTGGGTGGGATGCAACCCTCCTAACCCACTCGGTTTTTAGGATTCATTTCAGGGGTTAGCACGAGAGAGAAGGGCAAACACATCCCCCTGTTCGGGCAGGCTGCGGGTGCCGCTGGCAGGGCCCGGGCAGTGCCCTGGTTTATATTAAACAGGCAGGACCTGGCGCCGGGGCCCCTTTATCAGCTCCGGGCCGTGCTCAGGGGAGAACCCGCCCGCAGCGCTGCCAAATCCACGTGTATTCCCTGTGTCCCCCCCGCTCATTGCAGCACCCGCCTGGGCACGGGAATCCGCAGGAAAGGGGGAGCGGAGCTCGGGGGTCACCCCACAGGTGGCGGAGGAGCGGAGCGGGGACACGGCGCCAGGTGTGTCCCGTCCCTTCCCCGCGGCCCTTCCCTCCCGCCGCCGGAGGGTGGGAATGCGGCCAGGCACACCCAGCTCCCAGCAGTAAAATGATCCCTGGTGTGCCCTTGGGCCAAGCCCAGCTTTTCTAACGGATAAAAGGGGAGGCAGCGGGAGAGCTCTCACTCCCCTGGGCTCCAGCGCAGCTTCCCTGAGCTTTGCGAGAGCGAGGCATCCGCAGCGACCCTCGGAGCAGCATGTCCCGCTCGGTGACCTTCAGCTCCCGCTCGGCCGCCGGGCCGGCCCTGAGCCAGGTGCGGGTCAGCTCCGTGTCCTCCACCCGCAGCTCCGGCCTCGGCCGCGCCGGCGGCTTCGGCAGCGCCAGCCTCTACAGCCTGGGCTCCGGCGGCAAGAGGATCAGCCTGGGAGGGGGCAGCTCCTTCAGCCTCCGCTCGGGCTACGGCTACGGGGGAGCGGGCCTGGGGGGCGGCCTCAGCCCCGGCGGCATCCAGGAGGTCACCGTCAACCAGAACCTCCTCACGCCCCTCAACCTGGAGATCGACCCCAGCATCCAGAGGGTCCGCAAGGAGGAAAAGGAGCAGATCAAGACCCTGAACAACAAATTCGCCTCCTTCATTGACAAGGTGAGCACTTGGGCTGGCTCAGAACCCTGAGGGTGCTGAACAGTGTCTGGGGCCCAAAATTGGTTTAATCACGAATGGGGTGAGGATCAGTCCCAGAGAACGTGGTGGGATTTGCCCACCGCAATCAAATAATTCTTATTATTTGATGTATTAAAGCCCTGCTGGCATTGCCAATAGAACAGGTATTCGCCTTGCTGCCTCTGCAGCCCTGATTTACCTGGGATTGCCCAAACGGGGGTGCAGGCTTTGCACCCCCACCCCAGCACCACATCTGGAGAGGGAGAGGCTCCTGGAGGGGGTTGTCTCAGGAGAGCAGATGGAACCAGAGCCTGTCCCAGGAGAGCAGATTGAACCAGAGCCTGCCCCGGGTGTTTATGCTGCCCTGCCCAATTTGGCTCACTTGCACTAATTGACCTTGTGTAAATCTTGCTCTGGTATCCCCGAAATGTGAGGAATCCAGCCCTGGAGTTGGAGCAATTGGAGGGTTTGAGGTCTGGGGCCAGTTTCTGTCAAGCATCAGCCCAGCAGAATCTGCTTTTCTTTAATTCATCCAAGGCCTCAAAGTCACAAACCAGGTCCCAGAGCAGCCAACCTCTTTGGCATGGTCTCCATGACCCTCCTCGGGTGCTTCCCAAGAACACCCAAATTCCTGGGATAGGATTAGCACCTGCAGCCCAGTCCTTCCACCCCCTGCAGTGTGAGCTCCCCCTCTGTCCCACCCTCCCAAGTGACCCCACTCTCCCTCCCAGGTGCGGTTCCTGGAGCAGCAGAACAAGATGCTGGAGACCAAGTGGAGCCTCCTCCAGGAGCAGAAGACGACGCGGAGCAACATCGCTCCCATGTTCGAGTCCTACATCAGCAACCTGCGACGGCAGCTGGACGGGCTCCTGGCGGACAAGGGGCGCCTCGAGGGAGAGCTCAAGAACATGCAGGACCTCGTGGAGGACTTCAAGACCAAGTAAAGTATCAGTGTCCCCCCAACAGGGTGGTGGAGCCGCCGGCCGGGCCCGTGGCTGGGCACGGATGTCCCCGGCTCCCCTGCCAGGGTGGGAGATGTTTTCTGGGCAGGAATGAGGTGTTCAGTCCAGGGAAGCTGCCTGGATTCTTCTCACTTGTTGTTTCTGGCACCTTGTTCCTGCATGGGCCAGTGCCTCCATCTTCTTGGCTTTGCTTTGGGGCCCCCGCAGGGTTGGAGGTGGTGTTTTGGGGTTTCCTCAGGGTCAGAAGTGCCTCTTTGGGATGGCTGGAACTCTGAGGGTTCCGCAGGAGCTCCTGGCTCACTCCCTGGGCAAGGAATGGAGCAGCTGCCCTGCAATTCTTCAGTGACTTCTCAGTGTCACCTGGGAGGAGCCCCAGAAGAAAGGTGGCCTTTGTCCCAGCCCGGCCCAGCCGGGAAATGTCTCTGAGAAAGGAAGGGAAGAATAGGACGGAGCTGGCAAACTGGATCAGGCAGGAACTTCAAACAAACAGAGCTGATAATCCCCAGGGTGTGTTTAGGGAGAGTCAATACGCAGAGATTCCCAAAGAGCTGCTGGGGAATGATGCATCTCCCGGCCCTGCCTGGCTGTTTCATCTCCGTTACTTCATCCACACTCGGCCTTGGGATCTCTGCAAGGAGCTGGTTTGCAGCCAGAGGCATTAAACCCCAAAGTTTTGTTACATTTCCCATGGATTCAGTCCATGGGCTCATGGATTTATTCCTTTAGCCTACAGATCCATGGAAAGTCAAACTCTCTGTGTGCTAACGGAAGGGAAGCAGGAGTTAGGGGCTGAGGGAGTGAGGATGCAATAACTAGAATGCAGAACCGGCTGCTCCCCATTTATATGGAGAAAAATCTCATTTATAGATGGAAAACATAACCCATGATGTGCTCTGGGGGTGGCTGTGGCCTCTTTTCCATAGGTCTGGTTTCCACAGGAATTCCCAGGTGATATTTAGGGGAGGAAAGGCTCCAGGGGTGAGGCCCAGCTCCTCACTCAGGAATTACAGTGGGAGAGGGTGTGGAGCCAGCCGGGATCATGCTGCCCACAGGGCTCAGTTCCAAGGGGTGAGTGTCCTGGGCTTCCAGAGGGGCCTCAGGACAATACTGGATGTTTTAGGAAGAAATTCCTCCCTATGAGGGTGGAGTTCCCTCCCTGGGAATGGATTTCCCAGGGACGCTCACATTTCCCCATCTGTGGAAGTGCCCAAGACCAGGCTGGACGGGGCTTGGAGCACACTGGAATAGCAGAAGGTTTCCCTGCCCATGGCAGGGGTGGGAATGGGATGGGCTTTATGGTCTCTACAAACCCAAATCATTCCCAGATTCCACGCTTCACCAGTTTATTGACCAGCTTGGTGGAGCTGCCCCCAGGAAATGAGGAATTTGATGATCCATTCTGGAAGAATTCAGTGTTTTATCTCTCTCTGCTGATCCCTTGTGTGTGGAGGTGGCACCTCTGCGTCACTTCCCGGGATTTAATCCTCTGGAATAGCACTGGCAGCTCACTGACCTCCCAAGGGGCAATGTCCATTGATCCCTGTGTGGATGGGCTCAGTTCCAGGCTGGAGCAGGAGGGAGGGGCAGGGAGGCTGGGAAGGTGAAGCAGCTCCTGCTTTGGAAGGCAAATTCCAGCTCTGGCCATGCAGGGTCTATGTAAATAAAGAGCCTTAACCTGGCAACAATTCCCAAAGAGCCAAAGTGCTTCCTGCTCTGTTCCTTGGGTGGCTTTCAGGATTCCCAGATCCCCAGAGCTGCCCCAGGATGTTTGGGCATGTTGGGAGTGCACAGACAGACCCAGGTGGGCTCCAAGATCCACACTTGCAAATCAGTGGTGGTCCTGTAAAGTCCATGGAGAGGCATTTTTATCTGCTGGAGAACATTAAGTGAACCCCTGGGGATTTTCAGGTGAGCCCCTCATCTGAGGGTGAGCACCGGGACAGGAGCCACCAAGACTGGAATTTGGTGAGGCTTTGGAGGAGAAATAATTACCTTTGGCTCTTCCCAGGACAGTGCCATGTCTTCAACACCTGCAAAATGTTCCCAGCAGGCTGGAATAGGGAAGTGCAGAGTGGAAGCAGCTCCGGCAGGTGCTGGGATCAGCCCAGAGGAGTTTGTGGGATCTGTTTGTGTCTCTCCTGATTTCTGTTGTATTTGCACCCTGAAGGGCTGGCAACAACGTGGGGGCACAGCCTGGGCCTTCCCCAAAAGAGGAGCAGGAGCAGGAATCTTCTGAAGCACAGGGAATTTTAAGGGTTATGGGAAAGCAAGAAGGGGATGCTTTCCAGGTGATGGAACAGCTCATCCAGAGCAGACCTGTGGCACCACTGGTGCACCAGCCCGGGGGAATTGCTGGGCTGGCTGCCAAGAAATGGAGGAATAGAGAAGGGAACTGGGATAACCTTTCACTGAGATGTTTTTCCTTTCATCCAGGCTCTACCTTCACAGAAATCCCTTTTTTTTGGCAGGTACGAAGACGAGATCAACAGGCGCACGGCGGCCGAGAATGAGTTTGTGGTGCTCAAGAAGGTAAATATCACTGTGGGTCGGGGAATCCTCCAATGGGTTGGGTGGGAAGAGACCTTAAAGTCCATCCCATTCCCACCCCTGCCATGGACAGGGACACCTTCCATGGGTCCACGGTGCTCCAAGCCCTGTCCAGCTTTGGACACTTCCAGGCATGGGGCAGCCACGGCTCTTCCCTGGGATGGATCATCAGTGTGTGCAGCCCTTCCCCCCCGTTTGCCCCAACTCACACTTTACTCTTTGCCCTACTCACAGTTTACTCCAGCTCTGCTGGAGCTCTGAGGGGCAGGATTCCATCCCATACCTGCCAAAGGCATGGGAGGCCCTGAGGTCTCCACACACACAGGGAAGAGGTGTCAGGTCCCAGGGATACCAGAGATGGTGCGTGATCTTTCTTTGGGATCTTTCCTGAGGTCTCCATGTCCGACTTGACACTGAACTTGCAAACAGGGATCCAGGAGATCCCCGGGACTCTCAGGATCTGCACTCCAGCAGCATTCAATGATTTGTAGGTCCTGGGAGATGATTTGTAGGTCCTGGGGTGCCACTGGGACACCTGGAGCTGGTTTGGGGAGCTCTCCTTTGGAAGCTTCTGGGTGGGCTCAGACATCAAAGCTCCACAATCTCAGTGGGTTATTCCTCATTTTTCCAGGATGTGGATGCTGCCTACATGAACAAAGTGGAGCTGGAGGCTAAGGTGGATGCTCTGACAGATGAGATCAACTTCCTGAGGGCTTTCCATGAGGCGGTGAGGACCCTTCTACTTCTTCAGAGGGGGAGAACAGGGAATGCTGGCTGGAAAAATGAACGTGGGGAAGGTGATGGATTCATGGAGTGTTTCCTTCCATAAGCAAAACTCTGCCTGCATGTGAAGTGATTCCTCTGAATTCCCATGGATTGTCACACAGACTTCTGCCTGTCTGGGATGTGGGATGGGTGATTTGCAGACATAATGGGACAGACATTATATTCGGGATGCTGTTTGTATGAAAACAAGGGAAACAGGTGGTTTGTAGGGATTTAGTGCTGGGGGAGGTGGTGCTGTGTGACAGGAGTGAAGGAAAGCTGCTTGTTCCCAGCTCCTTCCTCCTCCCCATTGTTTCAAAGATCAGGGATTGCCTGAGCTGGACGCACATCTTTGGGAGAGGTGCTGGAATTTGCCCCTCCAGGTTCTGCAGCCAGCTGGGTTGCTGTCTAAGGAATGGGATAACAGTGGGATAAGCAGCCCCTGCTGCCAAAGTAGGGATAAACAGCTGCAGCTCTGCTGTTGGTTGTTGCTCTGTGCTTTGCAAGGTTGGTTCCCTCCTAACTTATGATTATTTTGATGGGATTCTTATCTGCCTCTGTTTCCCTTTTTAACTGGCTTCCAAAAGAGGGGCCCTGAAACCTCACTGATTAACGGGCTTGGTTTTCCTGCAGGAGCTTAACGAGCTGCAGGCCCAGATCTCCGACACCTCGGTGGTGCTGTCCATGGACAACAGCCGGAGCCTGGACCTGGACAGCATCATCGCCGAGGTGAAGGCGCAGTACGAGGACATCGCCAACCGGAGCCGCGCCGAGGCCGAGTCCTGGTACCAGAGCAAGGTGAGCTCTGGGAGGGGAGAAGGATCCAGGGAGACCCTGCAGCCCCTTGCAGTGCCTAAAGGGGCTCCAGGAGAGCAGGAGAGGGCCTGAAGTGATGAGACACAGGGAGTGGCTTCCCACTGCAAAGGGACAGGGATGGATGGGATATTGGGAAGAAATTCCTCCCTGTGAGGCTGGAGAGGCCCTGGAATGGATTTCCAGAGAAGCTGTGGCTGCCCCATCCCTGGCAGTGTCCAAGGCCAGGTTGGACAGGGCTTGGAGCAACCTGGGATAGTGGAAGGTGTCCCTGCCCATGGCAGGGGTGGCACTGGATGGGCTTTAATGTCCCTTCCCATCCCAACCATCCCATGATCACCAGCTCTGTCAGCACCTGTATCCATGAGTGGAGGGGGGACTCTATCCTGCTCATTCCCTGCCATCCTCACCCCATCACTCTGTGTCCCACTGCTCTGTCCCAGTACGAGGCGCTGCAGGTGACAGCTGGGAAACACGGGGATGACCTGAGGAACACCAAGAATGAGATCACGGAGATCAACAGGACCATCCAGAGGATGCAGGGGGAGATCGAGAATGCCAAGGCCCAGGTGAGGAGCTGCCCCTCTCCTGTCCTTCTCCAGGCTCAGAGCTGGGATCTGGCACTGATCCCTCTGGGGACGGGGGACAACACCTGAGGGAGTGGCTGGAGCAGTGTCTGGGGAGGGTCAGGTTGGATATTGGGAAAAGCTTCTGCCCCCGGTGGGTGTCGGGCACTGGCCAGGCTCCCCAGTGAATGATCACAGCCCCAAGTCTGCCAGAGCTCCAGGAACCTTGGGACACTGCTCTCAGGTGTTGAATTTCAGGGTTAGTGGGATTTTTAGGGTTGTCATGTACTGAGCCATGGTGGTCCTTGTGGGTCCCTTCCAACTCTGGACCATTCTGTGGTGTTAGGGATGTTTCAGGGGTCTGGGTGTCACACAACACCTTGAACTTGGTGGTTTTGGAGATCTTTTCAACCTTCACAATCCCATGAACCATTCCAGTGGTTCTGTCAGAACCATTCCGGGGTGGCTGAGCTGCTCATCCTGAAGGATTGCAGTTCTGCTGGGGGAGGGGGAGCCTTGGGAGCAGGGCGGTGCTTCCAGGAAGGTGGATTTGGGAGAGGACGAGTGGAAATCACCCCTGGGACACAGAGGGTCCACCACACAATCCTCGTGCCCTCCTGTTCCTGGGATCATTGTCCACTCCCTTTCCCAGTAGGGAGCACCATGTTTGGGCACACACACAGAGGTTTGGGGAGCTCTGTTTGCTTTCACTGGGGTTTTATCGCTTTATCAGGGCCTGGAACTCCCAAGCTCCAGATAAACCTGGTGATTCATCCTGGATTGTTTGGTTTCAGGGCAGGGAGGCTCTGGCACCAGCTGACAGCTGCCCTGTTGGGGCTCCCTTGGACAATGGATGGGAGCACAAAGCCTCTTGGGAGCCCTTCCTGCCAAACATGGGGTTTTGGGAGATGTAAAGGCACAGCTGGGGCTTCCCTGGGCCCCACAGGGCTGGTCTTGGGGTGGATCTGGGTGTTTGGTAGCTCCAGGTGTGCTCCAGCTCACACCCACCCACATCTCAGCTAGCCAGAGACTGCCCAGCTCTGAAAAACCTTGGGGAAATCAGCAGAGAAAACCTGAGCTTTCCTGAACTCCAAGGGATCTGTGGGATTTGGGGAACTGGGAAGCTGAGGATCACCTGAAAAAAGTGCAGCCAGTGGAGAGGGACTTGGTCTTCTTTCTGGGAGACCTTGGAAGGAGATGAGTTTCCATCTCCATCCAGTGCCCAAAAAAACAGGTGGGGATGAAGTCCCAGGGATCCAATTGAGCTCCAGATCCACGAAGAGGGGCTGGGCAGCAGAGCCAGAGGTTTGGGGCACAGGATCCTCCTCCAGGGCTCAGGAGCCCCCTGATGTGGCTGCTCTGTCCCCGCAGCGAGCGAAGCTGGAGGCGGCCGTGGCCGAGGCCGAGGAGCGCGGGGAGCTGGCCCTCAAGGACGCCAGGGCCAAGCTGGAGGAGCTGGAGGCTGCTCTGCAGAAAGCCAAGGCTGACCTGGCCCGGCAGCTCCGGGAATCCCAGGAGCTCATGAACGTCAAGCTCGCCCTGGACATCGAGATCGCGACCTACAGGAAGCTGCTGGAGGGCGAGGAGAGCAGGTGAGGACACGTGGGAGGATTGGTGAGCAAAGATTCCCTGTGTTCCCTTTGCCTGGCAACACTGTGAGAGCCCAATTTCCATTTCCACAAGGAAATGCAGGCAAGGAAACCTTTGAAAAACTGAGTTCTGATCCTGGAAATTGGGGAGGAAAAAAACCCCAGGGAAAATAAGTGAAGAAGGAAAAGACTGGTTTCTGTCATGTTTGATGCTGTGGGAGAACATTTCCAAGTGGAAATCCCTGTGGAATTAGGACAGAAGCTCTGTGCTCTGTCCTCCCCACCCATGGCAATAACAGAGCTGGTAAATGCAGGGCTGGAACAAAGCCCTGGAGGGCCCAGAGATCTTCCCTGGATCAGGCACAGCTGGAGCAGTATCTCTCTGCCTCTGCCCTTCTCCAGCCCCAGGACCAAGGAAAGCTGAGTCTAATCCCTCCCCTTCCCTTTGTCTTTTCCAACAGGTTGGCTGGAGATGGAGTTGGCAACGTCAACATCTGTGAGTGGATTTTGTTGTTTGTGGTGGTTCCACCTCGTTCTAAACTCATGGGAAAAGGGGCTCAGTGTCCCAGTTCAGCCCCTCCTTGGTGGGAGCACCCTGGGACTGGGGGTGGTGCTGGGGCTCCGTCCTGAGCTCAGCTCCGACTCATCCGGGTGAAATTGGACTTGGGGCAGCACTGACCTTCCTTTCCTCCCATTTCTGTCTGGTAGAAAAGCACGAATGGGAAATGCATTCCCTGGGTTGGGAATTAGTGCACAGCTGATGGCAGAGGGTGTTTTTCCAGCTTGGGAAGTGTTGGATCCTTACCTGGCCTGAACCTTGGGCAGGAGCTGCTCTCAGGGATGCTCCAAAACAGCTGCTCTGATTTTCAGCCTCTAAATTCCTGCTGGGAATTGGGGAACCATGTTCCCACAGCTTTGGGCTACCAGGAGATGAGCCGAGTGTGTTTGTGAAATGGGATTCTCCAGGGATTTTCTAGTGGTTCTCCAAGCTCAGGGGATCCTGAGCCAGGTTGGGTGATGGAGTGATGAGAAAGAAGGACTTTAAACTGAAAAAGGGGAGGTTTAGATGGGATATTGGGAAGAAATTCTTCCCTGTGAAGCTGGGGAAGCCCTGGAATGGATTTCCAAGAAGATTCCCCATCCCTGGAAGTGTCCAAGGCCAGGCTGGACGGGGCTTGAGCAGTGTGGGACAGTGGGAGGTGTCCCTGCCCATGGCAGGGATGGCACTGGATGGGCTTTAATGTTCCTCCCACCCGAACCATTCCATGATCCCATGGGAGCCTCTCCTGTGGGTGCCCAGCTGGGTGCAGGTTCCCGGTGCTCACGTTCCCTCTGCTCCTCTCCCATCCCAGCCGTGGTCAGCTCCAGCGGTGGGGGTGGATATTCCAGCTCCAGCGGATTCCTGGGAGCAGGGATGGCAGGAGGCCTCAGCCTGGGAGCGGGAATGGGCAGCGGAGCCCTCGGCTTCTCCTCGGGAGGCTCCTCCAAGTCCTACACCATCACCACCACCTCGTCCAGCCGGAGGAGCGTCAGGAAGTAACGCCAAGAACGGAGCTCGGCGTTCCCAGCACCCGAGAGAGGGAAACTGTGGAAAGAAAAGTCTCGGTGCCTTTTGCAGGATGAATTGGCTGCAAAACTCCTGTCCCTGCCCTGCCTGGGCTTGATCCTGCACTCTTGGATTTGAACCATTCCTCTGGGAGCAGGATCAAGCCTGTGGGGTGAAATTTATCCCAGGATGCAGGTGGGGTATCCCTGCTGTTACCCCTGTGCTTGGTACCCCCTGCTCCGGGCTGGATTTCACCCTTGGAAAGGCAAATCCCACATTTCTGCTGTGCTTCTGCAAAAGACCAGAAGATTCTTTCCCTCTTAACAGGATTTGGAAGACTCTAATCCCTCAGGTTTCTCAGCCCTTGCCAAGGGCTCACCCTGGGTTGGGTTTTTTAAATATACCAGGAAGAAAACAGGTTTGGGTCTCCCCTTACTTTCTTTGGAAATGGGCTCAGGGTTGGAATTCAACATTCTCCCATGACTGAAGCTGTTTCTGACCAAAGGCAGCACTGACAGGTTGATTTCAGGCTCCTCATAGCAAAATAATTCCTCAAGAACCTCTCACACCCTTTGCCTCTCTTTAAATGAAGCCCAAAGCTTGAGGGATCTAAAAGTGCTTCAAATTCCATGTATCCCACTGAATTGGGGGATAAATTCACTATTTTTGGGTGTCTCTGTTTACCACTCCCTATTTAAGAGTATTTAGTGATATCTGGAGTCTCCTGCAGTGAGGGTTCAGTTGATGCCCCATTCCAAAAACTCCTTGTTGCTGCCAAAATGGGTCTTCAACATGCCAGGGAAATGGTTGTTACTGCAGTAGGAAGAGTTTTTAGGGAACTTACTCCAAGGACCTGCTCCCAGTTTTTGTGTTGATGTTCAGCCCTGTCCTGGCATTGTGTTTTGGGCTGGATTTTTATGCTTTTTATGTCTCTCATGAGTCCTTTAATAAAGTTTCCCTTTTAGCTGCATGTCCAGTCTCAACCAAGTTCTTTGTGCTGCCCTGGGTGCTCAGGAGCTCTGGAGAATATCCAGGAATCACCTTCCTGCCATGTCTGTCACCTTCCAGGCTCTGTCACCTGGAGCAGGGCCGTGGGCAGGGGCAGGGCTTGGGGGTTGCTCATTCCTGGTGGGAATTTGCCTGCCTGGAGTCTGGGCTGAGGGAGGGGGGAGTTTGTTCAGTCATGGTTTGAACTCAGGACTGAAAAGGAGTCTGGTTTTAATGGGAGGGAGGAGTGGGATTTTAACCCTTCTAGCTTATGGATTTCCTGCAAAAAACCAGCAAAAATGCTGAGCATGGAAAAGACCTTTTTGTGTCCCAGTGCAGTGGGAAATGTGGGGAGCTTTGTTTCCAGATTTGCCACGATCCACTGTCCCTGTCCCAGCCCTCGCTCCCTTGTGGGAATGTGTGAGCCTCCTCGGAGCTGAGGTCTGGGCCATCCAGAACAGGGACACAATTCCTTCTGCCTGTGGGGCTGGGGAAGCTGGGCCCACCCCAGGGCAGGCTGTGTCTCTGGGGGGACAAACCCTGGCTGGAGCCACAGCTCTGTGGAGCCTTTGGGGTCATTGGGAATGCTGATTCTGCTGGGATGGGGGGTGACTCCTCGATGGATCCTTCAACTGCCTCTCACCCAGCCCTGGCACAGCCCAGCACCTCCCACCTGATCTGATCTGAGCCAGTCTGGGGAGGAGGTGCCACCAGCTGTCATCCTTTGGGTGGCTTTGGGATACTCGGCAGGAATTGTGTGGGTTTGGGATACTCAGGCGGGAATTGTGTGGCTTTGGGATACTCAGGCAGGAATTGTGTGGCTTTGGGATACTCGGGCAGGAATTGTGTGGGTTTGGGATACTCAGGCAGGAATTGTGTGGGTTTGGGATACTCAGGCAGGAATTGTGTGGGTTTGGGATACTTGGGCAGGAATTGTGTGGGTTTGGGATACTTGTGGAGGAGCTGTGGGTCTCACTCTGCATTACCAGGGATTTCCAAGTGCTCCAGTGCTGCTCCTCGAATTTTTGGTTCCAGGGCCTGGGAAGGGCGATTGGTCTGGGTCCTGCAGGTGACACCCCTGAGGGACAGGGCCACCCCAAGAGCACCTGGACAAGCTGGGGCAGCATCCTGTGGGAATCTCCCGAGGTTTTCCAAGGCCAGGGGCAGCCCCGGGATGGATCCNCCTGGAGGGGAGAAGCTTTGGGGTGACCTCAGTGTTGCCTTGCAGGAGCTGCAGGAGAGATAGAGAGAGGATTTCCAAGGGATGGAGGGACAGGACACAGGGAATGGCTTCCCACTGCCAGAGGGCAGGGATGGATGGGAGATTGGGAACCCTGCCCCAAGGCCGGCTCATGGAATTGTTAAAGATCATCAAGTCCTGGTTGAGACTTTCATCTGATGCTTCAAAGGAATGAAATGGCCTGAGAGCAGCGGGGTCTGAGCTCAGCTCCCCTGGGCAGGGGGGAGTGGGATGGGAGAGAGGAAAATTCCCATCCTGGGAAGCCACATTTGCTTGATGGGGCTATAAAGGGCAACACCACAGGGAGAGGAACTTTCCCAGCCTCTTGCTGGAGATGGTGGGATTTCGTGCTCCTGTCCTCCTGGGAAGAGGTGAGTGGGATGGAGG